>CM033650.1:24263673-24734445 GCA_019512145.1 Engystomops pustulosus | reverse complement strand
TCTCGAATAACGAGTACCCGAGCATTTTAGTGTTCGCTCATCTCTAAAAGTGATTAATAAGAGGCAGGAACTTAAAGGACACCTGTCATCAGGTCTGTGTCACTAGTCACTACCTGTTGGAGCAGCTCACAAGGATCCCATCCCAGCCTTTATCTAGTTATTTCATACATTATTCATTGTAAAATCATCTATTCTTTATCATGTAAATGAGGCTGGTCACATGGTCAGAGGCAGTGATGTCACCCCTGTTACCCCTCCCCTCTCCTCCCCCTGCTCATGTCTGTGTGTAATGTATAGTAAAGCATGGCTAGTGTGTGTGCTGCATCTGCTGACATGCTGCATCCTCCTAATACACAGAGACACAGACATCAGCTACACATGAATCTGACATGTTCTGCTGTAACATGGCTGCCTGGAGCTGCTGTATCTCTCCTATACATACACACACATGCACACACAGGCTGCAGGGGGCGTGGCCACCAGCACCAGGAAGCACATCATTATACAGCCTCACATCATTATACAGGCTGTCAGTCATGCACTGGGGGTGTGGCCACCAGCACCAGGAAGCACATCATTATACAGCCTCACATCATTATACAGGCTGTCAGTCAAGCACTGGGGGTGTGGCTGTGCCTCCCACTCATGAATAGAGTGGACAGCTTGAATATGATAATGCTTCATTGGACATTTCACAGGTCATTTGCATACAGCTTTAGGACCTCATTGCTTAGGTTTACAGGCATGTAGAGGGACAATGAAGGGATAGAGGCAATGCTTTCTAATGGCAGTTTATGAAAATATATTTAGTTTAGGGGGGTTATTTTGCATGACAGGTTCTCTTTAACTCATCACAGGTGGTTGTAGTTTGTGATAATTAAGGTGCAACAACGAGACTTGCCTTGTTTATAAATACATGTTAAATTGTTTATTGAATAACTTGAAAATATAAAATATAAAACATATTACAAACGGATTTAAGAATTGTTATTAGTTACTTAAGAAAACTTATCTTAGAATAAAACTAGTTATTTACTTAATAATAAACCTGTGGCAGACCCTCAAGTCGACCCACAGGTTTGTGTTTAAGCAATGTCTCTGTGTGCTTATTCAAGTTTGGGTGAGGGTACGTGTTGAAGGGGGCTTGTGCCCCTGGTGGTTGGGTTTTAAATTTATTTGTGGAGTCATACATAAATTACCTGTGTTGATTATTATATCTACATAGTAATATTTTTCTTTATTGTTTTTTCAAATTACAAGCTACACCATGTGAAGAATTCTTTGCACCAGATAGATGTTTCCTGTCTAAGGGGTGTTAGATATTTCTTTCACCTTTATATCTTGAACCTAGGGGTTGTGATCACTTATACATTATACTGTAATAAAACTGCATAGGTGTATATTTTGAATATATACGGTACTGCTTTCACAGCAACCGTGGGGCATCCTCCAATTACGTCACCGGGGGACACCAATCAGCTAAATATGTGCAGCAATGTTAGGTGATGTGGTCGAACCTAACTGGTGCATCAGTGTCACCACCAAGGACAGCAGTTATTAGAAGTAAACCCAATGCGTATGGTAAGGGTTCTCCAACACTTCTCAACTATTTGCGTTGACCGATGGTGAAAGGATTAAAGAAATTCTAGGTACCAGTAGATAATGCAAAAAGGATTTTTAAACTAGCTGGGGTTTTTTTTGGAACGCTCATGCGGGTACAATAACAACAATATCCCAAAGAAAAACGATTGAAGCAGCACATCCGTTTGAAAAGAGGTGTTTATTCACCCAAGGTGCAGGTGCGACGTTTCATCCCCTCAATGGAGATACTTTCAAGCATGGCAAACAGTGGTTACAAGGGGCAATATACACACCCATGAAGTAACATCATTTATTAATTAAATTGCTCACAAATGTGAATGGTACATTGTAACAGGGGCGTAACGATCCAGGTCGCAGAGGGTGAGACCCGATCCTGGGCCTCTTCTCCTTAGCGCTGAAACCTTCTCTCCTGCTGCTGTTCTCCAATGTATTCCGGCCATGCAGCCGGCCTGACCGCCCATCCGGACTCCGGCCTGCCCACCCACTCACCCAGACTGCGCCCTCCCCACTCGAACCACTCCCCAGCTTGAATCGTGCCCCCTCCCCCCCCCACTCTAACCACGGCCCCCCGCCTAACCTGTGCCCCCAGCCGAACTGCCACCCCACCCTGCATGCCCCAACTAACTTTTCTGGGCACGTACAGTGGAGAGTACAGGACATGGGGCGCTGAATTGGGCTGTTTTAATCATCAATACTGTTGCACTTTTACAATGCATTCTTTTCAAATATATTTTCCACACTTGAATAAACTTCACCTTTAATGGAAACTCAAAACTGGAGTGCTGCCTACTTTTCTACAATATAGATAGATAGATAGATAGATAGATAGATAGATAGATTTGATAAAATAAATACATAGATAGAATAAATAGATATTTAATGAAGATTATATAATAAAGATTTAATAGACTACAAACTATAAAGTCAAATGACAAACCTATCATTGCTACTTATAAAATATTAAATCTAAAGCCTGGATTATTTCCAGTAACTAAAATCTGGGAAAACTACATGACTGATGACTGAAAGCTGAGACCTTGGCTACAATTTGATAACCCCCGTGTCCTATTCTGCTTTCTATAAGTGTATCACAGCATGTAGACGGTTTTCAATACATAAGATATTACGAACACGGAGAGCTAGCCAAGCTTGCACCGCCATCACTATAGAAACCGCATGGTAAATTCACAGGCCCCAGATCCCCGAGATTTATATATATAACATCATCCCAGGACACAACTGAGATGCATTGCCAATGGCAGCATATGTCATTCGGTCACAATTTGTCACTTATTTGGTGAATTATTGGTAATCAATTAGAAATAGGAAATCTATTTGCACTATTTACTCTTCACAATATCTAAGCAGAATAGAACTCTTCAATATGTAGACATATTTATATTAGACTGTCATATCACATAGAATGCAGTAGGCTGGCACAATTTTTATTTCTTAAATATTGTGCAGAATATTTTATTTTCATTCCTTCAGGACCAGGACTTTTCATCTTTTTGCATTCCCGTTCTTCTTTTTGATATTTAAGGGGTTTGAGGTTTTTTTTTTTGTTTGAGACAAATTGTACTTTATGCTGGAATAAATTCCAAATGTAGTGGCATAGGCAAAAAATTCTCTTCGGCTTTATTTTTACAGTCCAGATGGCACCTCCCCTTTATTCATTTGGTCAGTACAATTGATATAACAATATATATAGTTTAGTTATGTCTTAATATCACTCTAAAAAAATATATTTTCTAACACCAATTACTTTTGCAGGATGGGATGACGTTTCCATTGATACCATGATGACAACTGTACGAACTTTTGATCACTATTTATTTAACTTTTTATTGGAGGCAAAATGGTGACAAAGGGGCAATTCAGACATATAGGTGCTATTTTCCATTACCAGGAATAATCATTATTATATTTTGATAAAACTTTTTGGGGACACTTGTTACTTGTTCATTTATTTTTATATGGGTTCTAGGGGAAAGGGTGTAATTTTAAAATTTTTAGGTTTTTTTAAAATTTAAAATTTTAGGCCTCCTAGGTACTAGAACCTAGGGGTTGTGATCACTTATAGGTTGTACTTTAATAAAACTGCATAGGTGTATATTTTGAATATAAACGCTACTTCTTTCACAGCAACCGAGGGGCGCCCTTCAATTACGTCACCGGGGGACACCAATCAGCTAAATATGGCAGCCCCCGTGTGCAGCAATGTTAAGTGATGTGGTCTAACCTAACTAGTGCATCAGTGTCACCACCAAGTACAGCAGTTATTGGAAGTAAACCCAATGCGTATGTTAAGGGTTCTCCACCACTTCACAACCAGCTGACTTATATTTGGGTTGACCGATGGTGAAAGGATTAAAGAAATTCTAGGTACCAGTAGATAATGCAAAAAGGATTACTACTCATATGGATATATATCATATTTTTATATATCATGATATAAGCACAGTGCAACTTATCAATTTGTATATACAAATTAGGTGCACTAACTAAATAATACTATGTTGTGTCCTATGTGATATCAGCCCATGTTTTTGTTATATGATAGATAGATGATAGATTTCCTAATGTATAACTTCATGACAAGAATGCCATAGTAACTTACCAAGCAGAAAGCCTTCGATTGTTTATGATAAGGCTGTCGGAACGTAAGGAAAATTTACTGAAGCAAATCACTAAAGTAAGTAAATAAAAAAAGATATAAATGATTGATAAGAAACTCCGATTCAGCAGCATATGTTTATAACTAGAGCATCATTCATATAGGCAATATAACGAATGGAAATGAGCCAACGACAAACATTACTGCAGTCTTTTTTGAAATAAACAAAAGAGTCTCTAAAACAGCAAATTTCTTGGTACAGATTTTCAGTTTTACCATAATTATTATACTTACTGTCCATGTTCTTTAAGACAACTTTTTATGCATTTTAGAATGAGGAAACAAACATTCATGCTAGATGTTATTGTACGTTTATGTCTAGTCATAAAACATTTATTCTACTCGTTATGTATAGTCATTAAACACGTCATATATAGCAGTATATGCTAAGCGGATGCTATTAGAGGCTATGGAGGACAGATGAAACTGTGTGGCATGTATACAGCCTCTACTGTGCGTACGCTGTTTTCCCTGGTGATATAACTGTCCAAATTTGGACAGTTTCCTCTCTCGGGAGACACCTGAAACCTCAGCAGCAGCAAATAACTTGCGCACAATGTTTGCTCTGCCTTCCACTTTCAGGAGAGGTGCTGAAACAGAAACATAGTGCACTGTATGAGCATACAGCGGGATACATTGTGGCCCTCAGAGGAGAAAAAACAGGTGTAAATTTGGCCTTAAGAATTGGAAAAACAACTTTCTTAGGCCTCATGTATACAAATGCAAGTGGAACCAAATTGTGCAGCCAGATCACAGTCCCCATAGAGGTCTATGGCCCGCAGACACAGTATGGTGGGCACCCTGACCAAGGACATATCTTATTTTGTCATATTACGACAATTACCGTATTTTTCGGACTACAAGGTGCACCGGATTATAAGCCGCACCATCAATAAATGCCTGCTAAAACGTCTAGGTTCATATATAAGGTGCACCGGATTATAAGGCGCACCTGATTATAAGGATGAATGACCAGCAGGTGGCAGACCTGTGCACAGTTCAAGGCAGCTGTTGTCTGTAAGTATGGTTCATATATAAGGCGCACTGGACTATAAGGTGCACCTTTAATTTCTGAGAAAATCTAAGGATTTTTTGTGCACCTTATGGTGCGAAAAATGCGGTACTCTTTGTCTCTCTATGGACAGGGATGGAGTGAGGAGCGCTCACCACTCCTCTCACTTGCACCTGGATGGTTACCTTCGTGTGCACCCCCGAGCATCCGTTCATGTGTATGAGGCCTTCAGGTGGTATTGCCATTCAGGGATGTCCCAACCACAGGTCCTTGAAGCTGCAGAAACAGCCAAGCCACAATATCTATTGTTAACCCACAGAAACAAATGTAAATGTTATGTAAATAGTGGAGCACATTAAGCTCTACCATTTCTATAAATTCTACATGGTTATGCCAACAGCATAGATGTCTGGGCTACAGTGTTTCAATAACACATACCCACCTTCATGGGAATTACAGGTGTTTCCCAAAATTTAAATGCACATGGTAGCAGCAGGTAATTACAACCATAAAATGGCAAGATAATACCAACTTAGGCCCCATTCACCCGGCCCTAATTGTGGGCGTGATCTGGCAACATAAATTACGTCCGGATTGCAGCAGCGATAGAAGTCTATGGCACCGGCTGCTCATCTTTTAATGGAAAGGTGAGGGATAAGGGCCGCTCACTCCCCCTCCTTTATCCACCAAGCCGAGTGCTATGTCCAGGTTCTGGTCCGGGTGAGCATATGGCCGTGTGAATGAGGCAATACAGTGATCAAAAAACATCTTCATCTAATACCACTACACAGTGTATATTAAAATAACAGTCATTACAAGCTTTAGGTGCAAACCAAGTCATTGACACAAGGAAAGATGATGGTCTACATACAAAAATAAATCAAAATAAAAATCAGGAAAAAAATGTAAATAATAGATTTCGGAGAAAGCAAGCCAATTTTTTAGGGCACACTGCGGGCCGGCACCTGCTACTCACTGAATGTACAAGATTTAATACAGAGTAAATAGTTTATGATTAAGTGGTTAATAAAGCTTAAGATATTCCCCTGCTATTAAGTAAATTTAAATGTAGAAGAACATCTAAAATCGGATTAGAAATTGGTGAACCTGTCCCTCCCGCATAACCCCCGTAAGAGTCTTTTAACTGTTGCCAAAAACCGTCAAGGAAGAAAAATGTAGGGTAGTTATAAAACAAGTGGGGGCTCAAGGGTCCTTTCAATTACGGTATATTTTTTTCGGTCTTTCTGTATTGTGCAGCAGATCATAGCGGAAAGGGTTGCTAACAGGTACTGAAAGGATTTAACACATTTGACACTTCAATAACAATTTACAGAACTCAATTTTCCTTCTGAAAGGATTCTTTCGAGTGTTGATGGGAAAGGCTGAACAAAATGAGAAAGATTACTTTAGTAACTTACAATAGGTAGGGGATAGAGCGTGTTAACCGCTACAATGCCATTTCACCTCAGAAAGAGTTAAATAATTGGAGGCACCAAATAAATATATTGATCTTACCATCCAATATGACGTAAAAAAAAAACAACAACAACACAAAAATGTACAAGAGTGAAACCTCAGTAAATGGCTTCGTAACACCCCAGCTATCTACAGCACGGAGGAGAGAGGGTTTTCAGTGCTGTGCTTATTCCCTGTGTGATCCGGTGCTTGTTCATTACTCCGAGCATCTGCCATTGCAGATCTTGCAAGGGTTTGATGTTACGCCCCTTTGAACATGGCTTGGCCTGTATTTTCCAAGCTGGGATCAAAATAGGCATGACATAAGATCCAAGCATAGAATAACCAGGGAGCAAGATTAACATCCACAGCTCAACATTGAAAGGCAGCAGTCACGAGCATCAAGAAGGTGAAGATTGTGGTCAATACACTGAGAATAGGGGGACTCGAGAAAAAAAAAATGTATAGAAAGTTTTGCTTTGATTTTGAACGAAAAGCTCTAAAACTTCAAGGTTCCAAAAGTGCAGCATGTGCCATGTAATTAAGTATTGTAACTTGTACTGTAATATATATTGTTACACCTTTTAATGGACCAGATATTTTCCATGGGTACAGAGCCTGTATGATACCTACAAAAGTAGTCCCTATGGTAGCATATTACAGATTTATAGTGAGACATCTTGTTTGCCCCTAGAATTAAAGCTAGTAATAGATAAAACCAATCATATTTATTTTTCTTATAGATTTAATTAAAGGGGTATTCCCATAATGAAATAAATGAATGAATGAAACAAAATACAACAAGACTCGACAACAAGTGTCGTTAATCATAAAAATGGTGCTTAGTTTGCTTTTATGATTCACAAAATTTAATGGCTTCTCTAAAGTAGGTGGAGTTATCTCCAAGATGGCCGCCACAGGATACTACAACTCCCATGATGCCTCAGTTCTCAGTCCTTCTCATGATCTGCTTCCAGTCATGATGTAACAGACCGTTCTGCTCTTTTACCATAGTAATGATGTGTAACTGGCACATTTACTTACCCGTCCCTGCGCAATCCCCGAGGTGTGATCCCCGACGAGAATGCACAGCTGTCGCGATTCACTTACAGCATGCGTCTGATATCCTCTGCATGTGTTGCTTCCCCGATCAGGTCTTCTTTCGGGTGTATGTAAGTGCATTATATGCATCACAATTTTAACGTTAAATCCCGCGGTTTGTCCAAATCCGTCGGATCGCCCCCGATTTGTGTTGCATGAAAGCCCGCATGATTGCGACACAATCCACTCGCGTGCGACAAAAATGTTAAATGCAGCACAAAATGGAAATCGTCGGGAAACCCGACGTTTGTGCGGTCCGCGGACCCATAGTAAATGTGCCCCAATGTCTTACCATACACTTGCCAACGCACTGCAACCAACCGATTACAGCCAAATGTAGTGATGAGCACATGACCTTCCCAGCTGGACATGAGACCAACAGCCATCTTCTGCCCTGTCTCCTTCACAGGGACAATTTCACACGACTGATTAAAGGGCCAGTAGCATTTTAATTCTCTATTATAGTGTATGTCAACAACATTTTTCTTCTAAGGGGAGCAAAATTTTAAACAACAACTAATTACATATTAGCTTATATTTTACCCATTTAAATATAAATTATATTAATTCCTGGAAAACCTCTTTAATAAAAGTAATTTGGGGGGAGAGGATTGATCAAGCACTGGTGCAGTGTCACTGTATGTCAACCAGGATATACCAAGAGGCCCACGTTCACGCCTACTTGGAGTTGAGGTTGTGTAAAGGGGAAATGTTTTATAGTTGTTAAATCCCCTCAATATTTGAAGTAAGAGGTGCATCATGAAAGGGTTTAAACATGCATGATATTGATGGTAGATTTGCACTTTTAACTATTGCACACCAGCCAGGGGAATAAAATATAGTTCTCTTTGGCTCCAAATCTGACCCCTACCAGATCTTTTCTATGTGTAAGTTATCTTCCTGTTGTGGAAGAAGGATGATGATGTTGTGAAGTGGCACAGTGGTACTTTCTTTTCATACCCCCAAAATATATTTAAGTTGGACTCACCCCACAGAGGATTGTGCATGGGGCATTAACTAACCTATGGCGACACCATGCCTTCTTCCATGGTAAACACCATAGTAGTCATAGGGAGTGATTTACTAGGCCCCCTACCAGTTCAGAGCCTTTTCCACCCCAAATGCCTCTTTCGGTGGCCCCCATAGCCCCCTATAGTATACAGCCTGCCCCCAGTAGTATACAGCCACCCCAGCCTGCCCCCAGTAGTATACAGCCACCCCAGCCTGCCTCCAGTAGTATACAGCCATCCCAGCCTGCCCCCAGTAGTATACAGCCACCCCAGCCTGCCCCCAGTAGTATACAGCCTGCCCCCAGTAGTATACAGCACTGCCCAGCCTGCCCCCAGTAGTATACAGCACTGCCCAGCCTGCCCCCAGTAGTATACAGCATAGTTTTGGGGCTCCATTAACTAAGGGTCCTGCGGACCGCACAAATGTGCGTTCGATGTATTTCCGGATTTGAGTCGCATTTATAAAGGGATTGTGTTACACGCGATCACGATTTGGATGAGGAGAATCGCGCCGGCTGTTCAGGCAACACAACCGGGGGTGAGTCTTCAATGACTCCTACGGATTTGGACAAGAACCACGGGATTTAACTAGAAAATTGTATCGGCAGCCACGCACTTTATACACTGGGAGGAAATGGTGACAACTCCGTTTGCCTTTATCGGAGTCGACACATTCAGCAAGCGGCCACGTAGTTTCGTTTGCAAAAATCCGGCCACAGTGCTTGCGTCGGAAAATCACGTTTGGCTCTCCTCCGACCCTGTAATAATTGCCCTCTATTGTGTTGCTTCATCTCACAAAACTCCTTTAAATGTTGTATAACCTAGCCTTTTCTCTATCTTTCTTATTGCCACTTTTGGTGTCATTATCGAAAGGATTTTGATGTAAAGATTGCGGAGAGAGTAACTCCAGATTCATTTTATTGAAGCTTTGCCATTTTGTTGATACAAATTGAACGTTCTTTCTCATTGTCCTTGTACATGGACCATTGATGAGCGACCACATACTAGAGTTGGTGTCGAAGGTGACGCTCCCATGCGATAAGCGGCGGAAAGGCGTAATAAATATTCCACGAGCAGCGCGAACGTGGGCACAATCACGAATACGAGTCGCCGATGGTGCTGCCAACGATCCTCGCCGCGAACACAAAGCACGCCGGCGCTGCCGTCCCACTGCGCGAGACGGCATCGCGCGATCGGCACACCACTTCGCCACCTGCGCAACTTAAGGATTTGCATCCCTGGTTGACCAACTACTGCTATATATTCCAGCCGGCCTTTTAAGACACAGAGTAGGGGGGGAATAAGGAGTACCATCAACCACTGCGGCAGGTAGCGAGCAGCAGGACGTGAACCGCGGCCGCCGGACCAGCGCGAGGACGAGAAAGGGGTGATGCCTAGTGGCTGGAGCGTAATAGATTTTGCGATTTTTGGTGCACTCACACTCATTATATAACCGCTTTTTGTCCTCTCAACACGATTTTTTACAGATCCTAACTCCTTTGGGTAATTTATAACATGTCCTTTTTACCATTTTATTTTTAACTAAAAATAATCCTACATTTAACGGATTGTTTGATATTCAGATCGATTGAGCCAAAAATCATGTCTAGGAGGGAAATTCCTTACATGAATCAACTATTAATACACATCATCTCTACGCTCAGTATGCTCGAGATCCTTCATAGATGTGAGTAAGCCTCTACCTGGAGCAGGCATTTGTTAGATTTCTGCTATGTTTAGTTATCTATCTCTCACTGGATCTTGTATTTCCCTTTTTTGTTTTTAGTATCAGTCAGATTTAAATGGATTGTGCTGTCTCTGTGTGCCTTTCTCAGAATTTCATGAAGCTGTTGATTATGTCTTTTGTCTATTCTTTCGATCTTTCATCCCATATGTTTTGTTCAGGAACAATTTAAATTTCTTCTCTATGGCCTAAACAAGGACATTTAAATACTTTCTTCTGGACCTCAATTATGTGCAATTATTGAAAGGGAAAGTGAATGGCTTCGTAAAAAGAGTGGCATATTGTAATAAGATAATGCTAATAATGATGTGAGTCCTTCTTGATGTGAACGTGAAAGTTAAGAACAGAATGATGATGCTTGTTAAAATGTATGCACTATTTACTTCAGTTTTCTTCAGTACATACGCATCTATTCATTTGTCTAGAGTGATCAGTTTATCTGGTAGCTTTTGCTGTACTGCTTCAAGATTGTGAGAATAGAAATGACATTGTAATAACCCCTGTGGGACGAAAACTCAGTTGGAAGGAAAGACTGATTACTCTGGCTAATTAACATACACACAATGATTAGAAGCCATTAAGTAGAGATTTCACATCAATGATATTGGGTCTTTAGACTTGAGTGAAAAGCAGGTACATCACTGGAGTACGGTTATATCTGCAACTTTCGGACATTATATTTTAGAGATGTTCACCTTACCTGGCTCCGATTATATTTTAAAATATAATACGACAAGATGGAAAGTGAGGAAACACAGAGAGGGTGATCATTAATGTGTGCAGAGTCTCGCAAAACTGTCTAGTGCTGTGACAGATTCATCAATGCGATTATCAATCTGTGTGCGTTTTAAAGGGGTCGGCCTCTTTTCAATAAAACTGTGAAGAGTCTCCTGAATGTACCCTGTTGTCTGTGCTCCTTTGATATCCTCAACTGTCTATCTATCATGCCTCTGGAATATATACAGAACTCATAACATCGAGTGGTCAAGCCGTCCTTCATGCGTCTTCTCTCACTATGTCTCTTTCAAAGTCCTCTCACAGATACAGGAGAGTGGATTGTGGGAACAGGATAAGTCATTACATCTCCTGACTGCAGCCTCCTCCTGCAGGACTCAAAATGTAATCAGGAGTTCCTGAAGAGTTTGGCAGACGCACAAATGTATACATGGTGATTCACGTTTTGCCTGTTTTGATTCTCTAATGGTATGACCGATTATATTGGCAACTGTGTTCTTGTTTGATGGTAAAATAGCTGCAGTGATTTCTAGATACACACAAAACCGAATGTCCTTCCATTAAACAATGGTTATACAATCGTACTCACCTCTCTAGTTCCGCTTGTTCTGTACTTTGAGTCCTGTGCCCGGATGGAAGTTCCACTGGGGTCATGGGACCTGCTTCGTCAGTAAGTGACCTCCGTTGGAGCAGTTTTTGCATGAGTTTCCTCTCGGTCTCCATCAATCCAAAACATAGATTGTGACCCCATGGGACAGGGACTGATTTGCGCAAGTTCTGTACAGGCTTGCGTAATCGGTAGTACGCTATATAATAAAGGAATTATTATATTATCATGGAGAAGGTGGATCACTGTATGAAGCATTTAGGTATTTATTAGGAGGCATAACTGGTGGGTAACATATTTTACAAGAGAAACATATATCGTGCCGTTGATCTTTAAAGTGGTCCTTAAAAAACCTACAGTGGTGATCCAGAGGAGGTATAAAAGCCCTAAAGGACCGGATTGCGACCAAATTTGTAAAAAAAACTTCCTGACCCATATTCGGAGTCAGAATAAACTCCCTAAATCAGCATCAAGTTTAACAAAATGGGGTTCTTCGCCATATATATGTTCTAATAATAATAATAAGATATTAATGAAATTTGTAGTTTCTGCTTCGTCCAGTGTTACTGGGGAATGCGCTCTCCCCCTGTTGTGCTTTTAGCTTTCTGCATTTAAAATCGACTCCAGTTACTAGTTATTCTATGTTTTGTAGTTTGTACACTGAAGCTGCTTCAGCTTGCACGGTAGAGAGGGGATGAGATGTATGGTACGGTGCATTCAGAAAGCTGAGAGCACAGCAGTGTGAGGTAAAAGGTACAATCTGGATATAAGATCCATTTTTCCAATCTTGCTGCTACTAGCAACACACACAGGTATGATTACACAGCTCTCCAGGACTTTGTCATTAGATAATTACGTATATACTGTGTACTAAGCAAAAATTATGCTGAATACCCACCTCTGGCTTATACAAGAGGGTAAAACAAATACATACTCACCTTCGATTTTTCAGATGTCCCAAAGGCTCCACTCCTTCTCCCTCTCACTCATACGAGCACGGGCGAAAGAGCGGTCCATGCACGCGCTGATACGGCGCACACTATGACATCTACAGTGGCAACGCCGAGTCTAGTGTGCACCTGAGGCGAGCACGTAGACTGTCCTGCCGGCTCGGACAACGTGAAGAGAAGGTAGTGTTTTTAGTTATGAACCTATGAAGGGATTGCAGGGCCATTTCATTACAGGTGATATTGCGGCGCCATTATTTAATTACTAGGGGGGTTGCATAAGAGCAATCCACTTCTCGAGTTATGTCATTACTAATGAAGGCTGACTGGGGCACTTTGTAGTTGAAGTGAAGGTGCTGGCATTTACTTACTGTGTAGGAGGCGTGCATTGGAGATTAATATTACTGGGGTAGGCTGCTGGGCATTTATTACTGGCAGGTTGCTGGGCATTGTCCTTACTGGTGGAGGCTTGAGGGCATTGCATTACTGGGGGATGCAAGCACTGGGCCTTTCATTAACTGGGAGCGCTGTATGGGGGCATAACATTACTGGGAGCCATTGGGGTGCATTTGCGGGCTGATGGGAAGCCATGGGATTCATTCTACGTGGAGGCTGCTTGGGGCATTCATTACCTGAGTAGACGCTGGGTTATTAGTTACTGGGGTGTTGAACCATGTATTTCCACTAAGGCTATATCACAGTATGTGGCCAAAATCAGTGCCTCAGCTTTACCTTTGGTGGTTATACCTGAGTTATACAGTAGTTGGCAAGGAGTAAACAGGGAAGGGATGCAGAGAAAAGGCAAAGCAAATGGGAGGATAAATAGGGTACAAGAGCATTAGATGGAGGGCCATGAATCCGCAGTAGACTAGATAGCTTCAACTAATGCATCGTCTTTTTAACGCACTCACAATACGGTTACTGTGTTATTTAGTTTCCTGGTCTCTATAGTCTTGCTATTTCAAAATTTCCACTATCGAGCAGAAAAGGATTTAGTATATTTGCTTTGTGTCGCTCTAAATACTGATTCATTCCAAATCTACAACCAACAAAAAGATTTTGCTCATCTCTTAGAGCTACCGTTTCAGTTGACAATTAATTCTAGCCTGATATGAAATTTCACTAATTTATATTTAGTATATCAGTAAACATTGCGACATAATATGGTACAATCGTCTACTTTCCACTACATATTAATATTTGATTCTATTGGTATTTATTTCTCATATTTTATTTGTTCTTGTTCAATACATTTTGCATTTGAGAAATTTCAGATGCTCTTTAGAAGCTTGTGGACCCTCATTTTATACACAATCAGTCAGCAGTTGAGCTGTAGTCTCGTGTCTCTGTCTGCCGCTACATCTATCATGCTGCCATGAGGAACAGACCTAGATGATGCGTTCGTCCTCCGTGTATTCTATAGGCGAGGAGAATATTCTATACCAAAACAATGTAACCCCTATTCATATCAGAGCTTTTCCCAGAGGGGCTAAAAATGTTAAAGGGACGCTGACCAGGTGTTTACCCAATAAATACAAGCTGGTAAAGTCTTTTTAGATTTCTTCTTTTATGTGAAATCTCCCAAATGTTACATGAGAGGGGTCAAGTTTAATGGTTCAGGGGTAGTGTCACTTCAGAAACACTAACTGAGCTTACTATAGTACCAAGAAACAATCTTTTTATTATATTAAGATATAGATAGATCTCATAATCTTTGAATATAGTAAAGTTTGAAAAAAGGCCAGGATCATATCTTTATGCTGCAGCTCATTTCCAACTACGGTATGTCTTCACTGCCTTTCTCTACTTCTGAAGCTCAACAGACACCAATCTGAACTATATGATGAGATTCTATCTTTAACTATGATATCAAATGCATTAGTGAATGTCCTCTGAAGTGACACTACCCCTGAAGCCACAAAACTTGACCCCTCATGTGAATTGGGAGATTTCAAGTAAAGAGGAATTATAAAAGAACATTTCATAACACACTTGGTCAAACGTTGTACTGGGGTATAAAACCTGGTGAAGTTCCCTTAACTTTGATTGTTTAGCCCCTCTGGGGAAAAGCTCCTTGGGTGAATTTCTGTGGTGCATTTTTCTATGATAAATGTACATTCCCAAAAATAGGGAAATTCTAAAAAGGACTTTTCAACCTCTCACCGTAGGGCTGTAGTTTACTGGGGTAATTACCATGACCTCAGTTGTGTGTTACAGGATCGATCCTCCGGATCCGAAACGCGTCTTGATTTACCAATATACTATTTTATGTTATTTGATGGTTTTATCGAAACAATAAACGATCCTTGGAAACTAAGTGCGCCGGTCTTCCTAGATTAAGGGGCAGTAAGCGGGTCTCCCAATATAGACCTTCAACTATAGTATCTTCATCGGTACCACCACCGAAGCACACCCCGAAGCAGTATCGGTTCCAACTCCATAAGCGATTACATGCGTTGTGCATCAGCACACACAAAAAGGTGAGATGCACAATTTGCACTATGCACTAAACCAATATACTGAGACCTCTACACATTGAGCGCCCCCCGCTCTTCTCTGTCTTCTTTCTCCTTTCTTCGAATTTATTAATATAGTGATTTACATATATAATCACCAGAAACAAAGTTAGTACATAAATACAGCACCAGTATGGAGTCCAGTACATAGTAGAATATACAACTAAGCTTCATACAGAAACACAGCACACCAAGACCAATCCCAAGCCCTATATAGTATTACAGTACCCAAAGATTTTACATAAACTAGAGTCTCTAATTTACATAGTATACAGTGTACTTAATGAATACGTGCAAGTACCCCTTTATTTCATACTGAGCACTTGTAATAAATATACATAGATCTGTTGCCCCCTGTATTACATATACACTGTATCCCCTCTATATAATACTGCACCCCCCAGTATATAGGACTAGAGCACACTGCAGCCCACCAGTATATAGGAAGGCAGCACATTGAAGCTCTCACCCCCCAGTACATACCTGACAGCACACTTCGTCCCCCCCACATGGCCTATAAAGGTGTCACCTAGTGATGTCACTTTCTAATATGGGCAGTGACATCACCGGGTCTGCTAACAACGTATGAGAGTGCATATGATACATCCGCTCCCCATAGCGAACTACTGCTCTCTGTGTGCATACACACAGCTGCAGGATCAAAAGACATAGCGGTTACGTCTTACCCACCTGGCTTTTTTGGCGTATGATAGAAATAGGTGGTCAGATGGAAGCAACACTATACCTCCGCTGCACACTTTTTGTCATGTATACGCTAAGGGTATGTTGGGTGCTTTTCTGATGGATATGCTTAGTGTATACAAAAAACGTGATTTTGAACCCAAACTTTAGTGTATTTTTTCTATATTTACCAAACCTCATAATGAATATGGTAAATTTTTGAACATCCTGGGCGCAATTTCAATAGATTAATATATCTATCCAAAAACTGAGTTTTGTGCATTCGTATAAACACAAAATATATAATGTTGTTTTAATTTAGTCTTTCCTGCTCTACCAGGGGTTGACCACGTGATTGTAGGAAACTCTTGCTCCTAGACATTGCTGTGCAAAGGTTTATTCAGCTGTACGCTAAGCCCTATAACAAAAGAAACAAGCTTCTGATCTGCTTTATGGTTTTTGGAACTGGCGTCGACTGAGCTTGGTCAGTGATTAAGCAGAGTGAAACAAACTCACAAGGCTACGTTGATGTGGAGAAGAATTCGCACTTCATTAGTCTTTAAGAGGAAACCTTGTCTCTGCCAGTGCTTTTTGTCAAACTTCTCAGGTCTCATTTAAACACGTAATCCTCTCTAACACACAAGCCGAAAGCACGGCATCTACATACAATCAGCGATGAAGTGATATAAACTCAATCATTTTTCACATGGATCAATCATGGGGTAAATGTGTGAAATTTCCCTTTTTATAACTGAAGCTTCTGACATGCGACAACTATATAGAAAGGTTAAGTGGCGATCTTAGAGATACTAAGGACAAATCTCCAAAGTATATTTTATTACTCGGCCACGTTCTTCTGCCTATCTTTTATGCTACTTTACCAAATAAAAACCCAGAAAGTATTCAAGTTTTTCCTAAGTAAGGATAGAATGTCTACAAAAATAGATTTGTTCCCTCATCAAAAGCAAAAATTTACCATATTTTTTAAATAACTATAATGGGTTCCAAATTTTGTTTGGACAAATTCAGATGATCTCGCAAAAATCCTCTGCCCTAATTACTCTAAGAAGAGTTACTCTTTAAATGCCGGTGGCAAAGCATCCGTGCCGCCATATCTTGACCACGCTTGTTGCCCCCCAAGGACGTGTCATCAAAGGGTTCTAAAGTCACTGTGAGACTCAGAGTCTTTATTTAGGCAGATCTGTAACGGCTACCAATGATAGACCACTACAGATCACTACGAAAAATTGTCATATAAGGCAGTCCCCGGGTTAGCACAAGATAGGTTTCATAGGTTTGTTCTTTAGTTGAATGTGTATATAGTCAAAAACTGTATATTTTATAATTGTAGATCCAGATAAAATAGTTTTTTGCCCAGTGACAATTGGAGTTTCAAATTTTTTGCTGTAATGGGACCGGATTATCAAAAAGCTTCGTTACAGACACTTTACAGCGGATCATTGCAGTCCGGGACTATAGTAACATCCAGAGAGCTTCACCAGAGGTCACAGTGAGCAGAGGGGTCCGTCTTTAACTAGTGGTCGTCTGTTAGTCAGGTGTTCTAAAGTAGGGGACTGCTTGTACTGCAATACAGTAGAATTGTAGTATTGCTATCAACAATCAAACTCCCTACAGCTCAAGTACCAGAGCAGTGTAAAAAACTGTACAGAAAAAGGAAAAAAAAAAAAAAAAAAAAGTTTGTGTCACACCATTTACCCAGATCGAATAAAAAGTATACAACTATAATGAGAAACGTAAACATCTGCAAAAGTCCTGATTTTTCAAATGATTAAAAACAATTATTTCCGGCAGTGAACACTATTGTCCCAATGTCTAAATCCATATGTTTTCTTTGCAACTTATAAAAATTTTTATAAAAAGTGATCAATAGGTCATACAGCCCTTTTGTGGCGTTGCTGCACTAGGCCTATGTGACACAAGTTAGGGGGCGTTCGGTGCTCAGTCGGACGGTGTGCCAGACCATGGTCGGGTCAGTGCAGGGAGTGCCAGAAATTTGGAAACTACACACCCAAGAGAATTTATCCACATTGATATTGAGCAATTTACCACCGCAGATGGTTTATAGAAAGTGGAAATCTTTTCAAAAAAACTTGACTGGCCTCTAATTTTTTTTTAAAAAGGTTTAGAAAAGTAAACATACCCCATAGTTTATTGCCCAGTTCTCCTGAAGCAGTAATATCCCACATGTGCTCTAAACGCTGTATGGGCGCACAATGTCGGCTCGGAAGAGAAGGAGGTCTACTGGCGGATTTTTGTGATTAGATTCAGGTGCTATGTCCCAATTGCTGAACTCCTAACATAGTACGGCAGTAAAGAAAAAGAGTGGACCTTTTTAAAAACTAGACCCCTCAAGGAGTGCTTAACAATATATTTGAAGGCACAATACTCTATGTTTAACCTTTCTTACTTTTTTGGGGGTGGGGTTACAAAAAAACCTATTCGTAGTTGTAATTCTCATGTTTTTTTGTGTGTTTTATATACCAAATAGCATAGCTAGCATGTTACTTATGTCTATGGTTATGGAGATATCCATTTATATAGCTTTTTTATGTTTGACTTGTTTACAGAATAAAAATCCTGTTGGAGAGGAAATCCTTGATTTTGCATTGCCATCTACTAGGTCAGTGATGGCGAACCTTTTAGAGACCGAGTGGCCCAAACTTCAACCAAAATCCACTTTTTACAGTGAAGTGCAAACATGGAATTTTATACAGTAACTAATGCTCCCTGTTCTCTCCACATCTTTCAATTGTATTGGCCCCTAAGGCCAACAGTACAGTTGACAAGAGGAGGGCAAATTCAAACTACCATTGTAGCTTCTCTCCATACAGGAAGAATGGTGGGTCCAGCAGGAGGACCTTACAAAGATAATGCCTTCTGTCATCACCTTCTCACTTTTACCGCAGTTCCAAACGCCAATAAAGGTCACTTTAAATAGCAAGCGCTGTAGAGCAGCATCTCTTAAGTTGCCTGGGATGTAGGAAGATCAGTGTTTGGTGAACTCTGATGGCCGGAGGCCGCAGAATGGGCTTGAGTGCCACCTTTGCACCCGTGCCATAGGTTGCCACCACGTTTGTTATCTGGTGTGTAACAGTTTTATTACTTTGTTGAGTAAGCTGTTTAGGACTTATCATTTATTGGTTCATGCAAGGGCAAATGTGACTTTTTGATCACTTTCATGGTGTTTTTTAGTTGGTTGGATGTGCAAAATAAAATTTTTGCTGTTTTTTATTTTTTATTTGTAAGACGTTCACCATACGGGTTTAGTAATGATTTTATTTAATGTACGGGTTGTTACGGACGTGGCAATAGCTAATATGTGCTGTTTTTGTGGTTGATTTCAGTTTATTGTGTGTGGGAGTCGTACCCTATAGGGGCATTTAGTGGACTTTTTTTTATACTTTTTTTGTCTCCTCTGGGACTTGAACCATCTGATCACTTGTTCAAATGAACACACTCCATACTGATGTATGGCTAACACTGCACTGGAGGCAGCCATGTAAAGCACCGTCTTGGTCCTTCATTGGACCCCAGGGGTGCTGTGGAGATGAACGCCGCCCCCATACTCGGCGCGGGGGAGAGGTGGGAGACACCTTTTGACCACAACGCCTAAAGGGATAACCATCCAGATCACATTATAGCAATCCTGGCTGCTCATACAGAGGCTTGGCTGTCACTATAGCTGGCCTCCTGCAACATTGCACAGGCTCTGCTTATAAGTTATCCCTGTGTGATCTATATGAAGTGGGGAATATCATGGTTGCCGAAACAGAAGCTTACAATGACTTTCTCAATACCTAGCTCATGACCTAGCTCATTTCACCTTAATAGTCAAGACTTGCAATTAAATGCAAATGCAATTTCACTTCGGTTTCCTCCGGGTCCTCTGGTTTCCTCCCACACTCCAAAACATACTGGTAGGTTGATTAGATTACGAGCCCCCATTGGGGACAGGACCGATTGGCAAGCTCTGTGCAACACTGCATGATCTGTGTGCACTATATAAATAAAGGAATTATTACTATATTATACGGTGATATTTACCTTGGTGGGTTTGAGGTTGTTTTCATGTGGGATGTTGTACTTCAAGTTAGTCAGAAAGTGGATGATATGTTTTTGCATTTATTTAGAGAAATAGGGTATTTTGGTAAATATTTGGAAATTTTGCCATTTTCACCATTAAAAATGTTTTTACTTTAAAATATAGGGCAGATTTACTTACCTGTCCTATCGCGATGCCCACTGTGTTGTATCCGATGAGGATTTGGTCTTGCCCGCGATTTCATAAGGTCGTGCTCCCAATATCTGCATGTGCGACTTCCCTGAGGTCCGCCAGTTTTCACCTTCTTCTTCCTGGTGCATGTCAGTCTTGATCTTGCGACACAATTTCGTTTTTTACATTCCTGGTTTTGTCCAATTAGTCGGGTTTGACCGACGGCACCCCCTCGATTTCGTCACTGCAAGCTTGCCGATATGCACGTCCGATCGCGTGCTCCAACAAACCCGGTGCAATGCGGGCAAAAAGAAATATTCGGGAAACCGACAGAATCGCGGTCCACTGCCTTGTAAATGTGCCCCATTGTCTTACTACTAGAGATGAGTGGATCTGAACTTCCCAGCAATATAACACACCCTGGCACTGCAATGGCTTGGTTGACCATGGCATTGGTGTCCCCTTGGCCAATCACAGACATGGCTAGTAGCAGAAACGAGATGTCAACCCACCTTAAAGCAACAACATTGGAATGTTGCCATGGTTTATCGGTGAGAATTGGTTCTATTTAGTTTTCCTACCATCTCCGTTTCATCGAAATCTTACATAATCTCATACATCCCATTTAATGATTTCACTCAAATCTTTTTGTAATTTATACACATTTATAATCCCGAGATACTAAATTATTGACATCAACAATACAGTTTTACAGCTTTTTTTTACCATTGTAAAATCTCGCATGTATTGTAATATGTGTAAGGGATTTTTTATGTGCATCAATCTGCCAGTCGAAACAATACACGTTATACTACATTAGGAAGGTGTTTCTTTTTTGTAGTAAATGAGTAGGTAGCAAGTTTAGCACAATGTGTCGCTTCTGCTCAGCTAACACCTTTTATTAAATAGAAGGAGTGAACGAGCGGCTGATATACACTGAATTTCCATTGGGTTTTTAAGTTGTAAACCCTAGAGCAACAGTAATGTTCTGGGTGTATTTCCATATGAATAAGGATCAGCACCGAACAAGAACAACTATGAAGTTAATTGCCAACCTGCATAGCCTGCGCTCCTCATCATGTAATCACATTGTTTTTGGTAATTGCTTTGCAGTGGTGCATATAGTATTCAGCTGTACTGATGCCTTTTAGACACATCAAGGTGAGAAAACAGACTTCTACCTACTGCCGTGTCTTACGGTTTGCCAGAAGGAACTTAATATGTGTTCTTGTGATACACTGTCTGATTAGGAAGCAAATGTGGAACCAAACATTTTTTCTTTTCCAACTTATAACTTGAAGGGATGTTGATCTTTCATAATAATGTTCCTATTCACTAGGTCGGAGCTATTATCAAGGAGAAGTCAGAAGCTGGGACTGTAGCGCACTGGTTGTGATATGTCTGCCGAGTCTGTGATAGATATGGGCACATTTACTTACCCGGTCCTCGGAGTTCACGAAAGTGTATTGTCTGACGATATGCTCTGGGCCGCGATTCTAAGATCGTGCGCCCAGTATCCTGCATGTGTCGCTCCCGCTCAGTCTAGAGTACACAATCTCTTCCCGGTGCGTTAAGTGCATGGATGCAACATAATTTGAATCTAATCTGCGCCAGCCGAATCATCGGATAATCCGACGGCACGACCCCCCCAATTTCTGTCGCATGACACCAGTGCAGCTGCTCCAAAATCCATCCTCTACAACAATCCCCAGTTAAATACCTGTATGAAAACTGCGAAAATCAGACGAAAGTGCGATCCATGGACCCTTACTAATAAGCCCCATAAAGTTTGGCAGTGAGACACAGCACTGGAAGGAAACACCGGAAAAGGTATTTCTAACTTTCTTCTTTTACATAATCCGGGCCACTGACTAGGGCCTTAACTTTGACCCATGGGGGTCTCAGTGATGAGACCTGCATCAATTCACTTTTTGCATTTTACAAAATTTAATACAAAGTGATATTTTTCATATGCGGTCATTAAATGCAATGAGTAGTTCATCCCAGATCTTGATCCAAGGGTAAATCCCTACAATGCAGCTGAATATTCCTAGTCAACAGTATTAGTAGACAACAGAAGCTTATAGTTCGGGTTAGCAGTCTTAGTTTACTCTTAGCCCCTTCTCGCCAGACCCTTTTTCGTTTGCATTTCATTTTTCACTCCCCACCTTCAAAATCCATAACTTCTTTTTTTCATGTAAAGAGCTGTGAGGGCTTGTTTTCTGCGTAACAATTGCACTTCATAGTGAGGTATGATATTCCATGTCCGTGTACTGGGAAGCAGGAAAAAAAAATGGTTTTCTGCGGGCTTGGATTTTGCTACTTTCACGTGCTCCCCAAATGACAGTCTACTTTAGTCTTTGGGTCGTGCAATCACAGAGATACCAAATGTTATAGGTTTTATAATGTTTGCATACATTACAAAACGTAAAACCTCCTTTTTCCTACTTCAGTGTACGGAGATGTTGTGCTGTCAATTTTTGAGACTTTTGATGATGTTTTCAATGCTATGATTTGTAGGAATGTACAGCGTTATTCGCTTTTATTGATTTTTAAATATTTCTAAATAATTTTGGGCGCTATTTTCAGTTATGGGATTAAATGCCATATGGAATAACCGTTATTATATTTTGATAGATCGGACATTTTGGGATGTGGTGATACCTACATGTTTATACTTTCACTGTTTATTTATATTTACCGTATCTACTACTGTGCTGAAAAACGTCCCTCACTTATACACGAGTCACAAGTGTAAGTGTATCTTAAAAAATCTTAAAAAATAATAAAATTATCTCACCCTCCGGTGGCCCGATCTGCAGCGCTGCTCCCCCGATGTGCGCGGGTCCTCTTTTGGCTTCCGTGCCCGTCTTCTGTACGGAGGATGGGCGCGGAAGCCAAAGAGGACTCGCGTGGACATCGGGGAGCAGCGTCGCAGATCGGGTGCCACCGGAGGGTGAGTATGTAAGTTATTATTTTTTAATGCTGGGCTGGCTGTATACAACGGGGGCAGGCTGGGCTGTTTATACTACTGGGGGGCAGCTTGGCACAGTGCTGTATACACTTGGGGCAGGCTGGTCAGTGCTGTATACCACTGGGGGCAGGCGGCTGGGGCAGTAACTACGGGGGCAGGCTTGGAGCATTTAAACAGCACGGCCCAGCCTGCCCCCAGTAGTATACAGCACGGCCCAGCCTGCCCCCAGTAGTATACAGCACGGCCCAGCCTGCCCCCAGTAGTATACAGCACAGCCCAGCATTAAAAAAAAAAATTATAAATTTATATACTCACCCTCCGGTTGCCCCGATGTGCAGCGCTGCTCCGCGCGGGTCCTCTTATGGCTTCCGCGCCCGTCTTCTGTCTTCTGTACATCATGCTGGGCGCCGCCACTGCTCTCTCTCGGGCGCCGCTGATGGTAGAAAAACATGGCGGCACCCAGCACGATGTTCAGAAGACAGGCGCGCAAGCCAGAAGAGGACCCGCTCGGACATTGGGGGAGCAGCGCTGCACATCGGGGCCACCGAAGGGTGAGTATATAAGTTTATTTTTTTTAAAAGTATTTTTTAAGTACTCGTGACTCGTGAATAAGCCGAGGGGACGTTTTTCAGCACATTTTTTGTGCTGAAAAACTCGGCTTATACACGAGTATATACGGTATATAATATTAATATAAATATATATGCACTAATAATATATGACCTGTAGATGGCAGAATTACATCCCTTTCGTCGTATTACCCATTGTACATATAAAACAACCTATTTATTTAAGCGCGCTCCAACAAAGTTTGGCATACACTCTTGTATGTTACCAACTATTTGATATATACAGACCTAAAACACTAAATTGTTGGACCAGTCTGAGGGTCTGAAATAAATATATATTTATATAAAATAGGTCTTCATTAGAGATGAGCGAACATACTCTTCCGAGCTTGATGCTCGTTCGAGCATTAGCATACTCAAAACTGCTCGTTGCTTGGACGAGTATTTCGCCAGCTCGAGAAAATGACATCTCCCGCCGTTGTGATTTTTGGCGGCCAGAAACAAGCCAGGAGACTCTGCACTCCACCCAGCTGTCCACGCGAGTCCTCTTCTGGCTTCCGCGCCCATCCTCCGTACAGAAGACGGGCACGGAAGCCAAAAGAGGACCCGCGCACATCGGGGGAGCAGCGCTGCAGATCGGGGCCACCGGAGGGTGAGCATATAAGTTTATTTATTTTTTAAGTATTTTTTAAGATACACTTACACTTGTGACTCGTGTATAAGCTGAGGGGACGTTTTTCAGCACGAGTATATACGGTAAATATAAATAAACAGTGAAAGTCATAAACATGTTAGGTATCACCACATCCCAAAATGTCCGATCTATCAAAATATAATAACGGTTATTCCATATGGCATTTAATCCCATAACTGAAAATAGCGCCCAAAATTATTTTAGAAAATATTTAAAAATTCAATAAAAAGCGATCAAAACGCTGTACATTCCTACAAATCATAGCATTGAAAACATCATCAAAAGTCTCAAAAATTGACAGCACACACATCTCCGTACACTGAAGTAGGAAAAAGGAGGTTTTACGTTTTGTAAATGTATGCAAACATTATAAAACCTATACACATTTGGTATCTCTGTGATTGCACCGACCCAAAGAATAAAGTAGACATGTCATTTGGGGAGCACAGTGAAAGTAGCAAAATCCAAGCCCGCAAGAAAACATTTTTTTTCCTGCTTCCCAGTACACGGCATGGAATATCAAATACCATCACTATGAAGTGCAATTTGTTACGCAGAAAACAAGCCCTCACAGCTCTTTACATGAAAAAATAGAAGTTATGGATTTTTGAAGGTGGGGAGTGAAAAATGAAAATGCAAAACGAAAAAGGGTCTTGGCGAGAAGGGGCTAAAGAGTCAAACTAAGACTGCTAACCCGAACTATAATGCTTCTTGTTGTCTACTAATACTGTTGACTAAGGACTATTCAGCTGCATTGTAGAGGATTTACCCTTGGATCAAGATCCTGGGATGAATCTACTATTGCCATTTAATGACCGCATATGAAAAATATCACTTTGTATTAAATTTTGTAAAATGGCAAAAAAGTGACATTGATGCAGGTCTCATCACTGAGACCCCCATGGGTCAAGTTAGGCCCTAGTCAGTGGCCCTGGATTATGTAAAATGAAGAAAGTTAGAAATACCTTTTTCCGGTGTTCCATTCCAGTGCTGTGTCTCACTGCCAAACTTTATGGGGCTTATTTAGTAAGGGTCCATGGATCGCACTTTCGTCTGATTTTCGCAGTTTTCAATACAGGTATTTAACTGGGGATTGTGTTGTAGAGGATCGGATTTTGGAGCAGCTGCACTGGCTTTCATGCGACAGAAATTGGGGGGGTCGTGCCGTCGGATTATCCGACTGATTCGGACTGGGCGCAAGATTTAAGATTCAAATTATGTTGCATCCAATGCACTTACATGCACCGGGAAGAAGATTGTGTACTCCGTCAGACCTGAGCGGGGAAGCGACACATGCAGGATACTGGGCGCACGATCTTAGTGAATCGCGGCCCAGAGCATTATCGTCAGACAATACACTTTCGGGAACTCCGAGGGACCGGGTAAGTAAATGTGCCCCTATATCTATACACAGACTCGGCAGACATATCACAACCAGTGCGCTACAGTCCCAGCTTCTGACTTCTCCTTGATAATAGCTCCGACATAGTGAATAGGAACATTATTATGAAAGATCAACATCCCTTCAAGTTATAAGTTGAAAAGAAGAAAATGTTTGGTTCCACAATTTGCTTCCTAATCAGACAGTGTATCACAAGAACACATATTAAGTTCCTTCTGGCAACCGTAAGACACCGGCAGTAGGTAGAAGTCTTGTTTTCTCACCTTGATGTGTCTACAAAGGCATCAGTACAGCTGAATACTATATGCACCACTGCAAGCAATTACCAACAAACAATGTGATTACATGATGAGGAGCGCAGGCTATGCAGGTTGGCAATTAACTTCATAGTTGTTCTTGTTCGGTGCTGATCCTTATTCATATGGAAATACACCCAGAACATTACTGTTGCTCTAGGGTATTACTAACTTAAAACCCAATGGAAATTCAGTGTATATCAGCCGCTCGTTTCACTCCTTCTATTTAATAAAAGGTGTTAGCTGAGCAGAAGCGACACATTGTGCTAAACTTGCTACCTACTCATTTACTACAAAAAAGAAACACCTTCCTAATGTAGTAATAACGTGTATTGTTTCTGACTGGCAGATTGATGCACATGAAAAAATCCCTTACACATCATTACAATACATGCAGAGATTTTACAATGGTAAAAAAAGCTGTAAAACTGTATTGTTAGATGTCAATAATTTAGTATCTCGGGATTATAAATGTGTATAAATTACAAAAAGATTTGAAGTGAAATCATTAAATGGGGATGTATGAGATTATGTAAGATTTCGATGAAACGGAGATTGGTATGAAAACTAAATAGAACCAATTCTCACCCGATAAACCATGGCAACATTCCAATGTTGTTGCTTTAAGGTTGGGTTGACATCTCGTTTTCTGCTACTAGCCATGTCTGTGATTGGCCAAGGGGACACCAATGCCATTGGTCAACCAATGCCATTGCTAGTTGCCAGGGGTGTTAATTTGCTGGGAAGTTCAGATCCACTCATCTCTAGTAGTAAGACAATGGGGCACATTTACTAAGGGTCCGTGGACCGCGATTCTGTCGGGTTTCCCGAATATTTCCTTTTTGCACCGCATTGCACCGGGTTTTTGGCGCACGCGATCGGACTGTTGCATATCGGCACCAGCTTGCATGTGACAGAAATCGAGGGGGTGCCGTCGGTCAACCCGACTAATTTGGACAAACCACGGAATGTAAAAACGAAATTGTGTCGCAAGATCAAGCACTTACATGCACCAGGAAGAAGAAGGTGAACTCCGGCGGACCTCAGCGGGGAAGCGACACATGCAGGATATTGGGCGCACGACCTTAGTGAATCGCGGCAGACCCAAATCCTCATCGGATAACACACAGTGGGGATCGCGATAGGACCGGGTAAGTAAATCTGCCCCTATATTTTTAAAAGTAAAAACATTTTTAATGGTGAAAATGGCAAATTTTTCCAAATATTTACCAAATTACCCTATTTTCCTAAATAAATGCAAAAACATATCATCCAACATTTCTGACTAACTTGAAGTACAACATCCCACATGAAAACAACCTCAAACCCACCAAGGTAAATTATCACCGTATAATAATAGTAATAATTCCTTTATTTATATAGTGCACACAGATCATGCAGTGTTGCACAGAGCTTGCCAAATCGGTCCCTGTCCCCAATGGGGCTCGTAATCTAATCAACCTACCAGTATGTTTTGGAGTGTGGGAGGAAACCAGAGGACCCGGAGGAAACCGAAGTGAAATTGCATTTGCATTTAATTGCAAGTCTTGACTATTAAGGTGAAAATGAGCTAGGTCATTGAGCTAGGTCATTGAGAAAGTCATTGTAAGCTTCTGTTTCGGCAACCATGATATTCCCCAACTTCATATAGATCACACAGGGATAACTTATAAGCAGAGCCTGTGCAATTTGTGCAGGAGGCCAGCTATATGTGACAGCCAAGCCTCTGTATGAGCAGCCAGGATTGCTATAATCGTGATCCTGGATGGTTATCCCTTTAGGCGTTGTGGTCAAAAGGTGTCTCCCACCTCTCCCCCCGCGCCGAGTATGGGGGCGGCGTTCATCTCCACAGCAGCCCTGGGGTCCAATGAAGGACCCAAGAGCTGCTTTACATGGCTGCCTCCAGTGCAGGTGTTAGCCATACATCAGTATGGCAGTGTGTTCATTTGAACAAGTGATCAGATGGTTCAAGTCCCAGAGGGAGACAAAAAAAGTATAAAAAAAAGTCCACTAAATGCCCAATATAGGGTACGACTCCCAAACACAATAAAACATGAAAATCACCACAAAAACAGCACATATTAGCTATTGCCACGTCCGTAACAACCCGTACATTAAAATAAAATCATTACTAAACCCGTATGGTGAACGTCTTAAAAATAAAAAAATAAAAAACAGCAAAAATTTTTATTTTTGCACATCCAACCAACTAAAAAACACCATGAAAAGTGATCAAAAAGTCACATTTGCCCTTGCATGATACCAATAAAATGTAAGTCCTAAAACAGCTTACTCAACAAAGTAATAAAACTGTTACACCACCTAGTACAGTGGTGGCGAACCTATGGCACGGGTGCCAGAGGTGGCACTCAGAGCCCATTCTGCGGGCACTCAGGCCATCAGAGTTCACCAAACACTGAATCTTCCTACAGTCCCAGGCAACTTAAGAGATGCTGCTCTAAGCGCTTGCTATTTTAAAGTGACACTTTATTGGCTGTTTGGAACTGCGGTAAAAGTGAGAAGGTGATGACAGAAGTGCATTATCTTTGTAAGGTCCTCCTGCTGGACCCACCATTCTTCCTGTATGGAGAGAAGCTACAATGGTAGTTTGAATTTGCCCTCCTCTTGTCAACTGTACTGTTGGCCTTAGGGGGCCAATACAATTGAAAGATGTGGAAGAACAGGGAGCATTAAGTTACTGTATAAAATTCCATGTTTGCACTTCACTGTAAAAAAGTGGATTTTGGTTGAAGTTTGGGCACTCGGTCTCTAAAAGGTTCGCCATCACTGACCTAGTAGATGGCAATGCAAAATCAAGGGATTTCCCTCTCCAAAAGGATTTTTATTCTGTAAAACAAGTCAAACATAAAAAAGCTATATAAATGGGATATCTCCATAACCCATAGAACATAAGTAACATGCTAGCTATGCTATTTGGTATATAAAACACACAAAAAAACATGAGAATTACAACTACAGAATAGGTTTTTTTGTAACCCCACCCCCAAAAAAAGTTAAGAAAGGTTAAACAATAGAGTATTGTGCCTTCAAATATATTGTTACTGCACTCCTTGAGGGGTCTAGTTTTTAAAAAGGTCCACTCTTTTTCTTTACTGCCGTACTATGTTAGGAGTTCAGCAATTGGGACATAGCACCTGAAATCTAATCCAACAAAAATCCGCCAGTAGACGCTCCTTCTCTTCCGAGCCGCATTGTGCGCCCATACAGCAGTTTATGAGCACATGTGGGATATTACTGCATTCAGGAGAAACTGGGCAATAAACTATGGGGTATGTTTACTTTTCTAAACCCTTTTTAAAAAAAAAATTAGAGGCCAGCTCAAGGTTTTTTTGGAAAAAGATTTCCACTTTCTATAAACCATCTGCGGTGGTAAATTGCTCAATATCAATGTGGATAAATTCTCTGGGTGGTGTAGTTTCCAAATTTCTGGCACTCCCTGCACTGACCCGACACATGGTCTGGCACACCGTCCGACTGAGCACCGGAACGCCCCCTAACTTGTGTCACATGATGCCTAGTGCAGCAACGCCACAAAAGGGCTGTATGACCTATTGATCACTTTTTATAAAAATTTTTATAAGTTGCAAAGAAAACATATGGATTTAGACATTGGGACAATAGTGTTCACTGCCGGAAATAATTGTTTTTATCATTTGAAAAATCAGGACTTTTGCAGATGTTTACGTTTCTCATTATATTGTATTCATTTTTATTTCCGATCTGGGTAAATGGTGATGACACAAACTTTTTTTTTTTTTTTCCTTTTTCTGTACAGTTTTTTACACTGTCTCTGGTACTTGAGCTGTAGGGAGTTTGATTGTTGATAGCAAATACTACAATTCTACTGTATTGCAGTACAAGCAGTCCCCTACTTTAGAACACCTGACTAACAGACGACCACTAGTTAAAGACGGACCCCTCTGCTCACTGTGACCTCTGGTGAAGCTCTCTGGATGTTACTATAGTCCCGGACTGCAATGATCCGCTGTAAAGTGTCTGTAACGAAGCTTTATTGATAATCCTTGGTCCCATTACAGCAAAAAATTTTGAAACTCCAATTGTCACTGGGGCAAAAAACTATTTTATCTGGATCTACAATTATAAAATATACAGTTTTGACTTATATACACATTCAACTAAAGAACAAACCTATGAAACCTATCTTGTGCTTAACCCGGGGACTGCCTGTATATGACAATTTTCGTAGTGATCTGTAGTGGTCTATCATTGGTAGACCGTTACAGATCTGCCTAAATAAAAGACTCTGAAGTCTCACAGTGACTTTAGAACCCTTTTGATGACACGTCCTTGGGGGGCAACAAGCGTGGTCAAGATATGGCGGCACGGATGCTTTGCCACCGGCATTTAAAGAGTAACTCTTCTTAGGAGTTAATTAGGGCAGAGGATTTTTGCGAGATCATCTGAATTTGTCCAAACAAAATTTGGAACCCATTATAGTTATTTAAAAATATATGGTAAATTTTTGCTTATTAGAATGAGGGAACAAATCATATATTTGTAGAAATTCTATCCTTAATTAGGAAAAACTTGAATACTTTCTGGGTTTTTATTTGGTAAAGTAGCATAAAAAGATCAGGCAGAAGACACGTGGCCGAGTAATAAAATATACTTTGGAGATTTGTCCTTAAATTATCTCTAATGACTCGCCAACTCTAACCTTTCTATATTAGGTTGTCGCATTTGTCAGAAGCTTCAGTTAATAAAAAGGAGATAATTTCACACATTTATACCCCAATTGATTTCCATGTGAAAAAGGATGATGTTTATATATCACTTATCTTGCTGAGTTGTCATGTAGATGGAACAGTTGCTTTGTCGATGGCTTTTGTGTGACTTAGAGAGAATTACGTGTTTAAATAGAGACCTGAGAAGTTTTGAACAAGCACTGCAGAAGAAAAGGTTTCCTCTTAAAGCCTTAATGAAGTGGCGAATTCTTCCTCCAACATCAACGTAGCCTTGTGTAGTTTGTTTTCACTCTGCTTAATCACTGACCAAAGCTTCAGTGCGGACCGCCAGTTCCCAATAAACCATAAAAGGCAGATCAGAAGCCATTGTTCTTTTTTTTATAGGGCTTAGCGTACAACAGCTGAATAAACCTGTTCAGTCAGAATAGTCTAAGGAGAAAGGAGTTTCCTACAATCACGTGGTCAACCCCTGGTAGAGCAGGAAAGACTAAATTAAAACAACATTATATATTTTGTGTTTATAAAGAATGCACAAAATAGTTTTTGGATAGATATTATTAATCTATTGCAATTGCGCCCAGGATGTTCAAAAATTTACATATTCATTATGAGGTTTGGTCAAATCATAGAAAAAATACACTAAAGTTGGGTTCAAATCACGTTTTTTGTATACACTAAGCATATACATCAGAAAAGCACCCAACATATACCCTTAGCGTATACAATGACAAAAAGTGGCAGGCGGAGGTATAGTTGTTGCCTCCATCTGACCACTATTTCTATCATACGCCAAAAAAGCCAGGTGGGTAAGACGTAACCAGCTATGTCTTTTGATCCTGCAGCCTGTGGTGTATGCACACAGCAGAGGCAGTAGTTCGCTATGGGGAGCGGATGTATCATATTGCATCTCATACGTTGTTCAGCAGGACCCGGTGATGTCACTGCCCATATTAGGAAAGTGACATCACTAGGTGAACACCCCGTTTATAGGCCATGTGGGGGGGACGAAGTGTGCTGTATAGGTATGTACTGGGGGTGAGAGCTTCAATGTGCTGCCTTCCTATATACTGGGTGGGCTGCAGTGTGCTCTAGTCCTATATACTGGGGGGTGCAGTATTTAATAGAGGGGATACAGTGTATATGTAATACAGGGGGCACAGTATCTATGTATATTTATTACAAGGTGCTCAGTATGAAATAAAAGGGGGTACTTTGCACGTATTCATTAAGTACACTGTATACATGTAAATTAGAGATCTCTGTTCATATGTAAAATCATTTGGGATACTGTACATATATATAGGGCTTGGGGATTGGTCTTGGTGCTGTGTTTCTGTATGAAGCTTAGTTGTATTATTCTACTCATGTACTGGACTCCATACTGGTGCTGTATTTATGTACTAAACTTTGTTCTGGTGAATTATATATGTAAATCACTATTATAATAATTCGAAGAAGGAGAAGAAGACAGAGAAGAGCGGGGGGCGCTCAATGTGTAGAGGTCCTCAGTATATTTGGTTTAGTGCATGTGCAAATTGTGCACTCACCTTTTTGTGTTGTGCTGATGGCACAACGCATGTAATCGCTTATGGAGTGGAACCGGATACTGCCTTCGGGGTGTCGCTTCGGTGGTGGTACCGATGAAGATACTAGTAGTGGAAGGTCTCTATTGCTGGAGACCCGCTTAACTGCCCCTTAGATCTTTAGGAAAGACCCGGCGCACTTAGTTCCAAGGATCGGTTTATTGTTTCGATAAAACCATAAAATAACAATAAAAGATATATTGGTAAAATCAAGACGCGTTTCGGATCCGGAACGGATCCTTCCTCAGTAACACAACTGAGGTCATGGTAATTACCCCAGTAAACTACTAGTCCCCTACGGTGAGGGTATGAAATGTCCTTTTTAGAATTTCCTATTTTATGGGAAATCTACCATGTTTATCTATAAAAAGTCTCCCCCAATGTCCCCCAATGAGCTTGTTCCCAGAGGGGCTAACAATCACTGTTAAAGGGAACCTGTCACCAGGTTTTACCCCAGTACACTGTTTGATCCCTAAAGTAGGTTATGAAATGTTCTTTTTATAATTTCCTCTTTTACGTGAAATCTCCCAAATTCACATGAGAGGGGTCAAGTTTTGTGGCTTCAGGGGTAGTGTCACTTCAGGAGACACTAATGCATTTGATATCATATTAAAGATAAGAATCTCATCATATAGTTCAGATCTGGTGGCTTGTGAGCTTCAGAAGTAGAGATACAGGCAGCTGAAGACATACCGTAGTTGGAAATGGAAGCTGCAGATAAAGATACTGATCCTGCCTATTTTTTAACTTTCTATATGTCAAGGAAATATGAGATCTTATCTTATCTTTAATAGAACATAAAAAGATTGTTTCTTGGTACTATAGAACTCAAGTTAGTGGTTTCTGAAGTGACACTACCCCTGAAACCATTAAACTTGACCCCTCTCATGTAAACATTTGGGAGATTTCACATAAAAGAAGAAAATCTAAAAAGGACATTTCGTACCCTAGCTTGTAGTTTATTGGGGTAAAACCTGGTGACAGGTTCCCTTTAACATTTTTAGCCCCTCTGGGGAAAAGCTCTGATATGATATAGGGGTATAAATTGTTTTGGTAATAGAATATTCTCCTGCCTTATAGATACACGTAGTACAAGCATCATCTAGTGTTCTGTTCCTCACGTGGCAGCATTATATGTAAGCGGCAGACAGAGACACGAGCTACAAGCTCAACCTGCTGCTGATTGTTAAATTGAAGGGGTCACAGCGTTCTAAAGGACATCTGAAATTTACTCAATGCAAAATGTATTGAAAAAGAACAAAATAAAATATGAAATAAATACCAATGAAATAAAATATTAATATGTTTGGAAAATAGACATTGTACAGATTTATGTCCAATTTTACTGTATATAAAATATAAATTAGTGAAATTTCATATCAGGTCATAGAATTAATTGGCAACTGAACGTCTCTAGAGATGAGCAAATCTTTTTGTTGGTTTGTAGATTTGGAATGAATCAGTCATTTTAGGCACCAAAAGCAAAAAATCTCAATCTTTTCTGCTTCGATCTGGACACATTTTTGAAATAGCAAGACATATAGAGACCAGGTAAATAAATAACACAGTAACCTGTATTGTGCGTGCGTTAAAAAAGACGCATCATTAGTTGAAGCTATCTAGTCTACTGCAGCATCTCATGGCCTCCCATCTAATGCTCTTGTACCCTATTATCCCTCCCATTTTCTTTGCCTTTTCTCTGCAATCCCTTCACTGTTTACTCCTTGCCAACTACTGTATATACTCGAGTATAAACCAACCAAAGTATAAGCTGAGGCCACTGATTTTGCCACAAATAACTGTGTATAAGCCTTTAGTGGGAAATACATTGGTCAAAGCCCCCAGTAATATAACTCCAAGCAGTCTCACTCAGTAATGTAATGCCCCAAGCAGCCTCCACTAGTAATGAAATGCCCAGGAGCCTTCCCCAATAATGCAATGCCCAGGCTGGCTCTCCCAGTAATGTTATGCCCCATACAGCCTCCACCAGTAATGAAATGCCCAGGCTGGCTCCCCCAGTAATGCAATGCCCCATACAGCCTCCACCAGTAATGAAATGCCCAGCAACCTCCTCCCAGTAATGAAATGCCCAGCAGCCTACCCCCAGTAATATAATCTCCCATGCAGCCTCCTCCAGTAATGAAATGCCCAGCAGCCTTCACTCACTAACAAAGTGCCCAGTCAGCTTCCATTAGTAATGACATACCTCCAGTAATGGATTGCTTTATGCAACCCCCCCTAGTAATTAAATGCTGCCGCAATATCACCTGTAATGAAATGCCCTGCACCTTCTAGGTATATTAAAAAAAACTTACCTTCTCTTCACTTGTAACAGAGCCGGCAGAGACAGGTCTACGTGATCTGCCTACGGTGCACACTATGACTCGGCGTTGCCACTGTAGATGTCATAGTGTGCGCCGTAGGCAGAGTGCATGGACCCATCTTTGCCCGTTCTGTTATGAGTGAAGAGGAGAAGGAAGTGGAGCCTTGGGGAGCATCTGAAAACATCGGAAGGTGAGTATGTATGTGTTTACACTCTTGTATAAGCCGAGGTGGGATTTTCAGCATAACTTTTTGCTTATACACAAGTATATACAGTAATTATCTAAATGATCAAAGTCCTGGAGAGCTGTGTAATCCTACCTGTGTGTGTTGCTAGTAGCAGCAAGATTGTGAAAAATTGGATTTATATTCCAGGATTGTAACTTTTACCTCACACTGCTGTGCTCTCAGCTTTCTGCACCGTACTCCATTACAGCTCCTCCCCTCTACCGTGCAAGCTGGAGCAGGCTTCAGGTACAATACTACAAACACTAGAATACTATAACATGGAGCGATTTAAATGCAGAAAGCTAAAAGCACAACAGGGGGAGAGCGCATTCCCCAAGTACACTTGGAGAAGCAGAAACTACAAATTCATTATTATTATTATTATTATTAGAACAATATATTATGGGAAGAAAACATTTTGTTAACTTGATGCTGATTTAGGGAGTTATTCTGACTGCCATATTGGGGTCAGGAAGTTTTTTTTTACAAATTTGGTCCAATCGGCCTTGTAGGGTTTTATTACCATCCTCTGGATCACCACTGTAGGGTTTTTTAAGGACCACTTTAAAGATCAACATGCACATATATTTTTTTCTTTGTAAAATTGTTACCCACCATTTATCGCCTTAATAATAATACCTAAATGTTCATCAAGTGATCCAGCCTTCCTGCCATGATAATAATAATAATTCCTTTATTTATATAGCGTACACAGATTACGCAGCGCTGCACAGAACTTGCCAAATCAGTTCCTGTCCCCATGGGGTTCACAATCTATGTTTTGGATTGTGGAGAACCCGGAGGAAACTCATGCAAACACTGCATCCAAGGAGGTCACTTACTGGACGAAGCAGGTCCCATGACCCCATGGAACTTCCATCAGGGCACAGGACTCAAAGTACAAGAACAACGCAGGAACTCAGAGAGGGAGACGATTGTTAAACCCATTTTAATGTAATGGACATTGGGTTTTGTGTGTCTTAGAAAATCATGCAGCTATTTTACCATCAATACAAGGAACACAGTTGCCATATACTGGTCATACCCATATAGAGATCACAACAGGCAAAAACGTGAATACCATGTATACATTTGTGCTGTCTGCAAACTCTTCATGACTCCTTGATTACATGTTTGAGTCCTGCAGGAGGAGGGCTGCAGCAGGAGATTATGACTTATCCTGTTCCACAATCCACTCTCCTGTATCTGTGAGACGGACTTTGAAAGAGACATAGTGAGAGACGCCATGAGGACAGGCTTGACCACTGAGAGGTATGAAGTTCTGTATATATTCAGAGGGCATGATGGATAGAACAGTTTTAGGATATCAAAGGAGGCAAAGACACAGGTACATTCAGAGACATGTCAACAGTTTTATTGAAAAGAGGCCGACCCCTTTAAACTGCACAAGAATTGATCATCGCATTGATGAATCTGTCACAGCACTAGACTAGTTTTGTCGAGATCTGCAACACATTAATGAATTCCCCTCTCTGTGTTTCCTCACATTTCCATCTTGTCTGTATTATATTTGTAAAATATAAATCGGAGCCCAGGTAAGGTGATACATCTATCTAAAATATAATGTCCGAAAGTTGCAGATATAACCTACTCCAGTGGACTGTCTGCTTTTCCTCACTCTAAAGACCCAATATCATTGATGATGAAATCTCTACTTTAATGGGCTTCTAATCATTGTGTGTAGTGTTACTTAGCCAGAGGTAATGCAAGTCTTTCCTCCAACTGAGTTTCGTCTCCACAGGTGGCATTACAATGTCATTTCTATTCTCCACACTCTTGAAGCATCTGACAGCAAAAGCTACCAGATAACTGATCACTCTAGACAAATATGAGATGCAGTATGTACTGAAGAAACTTTGAAGTAAATTGCATGAGCATTTTTAAACACATCCATATGCATTCTGTATCTTAAACTTCAACGTTCACATCAAAAGGACTCACAATCAATTATGGCATTATCTTTATTCACAATATGCCCTATTTTTACGAAGCCATGTGCACTTTTCCCTTTCAATGAATTTGCACATAATTGAGGTCCAGAAGAAAGTATTTAAATGTCCTTGTTTAGGCCATCAGAGAAGAAATTAAATTTTGCCCTGAAAAAACAATGGATGAAAGATCGGAAAGAATAGACAAAAAGACCTTCAAACAATTCATGTCTACAAAGGCTAAAGAGAAGCAAATATTTAAATCTGACTTGGATACTCAAAACAAAAAAAGGGAAATAAAGATCCAGTTGAGAGATTAGATTAACTAAACATAGCAGAAATCTACAAATGCCGCTCCCAGGTAAGAGGCTGTACTCACATAGAAGGATCTGAGCATTACTGAGACGTAGAGATGAGTGTATTAATATGTTGATTCATAGATTCCTTAGACATGATTTTTGGGCTTCAAATCGAATCTGAATATCAAACAGATCCGTTAAAATGTTAGGATTATTGTTTTAGTTAAAAATTAAAATGTTAAAAATGCTTTATAAATTACCAAAGGAGTTAGGATCTGTAAAAAAATCTGTGTTTGAGAGGACAAAAAGAGGTTATATATAGTGTTGAGTGCACCCAAATCGCAAAATTATTGTCCATACCCAACTTTTCGGGCTTGGTTCCTGGTTTGGCTCACCCACTTGCACCAATCATGGTTGGTAACTCTTTAAAAGCCGCTGGAATTTAAAGAGTTGGCAACCATGATTCAAATCAATATGGCACAAGTGTGCCATCACTTACATGCCGGCGGAGACTGCTCCTCATTTTGGCGAGGATCGTCACTCCCAGTGATGTGATTGGTGACGCCCACGCACCTCTGTGAATTTTATGCTTCCAGCAGCTTTCCTGGAGTCACTTAACACCCAAACTTTATTGGGTCAGCTCATCACTGGTCCATTTCAAGGACAATAGAAGCAAAATCGGTTCAGTTTGTATCAAAAAATATGGCAAAGCTTCAATAAAATGAATCTTGAGTGATTCACTCATCTCTATTTACATAAAAAGTCCTTTCATAATGACCCAAAGTGCAATAATAAAGTAAGGAAAGCCTAGGTTATAAAAATTTAAAGGAGTTTTGTGAGATGAAAACAACACAAAGGGGCACATTTACTTACCCGGTCCGGAGGAGATCCCAAAAGTGCATTTTCCGACGACAATGCACTGTGCCGTGATTCACCTACATCGTGCGCCCGGCTTGCTGAATGTGTCGCTTCCCCGATAAGGCCACCGGAGTTCACCATCTTCCTCCCAGTGTATAAGTGCTTGGCTTGCGATACAATTTTTAAGTTAAATCCCGTGGTTTGTCCAAATCCGTCGGATCATCTGACGACTCATCCCCCGATTTGTGTTGCATGAAAGCCGGCGCGATTTCTCCAAAATCTGATCGCGTGTAACACAATACCCTTTTAAATGCGACGCAAATCCGAAATCATCGAACCGACATTTGTGCGGTCCGCAGACCCTTAGTTAATGAGCCCCAAACTCTCTATAATTTTCACCACGCTTGCCCTTAGACTAGGTATGGTACTGAAGCTCATGGGTGTATTGTAATGTACAATGCATAAATAAATCTGTAGTTCCTGGAGAAGCAGTGTGTGCGAAACACACGTCAAGGTATTTTGTTGGCCTCCCGAAACTATCCTTGACCCTTAAATTGCCTACAGGTGTTGCTATAATTTTGTACCCTGGATTTTGTTATATATGTGTTCGACAACTATTCCTATGTAGGCATTTCACTACATAATGATGTATTTATACATATATTATTTCTATAGCTGTGATGATAGGGTCTGGATATTAGAGGCGGCCTTTGTATGTGGTATAACCCTATTCAATCTTGGGCCTCCCTTTCCCTTGCATATGAATTGCCCTGAATAACTTGATTCATTGCATTTTTGGAATTAATTTTTGTATGAAATAAAGTAAATACATCCAATTTTACCTTTATTACATGAACTCCTATTCTTCGAGAACAATGCAGATGCTTATGCCTATTGTCACACAACCATTTTACACAATTTTTTTCCTTGTTAATGACTAGATACATTTTCTGCCTTTTCTATAATTTTCTAATGACTTTTTATTTTAAACAATAAAAATCATTAATGTTAGATCACTACACCTCTACTGATGACTAGAAAAGGGATCCCTCATCTTCTAAAAAGAGCAGCCACCCAAGTACACACGGTGAACTGATCCTTATCACCTTGACATAGTCCTTTAAGAAAAGTACTGCCTTCTTTGCATTAGCAGAAGTGTTCAGAATCCACCAATTCCATTAGGACGAACCTAACAATTCCAGTGGGATAGGTGGACTCATGTGGATGGTATCCTCCAAACTCTCCACTGACAGAGGATGTCGGGAAAGAAAGGATTGGGCATATTAATTTGGTCGCCAGAGTAGTATGGAAGTGAATTACTTTACTGTTCCCACTGAAAACACATTTTACTTGGCCAAGATACATAGACTCATGCTGTTGAGAATAGTTGGCTAAACAAGCTTTTTAGAACTGTATGAGCACTGTAAAAGGATTGACTATTAAAAATGGAAAACATTAAAATCTCATTTAAAATCCAACTAAACACTTATGCATCATTGTACAGCAATTAATTTGGATTGGACAACTCCTCCAACACTTCTCACTTGTCCTTAAAATGAAAAATGAGGACTGCTTTGAAAAAATGTTCTAAGTAAATGTTTGCTTTGCGAAAGATAGAGAATGACTTGGAAATAAAAATAAAATAAAAAATAAAAGTAAGTAGGCAAATTACCAGTAAGTACTTTTATACAACATTGTTCTGTTTAAAAAAAAAAATATTTTGTAATATTGTCTATTGAAATATCTCAGCTCCGTATGCCATAGAATTAGGGCGCACTTTGATGTCAAGAAACCCCTATCCTGGACAAGTATGAAAACAGCCAACGGGCATGTGTTGGTCTCACAAGGTGAAAATTTCAGTAAATTATCACTTTGACCATTGACAATCCTTGATTTACGGCTTTTCTCCACTTTTTTCCCCCTCACCTGCAGACCCCATGGGGAAATGCTGATTGCTTTAATTTTAACATTTGGAGTAAACCCATTCACTAAACTTTCTGGCTGTGTGATTCAAACTCAGCCTCTCTTTCCTCTTTTTGTTCTCACACGAAAATCAATTCACTTGAAGAGCCTCTTAATCCCATTTTTGCAATCAACAATCGCCACTTGTATACCGCTCTAATAGATTAAGAACTGGGATGATGCGGTTGTCTAGTCTAATTCAAGCCTATTCAGGTAACTGCAGCCTTAGGCACTTTGTAGTACTGTGTGTAGAACTCTACAGGAAGACTTTTGCGATCATAATTTCCTGTGGAGCTATGCACTGCACCCACTGAGTAGTCTGAATTACTTTTAATTAGCCCCGACAACCACAGAGAGCAGAAACCTAGCAAGTAACAATAACCAACTCATTGAGCATGACTTGCATGAACTATATTTTTTTGCATCCCGAAGAGAAGAACGGAATTGCAAAACGTACATCGCTTTAAATGACAGCAATCTGCCATAAATCAAGGGTGAGACAACAGAGAAAACAGTCTAAGTGAAGGAGAAGGTGAAGTGGGCAAAAAAAAGTAACAGTTTTTGCAAACTTCCTAGTAAAAGCCTGTAAAAGGTTTGAGGCCTACCGTGTCACTATGGCAACCATCGGCCGGCACATGCTGAGCTCTAATATCATAAAAGCTTTCTGCTTGCAAAAAGTAGATGTTTTCGTAGCCTCTGCCAAAATACTGAAGACTGCTCCTCTTCCCTAAGTGTATGTGTCCGCATGAAGCCGGGCATGACAGCTAAATTATACTAATATATCACAGAGTTTCAGTAGGGTTAGAAGAGCAAAGTTAGTTCTCAAAAGTTTTTGTGCATATTTTATATTTGTCTTGTTTTTCATGTATTAAGTATTATGCTAATGAAGATTCTGAAGTCATTAGACTTGAAGTGGTTCCTTTATGGATTTTTATAACTCGTGCTTTCCTAATTATAACCATCTATATTCGATGTGTCGTGAAAAAAAAAAAGTCTAAGAAGATATAGGTTTTCTTCTTAAGAGTTTCAATCACCGCTCCCTCTCTTTTACCTTTCTGTGTTCAGAAAATAAAGAGAACAAAGCCGGAGTCCCACTGATTTGAAACTAGCAGAACAGACAAACAACACAGCACAACTGTTCCTTCATGCATGACTGGGATTAGGATAAAAGGGAAGAAAAAGACTTCTGAGAAAGAGAAAACAACAAAAGGAACAGGAGTGCTGACAAAACTTTGTTTCTTTCTATCGAGGCAAAAGAGAGAAGAAAGAGCCCTCTTATAAAGAAAAAAATGAAAAAATACAGATTAACAACCAGTAGTAGAGGACTTTCACCCTCTGCTTTATTTTACCAGTCTGATTTGCCTAAAAAGAAGGAGGGTCAACACGATGCAGGTCTGGACAATACCAATAGGACAACACTGTGCTGCCGAGGGTCACCAAAATATATGTTTATAGAGTCAGACAAAATTCCTTCTTTTTGTTTGATGTTTCTCTGTGCCCACCTGCATTAGAGGTGGACAGCATTACCATTTAGAAATTGGGGCTGTGCTAAAGAGCCCATGACCACACCCCTTCTGCCAATTAGAACAGTTCTTAATCTTCACCAGGGAAAGCCCAAAAAACTCCAAGGATCCAAATAATCTTTAATTTCATTATATTAAGTGTACCCAATCACTGTATCCCATTGACATCCTGGGGAAGGCAGCGCCATGTACTGTGGCTGATGTGGCATCTACAAAGTACAACTCTGAGATCAATGCCAGCAATTATATTATTTATCGCTGTAACAATTCTTTAAGGCAACAAGGACTGGAGAGTTAGTGAGGACCAATATTCCATATGGTGTTGTATCCAAATGTGAAAAGATGGGGTCAATGTTTTGGCATCTTTTTGAATTTGTCAAATTTTTACTGATGCACACTTTTAGGGCTCCTTTTAGACATGTATTTTTGTGATCTGCCCCATATATCCATTCATTTCCATATAACATCTACTTTAGGTGGTGAATATGAAGGTCAAGAGGTGTCTGTTGTGGGGTCAAGTTTTGAATTTTGGATAATGGGGTGATCCTGCTTCATATTCTAATTTAAGTGGAGTGGAGTGGTGAGTACATATATTCTGGACAATAACTTTGCATCTTGGGAGGAAAAAAAGTGAAAATGTATAGAGTACAGGGTACAGTTGATAAAGGGATGTGGAGTCAGGCTACGGAGCTCCGAAAAATGCCAATTCTTATTCAAGACATACTTTAATTTTGAACCTTGTACCTTCCCAAGGCATCTTCAGCCTGATTATATCTATTTGATCCACTTACAGGAGATATAAAGGAATATATGTTTACCAATCAGCTTTGTGAGAACCCATGCTGACCTATGTGGCCACTTGACCTAGCCTACACTTGTAGTTTTCCAGTGCCTCATTCTTCTCAGGACCTGTTCACAAATATCAAACAGATGTTCAGTTTAACAGCTTGGTCCTCATATGGTAGAGTTACTTTTTAGTAAGAAGATGGTGGACCCATTATAAACTTGGAAACCTAAAACTTTAGGTGGCATCTAAAAAAGTACCATAGCCGTGGCTGTCAGGATCCATTGGGTCCATGGAAGATTCTAAGGGGTTAAAAATGTCAAATTCTGATGTAAGTTAAGGAATTAAGGACAGGAACCCCATTAGATGCCTATCAAGTATTTGCATAATATCAGACCATCTTTTTCACAAGCAGAACCTGATATCACACGTTGCTTGATCTGCATTTGCTCTCCACACTTTAAGTGTAGAGCTTCACACTCTTTTGAATGCACAAATTCATAAATTAGGCGTAATTAAGGCAGCATCACTGCGAGTAATAAATATTTTCTAATAACAAGTAAAGTTTACTATGTGCAAGTGATATGTGAATATTAAAGACAAAATTAGCTTCATTAATAAAATGGGATAATTCCTATAAGGGAAGTGAAATGTAGAATTGGTATTCAGCCCTTGTAAATATATAGAACATACACTGTATATATGGAAAACTCAGAAACACTGCCTGATATATCAACTGTTTCCTTACAGAAAGATATTAGAAAACCCAAATAGGATGGAATCAATGTAAAGAAGAACAAACACATTAGATGAATGTCAACCAAACCAATCCATTGTTCAGGATTGACCTAATGTGTATGGAAGGGTTTCCACAATATTGACCCTTGTATAGGCAATTTAATTTAAAATTAGCTTTTAAGAATGACATACCTAATGTAAACCTGGAATCATCAGACTTGTCTTTTAGGCAAAGGCAATGTAAAAATATACATTCCATAGAAATGATTCATTTAAATTTGCCCTGACCTCCAAATAGCTTGTTTTCTATGAGAAAAAATTGTAATCCTTAATGGCACTGTACCATCTATGCCCACACGGGCGTCATCATGATCCTCTAACTGGAAAGTGTGGCAGCAGACATGCTGCTGATTAGAATTTTGTACCATTCTGTCTTACACTTGACTAAACGCTGCCTTAGTCCACTCCTTGTTTGATTTTCACTAGATCCATGTCTCCTGTTGACTTTGTTCTGAGGTGCGAACGGTTGAGCTAGCTGTGATGGACTGATGCCTCCTCCCCTCACATTCCTTCCCTGATAGTATTACTTCCTTGAAATGGCAGGAAAAGGTGGGGGACAGGAGGCACACACCAAACTCACTTTATCTCCAAGATTTTCAATAATATGGAATTTATTTTTTAAAATTATTAAAAAGTAATCACAATGCGATTTAGAGAACAGACATCCTCTTTTTCAAGTGAGTTATCTGTAAATGGGTAAAAGGACAAACATATATAGACAGGCACATTGGGAATTAATTCAGTAAAAAAAGTCATTCAAAGTCTAAACAGAAGATATGTAAAAATAAATCTAAGTAAATAAATTATTTAATATCTAATAAATAAAGGGATGAGTGAGTAAATAACATACAGTTCTTTAATTAATGACAAAGTTAACAATATGACGACTTGTGTATATTATGTTATATACAAATGAATTACTCTATTTATTAATTCATTTGTTGTGTTTCACTTTGGGTCGGATAGTGAATAAGGCTTTATCATAGGTGAGGTGGGGATATTGAAAAGAATTTATGGGGAAAATAGATTGGTAAAACCTGGAAATAAAGATGTTGGGGGTCATTTACTAAGGGCCCGATTTGCGTTTTTGCGACGGGTTAACCGAATTTTTCCATTTTGCGCCGATTTTCCCTGTATTGCCCCGGGATTTCGTTGCACGCGATCGGATTGTGGCGCATCGGCGCCGGCATGCACGCGGCGGAAATAGGGGCCCGTGGCCGTGAAAAAGCCCAACGGATTTGGAAAAACCGCCGCATTTTAAAAAAAATAGTGTCGCTCGACACGCGCGTACCTTCATCCAGGATGACTCGGTGAACTCCAGCGCAGCAGCGACACCTGGTGGACGTCGGAGGAACTGCCTTAGTGAATCCCGGCCGGACCCGAATCCACCGCAGAGAACGCGCCTCTGGATCGCGAATGGACTGGGTAAGTAAATCTGCCCCGTTTTGTCTATGATGGTATAGAGAAGTGGGCTGTGAGAGGGGGAAGATGAAACTTACCAGTCTCCAGGTCTTGTGAGAGGTCTGTCTTGGAGAGCGTGACCTGCTGCTGATTAGGATTAATTGATTTCCACCACATCCATGTCTCCTGTTGACTTTGTTCTGAGCTGCAGACGGTTGAGCTAGCTGTGAGGGACTGATGCCTCCTCCACTCACATTCCTTCCCTGATAGTATGGTTGGTATGGATCAGTCCAATCACTCTCTGGACCAGGACTCTTGCAAAAAGTCTTATTAGACCTTGCTATCATTTTTTGGTCTCTTGATTCTGTACGGCATTATGCTATTGGTTTTAACCCATATTTGCTCAACTATTCTTCTGTGTTTTTTGTCTCCATGTTTTCACTTTCGTCTAGTTGTCACCTACCACAGAGGGTAGGAAATGCAAATCGGTAGGTACCTGTGTAGTCTAGCTTTAAGCAGTTTAGGACTCACTGTCACCTTTTCTTTTTATCTTATGGTTTATTCCCAAACAGCAGTATTACAAAGGCTATATCATTATTGGGTTAATGTAATTTTATTTTTGTAAACATTGAACCTAAGTGCAAAAACTAGATATTACTAAAATAAGATTTATAATTAGAATATATCCTAAATCTTTATATCTGGCAATTGTCCATCGTGTGCAATAACTTTTCTGCTAAACATCTTAAAATAGATAGGAAGGTAAGTATAAGATAGGTAGCCCACCACTGCACAGCACGCTGTATTGTATTATACATCACTACTGTACATCATAACTTCACTGTGTTATACAAGTCTATGACATTTTTTCTTCTCCTCTCAAATTCTTCCATTGTTATTGCTCTTCTAAAAGATCGTTCTGTCTCTTTTCAAAACTCCTTTTTGAAATTGGCTTTGAAATGTTGACTATTGTTGGTATATTAATCAAAGCTAACCTCAAAGATACAAAATTTCTGTATCTCTGTATATCTCCAAAAAATACAGGTCACTTAAGAAACTTTTACTCTTCTAATCAGCTTCAGAAGAACAAAATTCGATACCATTCATACGTTATTTATCTTTAACGCTAGAAGTTCGTGTAGCCTAAAAGTGTCAAAGTGTCCTAGTTTTGTGAAATCTAAAGTCCCTTGTCCGCTAGTTCTCCACCATCCCACCATAGACCCATCAAACCCTCACTGAAATCCTTACTACTTCCATATCATTGTCACAACTCCTAAAGTAGGTCTGTCAGGTCACTATGCTCACTATGCTATCTAAGGGGGCCATGAAGGAGCAGGAGTTTTGTCTATATTTCTACAATATGTTATAAAAGTTATAAAAGTACAGTCAAGAATTACAGAAATAGCCAGTAAGTTTTGCTTTCCAGTATACACAGTACAGGCGGTCCCCTACATAAGAACACCCGACTTACATATGACCCCTAGTTACAAACGGACCTCTGGATATTGTTAAATTACTTTACTTTATCCTTAGGCTACAATAATCAGCTATAACAGTAATCACAGGTGTCTGTAATGAAGCTTTATTGTTAATCCTGGTTCTTATGACAATCCAACATTTTTCAAATCTAATTGTCACAGAGACCAAAAAAAAAATCTGACTGGGGTTACAATGATAAAATATACAGTTCCGACTTACATACAAATTCAACTTAAGAACAAACTTACAGACCCTATCTTGTAATACTGCAAATGGGGAGACGTTGTCATTAGAGATGAGCGAACATGCTCGTCCGAGCTTGATGCTCGGTCGAGCATTAGCGTACTCGAAACTGCTCGTTGCTCGGACGAATACTTCGCCCGCTCGAGAAAATGGCAGCTCCCGCCGTTTTGCTTTTTGGCGGCCAGAAACAGAGCCAATCACAAGCCAGGAGACTCTGCACTCCACCCAGCATGACGTGGTACCCTTACACGTCGATAGCAGTGGTTGGCTGGCCAGATCAGGTGACCCTGGGATAGACTAGCCGCTGCCCGCGCTGCTCGGATCATTCTGTGTCTGGATGCCGCTAGGGAGAGAGCTGCTGCTGGTCAGGGAAAGCGTTAGGGTGTTCTATTAGCTTACTGTTAGGCAGGAGTGATTCCTCCAGAACCCAACAGCCCCTTCTTAGGCTACAATAACGTTCTACTTTTTTTTTTTTTTTTGCATCTAGTAAACCATTTGGTGAGGATTAGCATGGGACGTGGCTACCGTTGTTTTTAGCTCTTATGGCACACATATCCACCTCAAACACCAAGTGGGAAAATTTTAGTAGGGGTGGATTTTCAATTAGCACAGTCTGCCATTTTTCCTTTTGATTGTTACGTTTATTTTGTTTAGATAGAACTCAGATGTCACTCATCTCATCTGCATAGTGTGCTTTGCATACTTGGCTAAAAATAGCCACAGGAGAATCCAACGGCTTACGCCACGTAGCGTTATATATTTGATTTCTGGTTGATCTGCTGGTGGCTGTACTTGCTGCAGTGCAGTCTACTAGCCAATTGTGAGCAATTTGTAGTGAACTTGCGACCGCTGTGTTTTGCACTTAGTGACGCACATATCCATGCAAAGACCGAGTGGGAAAATTTAGTAGGGGTGGATTTCAAACTTAGCACAGTCTGCCATTTGTCCTTTTTTTATTTTACGTTTTTTTGTTTAATAACTGCACGTCCATCTCATCTGGGCATAGTAGTGTGCTTTCAATACTTGGCTAGAAATAGCCATAGGAGAATCCAAACAGGCTTACGCCTACAGTAGCGTTATTAGATTTTGATGTTCTGGTTGATCTGCTGGTGGCTGTACTGCTGGCATGCATCTCCTAGCCAATTGTGAGCAATTTTGTAGTGAGAGTGCGACCCTGCTGTGTTTGCGCTTAGTGACCACATATCCATGCACAGACGAAGTGGGAAAATTTAGTAGGGGTTGGATTTCATTAGGCACTTCTGCCTTTGTCCTTTTTTATTTTACGTTTATTTTTTTAATAACTCAGGTCATCTCATCTGGCATAGTAGGTGCTTCATACTTGGCTAGAAAATAGCCATAGGAGAATCCAAACGGCTTACGCCTACAGTAGCTTATATATTTGATTTCTGGTTGATCTGCTGGTGGCTGTACTTGCGCAGTGCATCTACTAGCCAATTGTGAGCAATTTGTAGTGGAGACACTTCGACACCGCTGTGTTTTGCGCTTAGTGACGCACATATCCATTGCAAAGACGAAGTGGGAAAATTAGTAGGGGTGGATTTCAATTAGGCACAGTCTGCCTATTGTCCTTTTTTTTTACGTTTATTTGTTTAATAACTCAGCGTCATCTCATCTGGCATAGTAGTGTGCTTTCATACTTGGCTAAAAAGCCATAGAGAGAATCCAAAGGCTTACGCCTACAGTAGCGTTATATATTTGATTTCTGGGATCTGCGGCTGTGGCTGTACTTGCTGCAGTGCATGTACTAGCCAATTCTGAGCAATTTGTAGTGAGGACTTCGACCGTGTTTTGCGCTTAGTGACGCACATATCCATAGCAAAGAACCGAAGTGGGAAAATTTAGTAGGGGTTGGATTTCAATTAGCACAATCTGCCATTTGTCCTTTTTATTTTACGTTTATTTTGTTTAATAACTCAGTGTCATCTCATCTGGCATAGTAGTGTGCTTTCATACTTGGCTAGAAAATAGCCATAGCAATAGGATAGCATCGTTTGGGTTTTAAAAACTCAAAACACAAAAAAAACAAAAAAAACAAAAAAAAACAAAAACACAAAAAAACCAAAAAACCAAAAAAAGTTAAAAAAAAAAAGTTTACTCTCTTTTAAAAATGTTTAACCCGAGGGCTAGGGGTAGAGGACGAGGGCGGGGACGTGGGGCGTCCAACTACTGCAAGGGGTCAGAGACCGTGGTCCTGGGCGGGGTGAGACACCACCTGCTTATGAGGGAGCAGGGGAACGCTGCAGAGCTACACTCCCTAGGTTCATGTTGAGTTACTGGGAATTCGTGTAGAGCACTGTTGAGGCCAGAACAGTGCGAACAGTGATGTCGTGGATTGCTGACAATGCTTCGAGCAATTGTCCCCCAGTCAGTCTTCCACGCAGTCCACCCATGTCACGAAATCCGCCACTCTCCAGCTCCTCACCTCAGCCTCCTCCCCCCCCAGTCTGGCCCCCTCCCAGGAAAATTTGGCATTTGAAACCGGCATACTCTGAGGAACTGTTTTCTGGACCCTTTCCCACAGTCACAAACCACTGTCCGGTTTGCTGCTGAGCAATTTCCGATGCCCCAGGTTTTCCACCAGTCACAGTCTGTGGGTGATGATGACCTTCTTGACGTCGTGAAGTTGTGTCAGAGGTGTCGACGATGAGGATACACGGTTGTCAGACAGTGGGGAAGTTGTTTCAGGGCAGGTCTCGAGGGGGGAGTCAGACTGAGGGAATCGGAGGATGATGAGGTGACAGACCCAAGCTGAGGTTGAGAGGGGGTGAAACAGTGCTTCTGAGAACGGAGGAGGTCCTCGACCAGAAACAGGTTGGAAGAGGCAGTGGTAGGGGCCACGACGGAGAGGCAGCCATGCTGTGCATCACGCCAAATGTGTCAACTAGTGAAGGCTCGCGTGGTGAGGGCTCTTGCGGCGAGGGCTAGATCTTCAGAAGTCTGGAGGTTCTTAAGGAAGGAAACACGGATGACGACGGACTGTGGTGTGCAACATTGCCAAACCAGGCTCAGCAGGGGTTCCACCACTACTAGCTTAACTTACCACCGTATGCGCAGGCATGAATGCTAAACACCCCACTCGTGGCAACAACCCCGTTCACCTCCGGCCGTGCACACCACTGCTCCTTCCCCTGTGTCAGCTGATAGTCAGCCCCTGCCCAGGACCCTGCCACAAAAACCCATCGTCTCCTCCACGATCCCTCCACACAGCATCCACCACGTTCAGCTCTCCAGTACCCAGACGCTGGAGCGGAAACGCAAATATAGTGCAACCCACCCGCACGCCCAGCCTTAATGTGAACTCCAGATGCTTAGCCTGGAGATGCTGCCCTATAGGCTAGTAGAGACCGAGGCCTTTCGCACACCTCTGGCGGCGGCCGCCCCCGGTATTCGGTCCCCGCCGCCACTACTTTTCCCGATGTGCCGTACCAGCCTGCACCGCATGTGTCAGACAAACATCACCCGTGCCCTGACAACGCCGTTTCTCATCGACAAGTCCACCTGACCACGGACACGTGGACGAGTGCTGCCGGCAGGGCCACTATATATCGCTGACGGCACATTGGGTTAACTTGGTGGAGGCTGACCGTCTGACCCTGGGGCTGGTCATATACTGCCGACGCCGAGGATTGGCGGGCCTACCTCGGTCCAGGTGTTTCAGGCCTACTATGTCCTCCTCCTCCTCCCACCCCTCCTCACCTCCTCCTCCGAACTACCATCCTGTGGGCACGGCGCCATCAGTCTGGTAGCTCTAGGCCACAGCAGCAGTGCGTCGCTAAGCGACAGCAGGCCGGTGCTCAAACTGCTGAGCTAGGCGACAAAGGCACACCGCCCAAGTAGCTTTACAGGGCATCACGGCGCAGACTGATCTGTGGCTGGCACCGCTGAACCTGAAGCCAGGCATGGTGTGTGTGACAACGGCCGTAACCTGTGGTCGGCTCTGCAACTCGGCAGACTGACACTGTGCCTGCCTGGCCCATGTGTTAAATCTGATAGTTCACGTTTCCTCAAGACATACCCCAATCTGTCTGATTTGCTCACGAAGGTGCGCCCATCTGTGCGCTTTCAGAAAGTCCAGCCCAGATGCTGCCACTCTCAGGGCAGCGCAGCGCCGCCTCCACTGCCCGCCCACCGACTGTTGTGCGACTGCTACGAGGTGGAATTCAACACTGACCATGTTATCCAGAGTTTACCAGCAGCGCAGAGCGATTGTAGACTGCCAGATGTCAACTTCCACCAGAATGGTAGTCAGGTCTTCAGCTTCCTCAAGTCTACAATGAGGAGTGGACTGTATGTCTGATATCTGTCAGGTGCTGAGTAACTTTGAGGAGTCAACACAGATGGTCAGTGGCGATGCCGCCCATCATCAGCCTCACCATCCCGCTGCTTGGCCTGTTGAAAAACTCTCTGATCACATGAAGTCGGAAGCTTTGCGCTCGTCACAAGAGACGGGGGAAGAAGATTCCCTTGTTGATAGCCAAAGCACCCTCAGGTCTGTTTCTCAGCGCATATCGGAGGAGTGTGGAGGGGGAGTGGAGGAGGAGGAGTGAGGAAGAGGAGGAGCAAGAGATGTCGAGACACAACATGGGGACCATTGTTAGTCCTTCACTGTTCAGCGTGTATGGGCAGAAGAGAGGAGTTGGAGGAGTTGGAGGAGGAGGAAATGGACAGTCAGCCAGTGAGGGGAGTGAATTCTTACACGTTGGTACTCTGGGCAATATGGCAGATTATGCTAGGCTGCCTATCCCGTGACCCTCGCGTTCAAAGAATTTATTCCCAGCCACCGATTACGGGGTGTTCACTCTCCTGGACCCACGGTACAACAAAATCTTTCCACTCTCATCCCTGCAGAGGAAAGGAGTGTGAGAATGCATGAATACCAGCAGGCCCTGGTGCACAAGCTGAAACAGTATTTCCCTTCTGACAGCGCTAGCGGCAGAGTGCGTAGTTCTGCGGGACAGTAGCGAGGGAGAGTAGGCGAGCAGGCATCTTGTCCAGCACTGGCAAGGGTACGCTTTACAAGGCTTTTGCCAGCTTTATGTCACCCCAGCAAGACACTGTCACCTGTCCCCAGTCTCGGCGAGTAGGGCTGATCTTACAGAAAGATGGTGAGGGAGTACGTAGCTTACCATACCATCGTCCTAAATGATCACACAGCTCCCTAACTACTGGGTTTCAAAGCTGGACATGTGGGCACGAACTGTGATTGGAGGTTCTTGCCTGCCCTGCCGCTAGCGTCTTGTCCGAGCGGTTTTCATGCAGCTGGTGGCATCATCACAGATAGCGTACACGCCTGTCGACTGACAGCGCTGACAGGCTGACGCTTATTAAAATGAATAAGGCTGGATTTCTCAGAATTTCCAATCTCCACCAGGTGAAGGAAGTCACACCTGAATAATTGATCCACTCCCCTCCCCTCCTCATTTTCCTCCTTCTCCTCCTCTTTGTACATTAAGCAGAGGAAACTGGCTATTTTTTGACAGGGCCCACTGGCTCTTGCCTATAGTACTTTATGCATTTTAATTTTTCTGGAGGGCCACCTACCCGTCCTCTGTTTGAAACAATTTTTGTGAGTGCCACATACAGCACTCAATCTATTCCATTTTTTCTGGAGGGCCACCTACCCGGTCCTCTGTTTTAAAAATTTTTTGGGACTGCCACATACAGGCACTCAATCTATCCATTTTACTGGAGGGCCACCTACCTGCTCCTCTGGTTTGAAAATTTTTGGGACTAGCCACATCAGGCACTCAATCTATTCCATTTTTCTGGAGGGACACCTCCTGCTCCTCTGGTTTGAAAACTTTTGGACTGCCACATACAGGCACTCAATCTATTCCATTTTACGTGAGGGCCACCTACCTGCTCCTCTGGTTTGAAACATTTTTGGGAACTGCCACATACAGGCACTCAATCTATTCCATTTTCTGGAGGGACACCTACCGCTCTCTGGTTTGAAAACTTTTGGGACTGGCCACATACAGGCACTATCCAAATTAAATTGTCTCCATAGCAGCCTCCACACGTTGTCTCCATTGCTACCTCCAAAAGTCGTCCATATAGCTGCCTCCATACATCCTCCTCCCTTATCAAACGAGGTGTGTCAGGCAGAAATTTGGGTTGTTTTCATGGATTCCACATCAAGTTGTTAACTTTGTCGCCACCACTGCTGTTGTTATCCACAAAATATACTGGCAAACTTTTATGATTAACCGATATTATTTCAGCGCTTCTTGCGCAGCTGTTTACATTCCCCTCACCCGCCATATCCATACCCAAACTTATAAGAACGCTACTACACTTGATCTTATACAAAGGTTCTTAGAAGTGCTGTTTGGGGAGTAGCCTAGAGACGGGCTTGGATTGGCGAAAGCTCGCCTGGCTGCAGAGCGCCAGCTCCATCCCAAGATCCAACTACATAGTTTTAAACTGCAGCACCTTTAATCTACTACTAGTTCACTGCCTCCATATAATAATATAATAATCTTTATTTATATAGCGTCATCATATTCTGTAGCGCTTTACAAATCAATAGGAAACAAATACAAATGTAATGTACAGAGCACAACATTTGTATGGACAACAGGATGAGGTCCCTGGCTCGCCAGAGCTTACGGTTTTATGAAGATGATATGGGGTAACACCGAGGTAAAGAATATTTAATGGCAAGCCATTCTTCTTAGGGAATAGAACAAATATAATAAATGGAATTGCTGTCGCTTGAACCACTAGCCGTCATCTTATATACCAGGTCCAGGGTGAATGGGACTGCAAGAAGTCCTGGTGCCTGTTGGTTGCTGGATACAGATGGGAGACGACACAGGACGGTTGTAAAGTTCAAAACTTCATGAGTTAATGAGTGTTAGGCTTGCCTAAAGAATGGGTTTTTAAGACCACTGTTTGAAACTTTGAGGTTAGGTATTAGTCTGATAGGTCCGGGGCAGAGCATTCCATATTAGATTGGTGCAGCTCTAGAGAGTCTTGGAGACGCGAGTGGGAGTCCGCACTGGGTAGAGGTTAATCTAAGATCACTGGCGGCGGATCTAAAGCACGGGTTGGGTGCGATAGACGGATAAAGAGGAGAGGTAGGGGGGTGCGCATTATACGAGCTTTATGGATGAGGGTTTATTATTATTTAAACTGTATTCGAAATGAGACTGGCAGCCAGTGCAGCGACTGCATGAACTGTAAGCATACATGGTCCCCTTATCAACGAGCTGTGTCGGCAGAATTTTGGGTTGTTTTCATGGCTTCCACAACAAACTTTGTTAACATTTGTCGCCACCCTGCTGTGTAATCCACAAAAAATACTGGCAAACTTTTATCATTTACCGATATTATTTCAGCGCTTCTTGCGCAGCTGTTTACATTCCCCTCACCCGCCATATCCTAAACTTATAAGAAGCACTAACTCAACACTTGATCTTATACAAAAGGTTCTTAGAAGTGCTGTTTGGGGAGTAGCCTATAGACAGGGCTTGGATTGGCGAAGCTCGCCTTGGCAGCGGAGCGCCAATCTGCCATGCAAGATCCAACTAACATAGTTTTTAAACTGCAGCACCTTTAATCTACTAACTAGTTTCACTGCCTCCATACATGGTCCCCTTATCAAACGAGCTGTGTCAGGCAGAATTTTGGGTTGTTTTCATGGCTTCCATGTTAACTTTGTCGCCACCCTGCTGTGTAATCCACAAAATATACTGGCAAACTTTTATCATGTACCGATATTATTTGAGCGCTTCTTGCTCACCTCCTTTGGTTCCTCTCTGCCACCCATTGGTTTGAAGCCTGAGTCCATTTAGGGTATGTCGCCATGACACTCTCTAGCCTGCTGCTGCTGCCTCTGCATGCCGTCCCCTATAGTGTCAGGGTCAATTATTGGATGTTTTAGATGCTATCTAGCTTCATTCTGTCACTCTGTCATGGCCATGCTGTTGCCCATAATTTTGGCATAATGGTGCGATTAGGCAGCCTCAGAGGCATCCATGCATGCTGCCCCTGCTGTTTCCTGTCCTCCGTGGTGTTTCCATCCTTTTCTGAGGTTCCCAGGTGTTTGGCAAGCTTCCCTGTGCAGAGCCTTGGTCCCCTGAAAATGCTCCGAGTCTCCCATTGACTTCAATGGGGTTCGTTATTCGAGACAAGCACTCGAGCATCGGGAAAAGTTCGTCTCGAATAACGAGTACCCGAGCATTTTAGTGTTCGCTCATCTCTAGTTGTCATTGAAAGACGTTGAAACAGAACTTAAAGGGGGGAATTTATTGTTACACTTTGTTTTTTACTTAGTTGTCTGTTCTTAGCTTTTTTTGTTTTATTCATCAAGTGAGTCTATGTACGTTGTTATATAGAATTTTGCGTTCGTCACAAAAATGTTCTTTTCTTTGTGCAAACGTCGTTTTCAGGAGCAATTGGTCCTCATAAATTTGGTAGTGATTTTTGTCTTATTTGTATGCCAGGGATTGAATGGGGGCATTTCGCATCAAAACATTTGCCTACATGAAAATTTGCGCCAAATCGCAAATCATGAATTTAGTTCAGTATTGTGAAAACAAAGCAAATAATGAATTTGGAGCAAACAGGGTCTATTTTAAAGTGACTTTCCATTGTCTGATATTCCTTCATCAGCTGCGCCAAACATTGATTAAAAAAACTCATTGATAAATACCGCCCATAGATTGTAAGTTCCTGTGGCCAGTTCTTCTTTTAACTTTGCCAGTTCAGTCTTGTTTTGCATTTATTATGCTTATTTGAGCTTGTTTTTATGTATTTTAATGATAATGTTTGTTGTCTGACTTAATCTATACCATGGTTGTGTCTCATTTGTATCCACCCGCTTACATTCTGTTGATAGGCCCACTCTCAACTTTATAGAAAACCTTCCACCACGGATGTACCTACAAAGGTGCGCAAAGATTTATTTTACAACAAAAAGATACAAATTTCCATCTTGGAATTAAAAGCAGTTCTAAAATCTTTTCATCACTGCAGTGTGAAATCCTTAAACCCTCCAGTTTTGTAAAAACACACATTTTCCATTATAATCTGAACCAGGTTATTGAAAAAGTAGACTTAAGTTTGTTCAAATAAATTAATATTCATCTATAATTAATTTATTTTATTTAACATATATTTGTCCTATATAGTGTAACATTTCACTTATATAAAGTAGTTATCCTTTTGATTACCGTATATACTGTATAAGCCGAGTTTTTCAGCAAAAAAAATGTGCTGAAAAACGTCCCCTCAGCTTATACATGAGTCAATACACATATATACAGGAAGTCCCCGGGTTACATACAAGATAGGGTCTGTAGGTTTGTTCTTAAGTTGAATTTGTATGTAAGTCGGAACTGTATATTTTATCATTGTAATCCCAGACAGAACTTTTTTGGTCTCTGTGACAATTGGATTTTAAAAATGTTGGGTTGTCATAAGAATCAATATTAACACTACATTACAGACACCTGTGATAACTGTTATAGCTGTTTATTTTAGCCTAGGACTAAAGTACAATAAATTACCAATATCCAGAGGTCCATTTGTAACTGCTCCCCTGATGTCAGCGCGGCTCGTCTTCTGGCTACCGCGCCTGTCTTCTTTCTTCTCTAACAACGTGCTGGGTGCCGCCATGTTTTTCTCCCGGGTAGTATGTCAGCAGCGGCGTGTCATACTATGTGGCTGCTGGCCGAGAGAGAGCAATGGCAGTGCACAGCACAATATTAGAGAACAAAGAAGACAGGCGCGGTAGCCAGAAGACGAGTCGCGCTGACATCGGGGGAGCAGCGCTGCGCATCGGGGCCACCGGAGGGTGAGTATATAAGTTTTTTTTTTTTTCATGCTGGGCAGGCAGTATAATACTGGGGGCAGGCTGAGGTGGCTGTATACTACTGGGGGCAGGCTGGGCTGGCTGTATACTACTGGGGGTAGGCTGTATACTACTGAGGGCAAGCTGTATACTACTGGGGGCAGGCTGTATACTACTGGGGGCAGGCTGTATACTACTGGGGACAGGCTGTATACTACTGGGGGCAGGGTGGTCTGGCTGTATACTACTGGGGGCAAGCTGGGCTTGCTGTATACTATAGGGCGCTGGCTGGCTATATACTGGGGGAGTCTGTGACCAATGAATTTCCCACCCTCGGCTTATACTCAAGTCAATAGGTTTTCCCAGTTTTTGGTGGTAAAATTAGGGGTCTCGGCTTATACTCGGGTTGGCTTATACTCATGTATATACGGTACGTATGTTTTTGATTGTTTTTTTCCCATATTACACTTATTTCTCACTATGTCATCTCCCTTGCTAAAAAGATCTTGCAACAAATCCAACTTTACAAAATGCCTCTCCCATCACCCTAGTGCCTGAGCAATAGGTTCCTCATGCTAGTTTGTCATGTTGCGAGAACAATACACTGCAATACAGTAGAAATGGAGTGATTAGACCCCCCATGGGGTTCAACATCCCAGGGGACCTTAACAAGTAGTAAAAAAAATAATTTAAAAAAACAAGAAACAAAACCAAAAAAAAAATAATTCACATAGTTAATAGTATAAATAAAATTGTTTTTTTTGTAAATAAAAGACATTAAAAAAAATTAAAATTTGCCTAGCATATATAGGAATATACATATAGAATCTTAGACATTCTAGGAATTCCCACCTTCCAAAGTGCCAACGTTGTGAAAATATAAAAATAGTAATTCCAAAAGGAAAGTCATGTCCAAACGTTGTCAATGTTTCTCCATTTAGCAAGCCATACATTTTTTTTAATACAACATGGATAAAAATGTTTTGCAGTTATCAATAATATCAATAAAAATGGACAACATTCAACCTCTGTTTGGAGATGGACTAATATTGAGTAATGTCTCATAAATTGTCTCATATTTCATCCGTTTTAAACAGAACATAATTTTCTGTTTAAATATAGTTGCCGATAGATTAAGTGATTCCAAAAATGTTCAACCTCATTTAGATTTAGCTCCCTACACTGCCTTGACAGTTGTATGGTTAAAAATCCAAATGTAAATCCAATGTAAATCAAATTCAACCAAGGAAGGAAAGATATTATATAAGAAAGGGAATAAAATGTTGTATGATAATATAATCATCAATACAATTTTGATGTAGAAAGATATGTAGTCCCATTTTGAAGCTCTCTACTGTCCCTGCTGTGACCAGCACTTGAGCTCAGCTATTCCACAGATTTACAGTTCTTACAGTAAAGAAGCCCTGTCATCTCTGGATATTAAACCTTGTTTTCAACAGGTGCTTTTTTTCATTTTTAATTTATGTATTTATTTGTATTCTTTACTTGCTATTCTACATTGAACAAACCCCTTGAGCTTGAGAAGTGTTAGTTTAGGTATAACTGACCAAGGTAAAACCCTCAGCTTACCGTATGCCAGGAGAAGGATCCCTGATTGTCCTAGGAACTAAATTTTTTTTATGATGCCACTGCCTTCATAACCAACCCAGACGGAATAAGTTAGTGGATGGAATGGTCATTAGTGGATGTATTGTCTATACATTTGTATTTTTTGTGGTTCTGGAACTTTCTTTATATAATAATTCTACAGAAATATGTCATGTTTTTCATTAAATATTATAGAAATTTGAGATAGAGTACAAGAATATTTATTTTTTTCTAGAACTCTGTCTTTGCCTTTGTTTTCTTTCGAGCCTCTCTTTATACCCCATGTTGTTTACTTAAGATTCTTCTCTTTCTCTTTTCTTTGCAAATTCCACAGTGTGATTATTCTTTGATTAAAGAAATGAAAATGCAGAGAGAATGAAGCTGTGTCAAAGATGAACGGATTTCAGCTCACACTGCGACACGAGAGCTCTCGCTACATGCAGAGAGGGTCATTAAATGCTCATATTATGTCTAAAATAAAAACCCATCATGAACAGAACTAATAGCTCCATGCTAACAGAAAAGTGGGAATTCTGTCTCTTTGAAAGCAGAATCAAGCTGAAGTCTTTAGTATTAGGAAATTGTCCATACTTTCCAATCAAAACGTTAAGAGAAATGGATTGGAACAGATGGAAGCTTCCAGAATCTAGAGTCTTCCAATGAAACAACTTTTACGAATATTTTTATCGTAATTAAATATTTACCCACAGATTTTAGTATCTAAAAATGTGTTTAACCGGTGGGCGAGCCCTCTCCATAGCCGGTAAGTCTCTGCTGCATATTGCAGCAAAGGCTTACCGGTAACACCCGCGATCGGTGCCGGCACCGATCGCGGGTGTTTTCTTGCTGATCGCCGCCGGAAAAGCTTTCCGAGGATCGCCGCTCCCCGTGATGTCATCGGGGAGTGGCGATCCGTCGCCATGGTAGCTTCGGGTCTCACGAAGACCCGAAGCTACTTCGGGTTAACCCATTCATTACAATGTGCTATCAGCACATTGTAATGTATGAGGAGTAAAATCCCCATATACTGCCATACTGTAGTATGGCAGTATATGGTAGGATCGATCAGACAACCTAGGGTTAAAGTACCCTAGGGAGTCTGAAAAATAGTAAAAATAAAAATTAAAAAAAAAGTAAAAAAAAAAAAATTATAATAAAAAAACCTAAAAATTCAAATCACCCCCCTTTCCCTAGAACTGATATAAATATAAATAAACAGTAAAAATCATAAACACATTAGGTATCGCCGCATCCGAAAATGCCCGATCTATCAAAATATGATAACGGTTTTTCACTGCATTTAACCCCGTAACGGAAAATCGCGTCCAAAGTCAAAACTGGCACTTTTTTGCCATTTAAAAAAAAAATTTTAATTCTATAAAAAGTGATCAAAAGGTCGTACAGTCCTAAAAATAATATAATTGAAAACATCATCAAAAGTCGCAAAAGATGACACCACCCTCAACTCCATGAAAAAGTTATAAGCACAAGAAGACGGCAAAATTAAAAAAAAATTTTGTACATGAGGTTTTAATTTTTGTAAATGTATGAAAACATTATAAAACCTATACAAATTTGGTATCCCTGTAATCGTATTGACCCAAAGAATAAATTAGATGCATCATTTGTGGCGGCGTGAAGTGAAAGCCGTAATATCCAAGCCCACAAGAATACGACACAAATGCGTTTTTTCACCATTTTCACTGCATTTGGAATTTTTTTCCCGCTTCCCAGTACATGGCATGGAATATTCAATGCGATCACTATGAAGTGCAATTTGTTACGCAAAAAACAAGCCGTCACACAGCTTTTTACGTGTAAAAATGAAAAAGTTATAGATTTTTGAAGGTGGGGAGTGAAAAATGGAAAGGAAAAAACGGGAAAGGGCCCGGTCCTTAACCGGTTAAAGAAACCCACCGGAGGAAACTTTTTATCTCTGAACTTCTTTTACACATCCTCAACTAAATCAATCCCATGATGCATCAGCAAGGCATCACATGACCGGATAGAGACACAGACATCTCTTCTTGTTGCAATGGTATGATTTTTCTCTCCGTAGTATATTATATTTTAATATTATACTCCCCTTACCACAGTCTCAGATGTGAGCTGTAAACTCCTTATTACCTAAGCTTACCTAAACCTAACAGGAACCTAAGTTAATTGTTGAGATTTTGTGCTCCGTTTCCACTTGGGACAAGAATGGGAAGTACAGCCCATGTGAGTTTTAAAATAGACATATGCAGCCTCGAGAAAGCTCTATCCCTGTCCCCTGAATGGTCCATTATGCATCAACATGGCTCCAGCACTTCTCCACACATAATCTTGGTCTATCCATATTCTACTCTATACAGATCTTGTGTTCTTGTTACCTGTATGCTTTTCTCCCCCCCCCCCCCCCCCCTGGTTCCCCCATGTTTTATTGTTTTTAACTATACAGAAGCTGGTTATGTATAAAAAAAAATCTGTTTTAATTACTAATCCCCCTGCGTGGGGTACACCTTGCACTTTGACCTATTGTAGGCATTTTCCTATGTTTTTCAAACAATAAAACCTTTTTGAAACTAAAATAGACATATGCAGAGTGTAATAGGGAAGCATTAAGTATGCCATAGTTACAGTTTATATGGTTGAAAAAAGACACATGTCCACCAAGGAAGGAAAGGGTTTGGATGAGGAAGGGATTTAGGGGAAACAATTGTCTATAATATAACCATCAATGTTATTTAGATGTAAAATGGAATCTAGACCATTCTTGAAGCTCTCTGCTGTCCCTGCTGTGACTAGTGCCTGAGGCAGGCTATTCCACAGATTGATAATTCTCATAGTAAAAAAAGCCCTGTCGCCTCTTGTGATTAAACCTTCTCCATCCCATACTACGAACCCCATAATCTAAAACAAACTGTCTGAATCTGTGAGGGTTTTTTTAACTATTTTGCTGCCTATGAAAAAAATTATAAAAGTGATCAAAAGGTTGTGAAGTTCCAAAACGCTTAGCAATGAAAACACTAGCTGGTCCTGAAAAAAATTACACCTTACCTAAGCTGATGTTGCTGTTATCAAAACATGGGATACAAAGAATTGGGGGGGGGGATTTTCTTTTTTAAAGGTACTAAAACATACAAAAAATATATAATTTTGTATCTCTATTATTATATTGGGGCAGGGTATGTTGTGTAGTGAGCAAAGCAAAATCTTAAAAGGGTTGTCCACATTTAGAAAATAATGTTAATATATATATATATATATATATATATATATATATATATATATATATTAAATATGTTTTGCATAAAGAAAAGTTTTACTTTCTGTATCAATTCCTCACAGTTTTCCAGATCTTTAATTGCTTTCCTGCTATAGTTATTAAACAAAAACGGGTCTATGAAAAAATAGCTGGGCAGAAGGAGCCCAGAAAGTAAACATTCCAAAAATAAAGGAATGACACAAAAGCAAGACAGGATGTATATCAATGGTACACACAATCTTTCTTTATAACCAAAATACAAAACTATAAAAAACAATTAAAAGCACTAAATGTGCCAAAGTCCAGCGACCAACCCTGGGCCAACATGCAAGAAAAGTCAGAATCAAGGTAATACATGCAGGTGGAACCATCAGAGCCTGGTTGGCTCAAAGCTACCAACCAATTAAATAAAGACATAATCAAAATGCAATCATGTAAGTAACAATAGGTTTAAGTAGCTTGGCCATGTGAAGAGGTGTGATGCACAAATAGTTACCTAAAGTGCATGGTGCAGTCGGGGAGGGGCTGGAGAAGAGTTTCCCCACGCGTATCGCCTGTGCAAGCAGGCTTCCCCAGGGGTAAGTGTGAGTGATATAGCAGCAGATATATAAAGGATAGAGGACCCACCTCCAAATGCAGCCACCCATACAGAACGCTTCCCAAATCAGTCGCTGGCGTGTGTTCCGGGAACCGGAAGTGACGTATCGGGAACCGGAAGTGACGTTCCGGAAACCGAAGTCGACATGGCCAGCCGACTCGGTGGTTACAAGGTGCGCGGTGCGCAGTGCCTGATGGTTTTGTGAATGAAACAATCACATGATAGTACAAGTCAACAGCAAGCCGCAGATCTTTCCGCAAAGAACGATACAGTAGGTCCAACCAGCCCGCCGTACTAACAGAGGTAGATTATCCGGCATAAGTATCAGTTAGGACACCATAATCATCCAGACAACGGAATGATCATTAAGAGCAAATATGTCAAAAATAATAGATACAGGGTGGACATCAGTCCATATATAAGATGTCGGTGCTATACTAGGCATACACAGAGGATAATCCTTTCGCATAACTTTGATTTGCGGCAGCAGAAATTGTCCGATTACAGGACATGATTCTTATTCAGCAAAGATCAAAAGACACTAGCAAAATTGTGTAAAGGCCGGATGTATCCAGAAAACTAGAACAGAGGTAGGCCATCGATCGCATATATAGAAATGTTGTATAGAGCATTCCAGGTACAAATATGAAGCATAACCACCCGTGTAGCATATGCATGGCCATAGCTACTATATAACCTTATTGTTACTTACATGGACTTGCATTTTGATTATGTCTTTATTTAATTGTCTGGTAGATTTGAGCCAAATCCGGCTCTCGATGTCCTGGCATGTATACCTTATCCATGGATTTCCTTGCATTGTGGCCCAGGTTGGTCGTGGACTTTGGCACATTTAGTGCTTTTTAATTGTTTTTATATTTTTGTATTTTGGATTTAATAATGCTTTCCTGCTATAGAAAGCAATCAGAAAGATTGTTTACTCCCACTGGATAGATCAAACTTGCATTTATCTGTCGAGGGTGACCAGCCTTGTTTGTGATGTTGTAAAGATGCAATATATTCTAGAAATCACGTTTTGGAACTGCACAGCTTTTTTGCAAAGTCAGCGAAAACTGTCAGAGTAAGGCTACATTTTTACAAAAATGCATGAGGGACATATATACGGCTGACATATATACGGCATATATACGTCCCCCATACATCGCAATGGGCTCACGGCGCCTTTCGAGAACGGTATGGTGCCGTGCACGTATTGCTCCGTAGCCGGGAGAAAGATAGGACATGTCCTATCTTTCCCCATAATACGGCACTGCGGCCATATATCGCTATGGAGAGGGGCGGGGGTGGGCGGCACTCACCCCCTCTTCCTCTCCCGGCGCCAATGTATGCCCGCCATACTCGGTATGGCAGGCATACAGTGTGTGAATGTAGCCTAACACTAATAACTTCCAGGGAACTTAATGTCTTCGCTAATTTTTATCAGTGCTTTAGAATCGATACAATTTACGAAACAAGCTTAAAATATTTTATTTTACACATGTCAGGATAAAGTCACATTGGACTATACAGTGACCTTGACATTTAGGAAATTTTGTGCTGTTCACTAATTTGGATCTCTAGCAGATAGTTAGTTTCATATTGATTTATTTTTAGCAACTGGTTATTTACTCTTGATGGATTAGGTGTTTTTTCACTATCCCACTCTCGTGCAATACACACAGTTTATGGTATTTTCAATTTATAGAGGCAACTCCACACCTACAATTTTTCCAATAAATAAAAAGATTTAATTCCAAAAATATGCCCATATTATATGAATAAAATCCTGATTGTATGATTTTTGAATAATACAGCATATAAATCAAATTCATTTTTATTATTTTCATTTATTGCCCCAATCCAAGCGGGCCTACATATTTTCTTCCTTTTTTTCCATCAAAATACTTCCCGTGATTCCCCCCTACTTCTGTGATCTGTCTTTAAACTCACAACATACCCCATTAACAAAAATCTTATATATTCTGGAAATCACTTTATCCTTGCAAGTGTTAACGCTCACACAATTAATACAACAATGAGACCCAATTTTTAAACTCTTTTAAATAAAATAATTTTGAGTACTGTACCTGTGTATCTTAAATTTTTCAATGGATAATTTTACTTAATTTTGAGAAAGGAAGCAATCGGCCCATCATGTACAAGTTGAGGGATATATCGTACTTCAACTCCAATCTTTCCCAAAAAATTGGATCAGGAACATGGGCCAGTTCTGAAAATTGCCGCATTGTTCCATAAAGGCGTTTCTGCAAAAATTCCTTGCACATGAACCATATATTTCATTGCCACCCAGCATTTGTCAGTGAATAACTTTGTACTCCTGTATGTGTATTCTTTGTCTATATATGTAAATTTTGTAATACCATGTTATCACGCTATTGCACCAGTCTGCCAAAATTTGCCGATACACAATTCCGCTTCAAGAATAGGTTTGTACAACTATGATAACTTTATCCTAATGTTTTTCTTCCCCATACGAGCTGATTTATCATTGTTTCAATGGTTTTGAAAAACGAGTCGTCAAACAGCATTTCTATCTTCACACTATCTTGATAACAGATTTTCTCCCAGCCTCGTAGTTTCTCCAAGCCATTTTCTCAGATTTTTAACTAGGGGTGACAAATTAAAAACTTTATAACCCTCTACTTTTGACAAAACCATCCCTCTCAATAATGAGTCCTGTCATATTGGAATATCCAAGATAAAGATTCCAGCACCATAGTTATATTAAAAACTCATTCAGTGCACAGCCTAAGCTTTTTAAGAATAACCCATAAGGCTCTCCCCGACCCTCTGGCCAAGAGGTAGCAGGGAGGATTCCTAAATTCAATATTACCCTAATATTCCTATTATCACCTGTACTTTCCTTGGAACAGACATCGGGGGGGCCCAAGGGTATATTGCATCATCTGCATATATTTACAAATGTTTTCATCCTCTCCCGCACTACTGCCTCCTTAATCACTCTGTCCATTTTTATCTTAATAGCCAAAGTTTCTATTAACAGAGTGAACAAAAGAGGAGACTGTTGGCTTGTTCCCTCACTCAGCGTATGAAGTTTCACTCAATTTCTAATCTGCCTAGGACTTCCCAAAGGGACCTCCACTCAACCCTGTCAAACACCTTAACATCATCTTATGAAAGGATAAAGTGGAGGCCCCCTTCATAGGTCCCCTGCTGCATAAAGTCTATGAGGAATATTGCTATATTTTCTCCCTGTAATAAACACATTTTGCCTAATGCAATGATGGAAAACCTATGACTCGCTTATCATAGGTGACATACCAAAATGTGTTTGCTGCTGACAGAATTCAGAGGTAGCCTTGCTCCCAGACAGTTGGAAATATTAGAACTGTACCAAGGGACGCATGGGGGCTCAGTGGCTCACTGGTTAATTGGATCTTTCTAGAAGTGACAGGCACCCTGAATTCTGCTCTTTTTTTAGATAATAATTTTGTCAATATTTTGGCATTTGTGTTTGAGACCTCCCCTTTCCTAAATATGTTCTCAATAATTCTAAAAAAATATGGCGTCTGTCACAGTCTATTGGAATAGTTCCTTGGGACTAAAGTCAGTGGATTCCCTGGACCACCTCGGGCAATAACGATGCTAGCCGCAACCCGGGAGCGGAGTCTAAGTTGGACTCCTGGTCTTCACCAGAGTGCACCTCAACACGGGATGGTCTTGCTGCGGCGGGGAGCCACCAGGTCGCTCCATGGGTGCGACTAGGCCCACGGTGGCAGGCAAGGTAGTGACACAGGGCAGGCAGGACCATGGGAAGGCAGCACCATGGGAAGGCAGGACCACGGGAAGACAGGACCTCGGAAGGACGGCTGGCAGGACCTCGGAAGGACGGCTGGCAGAACCTTGGAAGACCACAGGATAACTGGACCGCCACAGGATTACAGGACCACCACAGGACCGCCACAGGATCACAGCACTGCCACAGGACCACAGGACCGCCACAGGACTACAGGACCGCCACAGGATTACAGGACCACCACAGGAACACAGGAATGCCACAGGAACACAGGAACGCCACAGGAACACGGGAGCACCACAGGAACACGGGAACACCACAGGAACACGGGAACTCTGACATGTCTGGAAACGCTCAGGAATCACAGAAGCGTCTGGAAACGCTCAGGAGGCTTTCTCTTCAGTAGAATGACCTGAAGATCCGGGAGAGGATGCTGGGATTCGCCAGACTATATAGGAGTGCCAATAAGGAGGACGCTGGGCCTTTAAATTCCTGGAGAGTTGGGCGCCCACGCCCTAGCAGCGAGAGCGTGCGGCCTGGAAGGAAGGAGGCGCATGGACTACACGCCAGGACCCAAGCAGAGCCAGGAGTGGTGAGAGGTGGAGAGGTGAGTACAGGCGAGGGGAGCAGGGCAGCACATACCGCGGAGCACGGGTGCTGCCCTGCAATCCGCGACATGGATCGCGGGGTCACCCGTGACAGCGTCAACACAATGGTATATTTTCAATATAACCAAATGGAAAGCCATCTGGCCCCGTAAAGGAGCATGTACCCACACTGTTTCCATTAATTCCTCCTGTGTTTTGGGTGATTCTAACCTCTCTCTCTCTCTCTCTCTGGGGATAATTGGGGGAAAGTCAATCTTGTTTAAGTAAGACTTAAATGGGTTGTGCATTCTGTTACTTAAGTTGTCCATGTGCCATTTCGGCTCTAATAATAATCCCTGAATGTTCTTATACTGATTCAGCATTCCTGCTACTTACTTTAGTGCTGTCTGCAAACTCTCTGTGCATCTTTGTTTATATGTCTGAACACTGATGAATAGAAGGGGTTGAAGCAAGATTTTGACTCATCCTGCTCTTCCCCCTTTCCCTCTCCCCGTGTCAGTGAGACATACTGCATGGTACTAGAATTCAGCTTTCTAGGAATGGAGGATGTGTCCTTTCTCCCTTCTTTCTATTCGCGTTTTCAGGGACCTTGGTGGACCTTCAAAGGTCCTATTGAGAGCAGGGACAGATGTATGAGGATTACATGAATGAGGGTCCTTCTCAGTATACAATTTGGGGGCTGATTTGGGTGGCCATGGGCTCACTAGAAGGCCTCTATTATAATCCACTACTGTGGGTGATTCCACTAGGATGGACTGCAGGAATCTGGAGGTTCTGTGTACATACAGAGGACAGCATGGGGAGAAGAGGGAAAGGCTAAAGCTCTCCAAGGAGTCAAAGGTGCAGGTAATGTTCTAATGGAACCTAAAGCCTAAACTTCTAAATCTGCTCCCCTTATTGAACCAATTTTACCATTTGCCTACTACTTTGGATATATATTTGTCAAAAGCTTCCCTGACTTCAATCCTTCTGGATAATATTGTTGACACGATAAAAAAACGCTGTGCTAGGCTTTCACAGAAAGTTTTGGTACCTTTACCATGCTTCTTTGTATAGCTTTATGGTCTCTCCGGATTGGTTGCCAATGATAAAATGAACTCTTGCTTCAACAAATTTTCTTTCATGCTGCCTTACTAAGAGCATTACCAAACATACCTCTCAGAGATGCCTTAAGACAGCCCCAAATCAACAGGTTGCCTAAAACTGAATTCAGGTCTCCAATCACTAATGCTAAACAAATCTCTTTCTGATTAATATATTTTACTCTCGCCCCAGTAATACCAGCCCAGGCGTGCATACGTTCATGTAAAAGCAGCCTTAATTGGCTCGCTCATCTGTTTTCGTTTTACTCCTATGATTTTTAAAAGTATTTGGTTCGGCCGCCTTGTCCTGGATCAAAGTGATCCCACCTCTAATACAAATTTGGTGAAAAAATAGATGATCCTTGGCGCTAGTGCCTCAAAGATATTCATCAACCTCATAGGGGCTTATTTACTAAGGGTCCGCAGATCGCTTTTCCATCTGGCTTCCCAACGTTTCCGGAGATTGCACGGCTGGGACAGGTATTTAGGAGGGGATTGTGGCACAGGTGCGCTGGCTTTCATTCGGCAGAAATCGGGGAGCGTGTCGTCGAACAATCCGACGGATTCGGACTGAGCGCAGGATTTCACTTTAAAACTGTGTCGCAAGACATGCACTAACATACACCGGGAAGAAGAAGGTGAACTCTGGCGGACCTGAGTGAGAAAGTGACAGATGGTGGGTGGTGGGCAGAGCCATGTGGTAGTGGACAGGTCCAACTTAGATAAGGGGAGAAAAAGTTTGCAGATAGATTTTAATGCCTGGATGAGGGGGATTAAAACGGGAACGCCTGCACTGCACTTTTTAATGAAGGCACAGTGGGGAGGGGTAAGTAAGGTTTTTTGTGGGTGTGCTTGATGACAGGTTTTCTTTCAGTAATCCTATCCTTCATTACACAATGTAGAGAAATATACCTTCCCTTGTTATCTATTCCTTTGTTCAATAGGCAGAAGTCAATGTACCAGATTATCACACTGGCAGCGCCAATTTTATGTGGCACTGTGCACATAAATACATGTACAAACTGCTCACACATGTATTTATGAAGCGTTTGCCCCAGTTTTGTTTCACGGCTGCACTTTGTCCGCCGTGACACAAAATTCTGCACTTAAATGTGTGTTCTGGTGCAGAATCGCCACATTTATGTCAGAAGACATGAAACTGAGTGCACCAGAAAAAACTGGTGCACTCAGTTTAAGCGCTATCGGCACATGCAGGGTGCACCAGATTATTGAGGACACTTATTAATCCGATACACTCTGCACATTAGTAAGGCAAACTGTAAGTAGTGCATTTTTCCTCAGAAATTATATATCTCGGCCAATATCTGTTACTCCCATCCAACCAATTGTTTCTTTGACCATTCTTAATTATAACATGGTCAGGAACCATTTTTAATACCTTTGTTTTATTGTTCAGCTGCTTCACTTTAGAAATATGCAATTTAGGCTAAAGTGTTTTGGTGCAGCACCCCAGGCTCCAGCTCCAGATCTCAGTGAACCCTAGAGAGACACATGGAAGTGGACAACGGAAGATGGAAGTGTAGCAAGGACATTGTTATCACCTACCTTATTCAGTCTTAGAAAATGATTACTTCTAGTGATTGCTGTAAAGGTGGTTATACAAGCTATACATCCATTCAGGTCACACATGGATTTTCATTTTTGGTAAAAAAAAATAATACCACAATGAAATCATTTTTGTGCTTTGATCAGGTTTTTTCTATCTGTCGTGAATATACATTTGGCGTTTGCACCATGGGGAAGGGGGGAAAGTTAAACTGTTGTAAGTGCTCATGGCAACCAATCAGAGCTCAGCTTCCATCTGCCAACAGCAGTTTATAAAATAAAAGCTGAGCTGTAAATGTTTGCCATGAGCAACTAGAGGCTAAATTCTGCCTCTCTAACCTGAAAGGCGTAGTCTGGGAATATGAGCATCTGATACAAAAACCCACAATGCTATAAATAAATGAATGTAACAAAACTCAATGTCTTTAATCACAATATGAAACTTAATTGATTTGATTTTATGATTCACAAAATTTTATGGCCTCTCTAAAGTATGCAGAGTTATCGCCAAGATGGCCGCCACTGCAAACTGCAAAGACCCAAGATCATTTAATTCTCAGTAACTCCTTGTATCTCTTATGCTCTTCTCCCAGTGATGATCTAACAGGTTTTCTTGTTCTGTTACTGTAGTAATGATGTGTAACTGCCATCACTAAAACACTGGTCATACTGGATGCACTGCAACCAACCAACTACATCCAAACACAGTGGTGGTCACATGGCCCTGCCCAGGCAGGTGCAGGACATATGATGTGGACATGTGACCAGCGGCCATCTTGTGTCCTGTGTCTTCTCCACGCGGAGGAAATTAAAGGACTGATTTTAATTACCCATTACATTGTATGTCCACAGCATTTTTCTGCTAAGGGGAGCAACATTTTAAATAACAACTAATTACATATTAGCTTATAATTTAAGGACCCATTTGTATATGAATTATGCTGATTCCTGGAATACCCCTTTAAATCCACTAAAAATTAGACTTGAAGGGGTTGTCCGACTGTTATAAGAATTTATTAGCAAGGCTGGGGAGGGTTTTTAAAAGAAATAAAGCTGTAACACCTGCTCCGGTGCTCCTGATGCAGCACTGGGACAAGAGATGGGCAGGGAAGCCAGGAAGTTCTCAGAGTGGAGCTTTCATGCCCCTGCAAACAAACAGCTCTGACAGATCGGGTGAGCTGCACCAAATGCTGTGAAATTGGTGAAAAACCACATTTGCACCTTTTTCTTGTGGGGTTAGATTTTACAGATTTACTTTATTCTTTTGATCACGAGGATACCAAATTTATATAGGTTTTTTAATTTTTCCATACAAATTTTTTATCCTTATTTTGCTTCTGGCGCTAATAACCTTTTCATACTTTCATACTTCAGTGTACAGAGCTGTAGGTGGTGTCATTTTTTGCAACTTTTGATGATGTTTTCAAAGCTACCATTTTTAGGACTGTATAATAACTTTTTATAGAATTTTTTATATTTTTCAAAATGGCAAAAAAAGTGCCATTTTCGACTTTGCACTATTTTCCGATAAAAATAGTGAAAAAACGTTATTTTATTTTGATCGGGCATTTTCAGATGCGGCGGTATCTAATGTGTTTATGATTTTTACTGCTTATTTATATCTATATCAGTTCTAGGGAAAGGGGGGTGATTTTAATTTTTAGGGTTTTTTTTTATTTTTACTATTTTTCAGACCCCTACTTTAAACCTAGGTTGTCTTATCCATTCTACCATATTACCATACAATATGGGGGTTTTTCTCCTCATGTGCTAATCCCACATTGTAATCAATGGGTTAAATCTAGACAGCCTCGGATCTTCAGAAGAGCCGAGGCTGTCATGGCGACAGATCGCCACCCGCAGACGACGATCTTCACCACTGATGTTTTTGAAGCCACTGGCTTAGCTACCAGCGGCTTCAAAAAGATCGTCGGTGGAGATCGTCGCTAGCATGCTAGCAACAATCGTGGGTTTTAATGGTAAGTGTTTGCTGCAATATGCAGCAAAGACTTACTGGCTGTGGAGAGGGCTTAGACCCTGAGCCCTCTCCATGCACCCGCACCTGGCATGTGCCGCACCGTTACATGCCGTGATTCGATTTGGTTCTTTGTGAAAATTCGGCAGACCAGATTGAATCGAATTTTTATAAATTCGCCCAAACGGTCATGTACTATCACGTCACACCTCAGAAAAGGGTTAAGAAGACTGTAAGAGAACTGTGGAGGGTGGTGGCAATGCTGACATACTCTGATTGCTCCTCAAGGTTTGTGATAAGGTGCCTATTGTGGGCCCCTGTTTATCAGTGCAATGTCTCCTGGCACGGACTTCCTGGTGAACGCTAAACCCTTCTACTAATCTCCTTTTGCTGCAATGTATATTTTTTATGGTTTTAATAAAAATTATCTGAAAAAAAATCTACTGTTTCCATTAAAGGGACACATGCAGTAAAATCAAGTTTGCCATGTAATCAGAGAATTCTGGGAGCACTAACTGGCACATTTTGTGTCCTTTGCCATTCACCACACACATTACTTTATCACCTTATGCTTGCAATGTGGTGCAGTAGTATAAGTTCAAGACCACCCAGAGATTGTGTGGCCTTCTCACTGGTCCACAGTTTTTTTTTATACCACAGTAGCCAATATAGCAATTGTGCTCCCTCACTATCCAATGTAGTCACAGGGCTCCACAGCATCCAATACAGTATCCATTATATCCAATATAGTAACAGTGCCACCAAACTAACCAATATAGTCACAGGGGCTGCTTAGTAGCAAAATATAGACCTCACAATATTGAATATAATAACAATATGGCCACAGTTCCCCTAGAGTATATTGCCTCCAAAGTATCGAATGTAGTCGCAAGATCAGCACAGTATACAGCAGAGAAAACAGTAGACCAGTACTCACCAGTGTTCTCTTCCTTAATGCATACATGGTGGTGCATACTTACAAAACCAAATTTATAGTGACAGTTGCATGTTGGACAAGTCCCTTCGTCTTCCCTTCCCTCCATGCAACTGTCACTATGAATAAGTATGCACCAATAAACTGAATTGAGTATATGATTACATGCGGTTTGCCCACAGTTCTTAAGTAGGGGACCGCCTGTAGTTAATGAAGGGATGTTTTATATGTTGGGGAGCGTGAGGTCAGTTGTGTTGTGAGGGGTATATATTATTTAGGAGCGCAGTGTTGTTATCCAGGAGACTTTATACTGTAAGTGACTGTGTTATTTTTAAGGACACCGGGTGGGGATTCTGCACGAAGCTGAAGACATCTGGCCAAAAATTCAGCAGTGATACGTCATGGATTGGAGAACCTGGAATAAAGTCCTCCTGATGGAAGAGATTGTCATCTATAAGGTACTAGATGCCACTAATGACTCCCAGAACCTGTAGTCAGTCACACAGTGTGAATGAGCTGCCTGCTACTATAGGGGGGGGGCAGCATTTTAATATTCGCCTCAGGCAGCAAATATGCTAGAATCGGCACTGACCACAACACATACTGAGAATAAAGTATTAGGCCATCGGCACACAAACAATGTGTAGCCCCTGGATACTAGCCAATATATTGATCTGATCCCACGGACTGCACACATTGCACAGGATGGGAGTCCTTGCATATTTCACATCAGCTGGCCTGTGGGTTTACTAAACATAGAACAAGGAGTTTGGTTCAATAGTACACTCTGCACTATGAATGCACTTGTCGTATTTAAAGGGGCTGTCCACTTCAAGCACTTTCCAGCAAATAAATGATGTGGTTTGTGTGATGAAATATTATACAGTTTTCTAAATATGCTTTTTGTATACAGTTGTGAAGATCTCTGCTTGCTGTCTTGCTGTCAAGCAATAGGAAACCTCATTATTTACTTCATTGCTCATAAACCCTAGTCCATGGTCATGTGATGTCCACACGTGCACAGCACAGCAAATAGGGTAATCAAAGCTGTGTGGTAACGAGACATGCACCTGTGTGACATCACATGATCATGGAACTGTGTTTATGAACAATGAAGATTCCTGATGCATGACGGCAAGCAGAAATCTAGAAAACCGTAAAGAATTGATATAGAAAGTATATTGGAAAATGCAATAACTTTTTGTTACACAAACAATAGTAATAGTAATATTTGCAGTAAGGTGCTTAAAGTGGACAACCCCTTGAAGGGTTGAGATTAAAGATCAGGGCTTTATTGGAGATGAACCATGAGGCTGGCCTTACATGTTAGAAATCTGTAGACCAAACATATCATTCTGCATGACTAACTGTTGGAATTGAGCAGAAAAACCTCAAACCCAAATTGTGCTGGTTGACCCTTTAATTGCTGGCCTGGTGATGACTTCAAGAGGAGGGAAGATCCTAGGGAAAATGGTGGTGTGGCTTTGCTGGCGAGATTTGAAGGGTTAACATCCATAATCAGTGATATTGCCGGTGAGAGTGAACTTAACTTAAGGGTTAATGGTGGGTGTTCACCGAACTTTTGCTTAAAGTTTGCCCCTCTCAGCAAACCTAAAGGGGACCAACCATCACTAGTTACCATCCAACTAATGTGTATGGGGGTTTCCTGACACAATTTTTAATATGCCAATCCTTCGAATATCAAAGGTAGGAGGTAGACATGTCTGACAGCAGCTTAGTAAGAATATGGACACATTTAGTTGACATTTAGTTCATGTCAGTTCTACATAGGGCCAAACAGGCATTTGACCATAAAGTATATAAATTGTGTGGCCAGCACAGGCTCATGTGTGTGTGGCTGTGCCACTAGGATAAGATTATTTGGTTGATTTTCTGCACTTTCTCACACTGGGAAAAATAGGTAAAAGACTTCATCAGTGTCCCATGAAAGAAACCTTTAAATTAAAGCGTAAAGCGTTATAATTATTTTATCAAATTATTTTCTGTGATTCCTCCTCTGAAAACAAACAGAATGATGCCTACTTTGTGCTGCTTGCCCTTTTCTTTCCAAAGTTATGACATTTTCGGTTCTGAAAGCGTTTGACAAAAATCTTTATTACCAGATGGGAAGTGGGCGGAGACTAATATCTGTCAGTCTGTGCCCTCAAGCTGAGGACAGTTAGCTTGCCCACAGATCCCATGATGCATTGTGTTCTCTCTCAAAGTAATATAGTATTCAATCCATTTAGTTTCCCACAAGTAAATCCACTGAAGACTGCACAGTGCTCAAACTGGATGTATATGGTGACCAACCTGGAGGAGCAGGGGACATGTAATAGGTAGTAGAAATCACTATTACATGAAGTCTATAGCCTGTGCTGTGTTAGCACTAAGTGTTAATAGCTTATCTGCACAGGGATTATGCTGAGGTGCAGAGAGAGACAGAGAAAGTTCTGTGGAATCACAGACTAGGATGGAGGGACTGATAGGGAACAGGGGAAATCTTGTAACTCACTATTCTGTGCAGGAGACGTCTGTATCCACTGTTCTGTACACTTCCAGCCCTGCTACATTCACTGTCAAATGACCTCCTCCTCTGTGAGCAGTAAGCAGCAGCCCCTTCCCTCCCATAAAACCGACTGACAAACAAACTATAATCAAATTACAGATTCACAGGGCTTATCAGCACACGGAGAGGAGGCAGCCATTGCAGCACTGAGGTAATCTCAGGGGGATAGCAAGGAAACTACTGAATCTAGATAACAAAGATAATAGGCAAAGTTGTTCTACATCCCCAGAGCTATTGATTTTGGGGGGGGGGGGGGGCATTTACAGTTACTCTTTAACTAAAAATATTCTTGGAGTTGCCTAGGACTTTATGGACAAGTCCAGTAAATATAATCCATCCTGACATACAAAACCTCTACGATTGTACTGCAGCTTTGTCACATTTTGCTTCTGATTTTATATAAGATGTTGTCAGTCATAGGAAAGATCATAATTCATAATTGAGAAATGTCATTTTTCTTATATTCCAGCAATGTAACTTCCAAGAATTCCATTCTCCGTAGGCTGTTTATTCATTGTAATTAAACATTCTTGGAATGTTTCTAAGTTTGTGACTCATCCAGAAATTTACCTCTATAACACTGGTTTACAAGATGCATCTGAGTGTGAATTTTACAGTACAACTATTCACTTTTCTTTAGATGTTGAGTCTGCAGATCTTATTTCTTCACTGCATCACTGGTCACGGAGAAGAAGAACACATGGTATATTCAGTCTGTCTCCAAAACAATTGCTTCCATATGGGGTAGAAGGGATGGTATGACGATGAACAAAATTGTGTTTCACAAGTTGGGTGATTTTATAGTTTTATTTAAAAGGGAGGTGTCACCAGAAAAATGACATATTATTTAACCCCTTCCAGATCAAAGGATTTTGATGCCTGGATGTATGCGTCAAAATGTCTCTTTGTTAAAATTAAAATAGTTTTAATAACTTTTTTGAGACTTAATAATAAATAATTCTTTAGTTATATAGCGCCTACAGATTCCGCAGTGCTGCACAGAGCTTGACAGATCAGTCCTTGTCCCCATGGGGCTCACAATCTAATCAACCTACCAGTATGTTTTGGAGTGTGGGAGGAAACCGGAGGAAACCCATGTAAACACAGAGAGAACATACAAACTCTTTGCAGATGTTGACCTGGATGGGATTTAAACCAAAACCCCAGTGCTGCAAGGCTGTAGTGTCAATATATTCCGCAGTACTGCACAGAGCGTGCCAAATTAGTCCCTGTTCCCATGGGGGCTCACAATCTAATCAACCTACCAGTATGCTTGGCTCATGCTCACCAATTTCCACCATGTCATGGGTGGGTCCTGGCACACAGCTCCCTTCTTTTATAGGATTTTTTTTGTATGGACACAACATTAGTAGAAAGTTCCAGTTTGACCTGTACACAAATGTGTCAACCCATAGCATTACATGGTTATAAAAACACCTTTCCCAAATAGGATAATGCCTGAGCTGTAAAGGTTTTAGATCAATAATTCCTCCCAAAGGTCTGATCTGCAGTAGAGGGACTTCTGTGTCTCATGATCTTGTTTTACAAGTCTCTCTCTCTCTGATTCCTGTTCCTATTCTGCTAAGTTTATATGGTGACACCAGCTTGTCCTGAACTTGATTTTGTGTTGTCTGACATGACCTCTACCCTGTTTCTCAACTTCACCAAAAATTCCCTTGTCCTGACCTCGGTTTCTCCCTGACCGTCCTGACCATCTGGTGCTTCAAACTGGCATTTAAACCAACCGGGGTCGGCTTCCACTTATAGCAGAACTACTCCAAGAGGAACCTACCTGCAGTGAAGATTTCTGTACTGGAGCTAAAGGCTGAAGACTAAAATGAGTAGTCCCAAGTCAAACAAGTTTGATTTGACATTGCGTCTACAGCCCAATGTCTGTGCAGAAAGATTTGATTTTCTCCTCTTTTCTCTCTACTGTAGTAGAATATTTGAGCTTTTGTATTTGTGTTATGATAGTATTATACAAGATTACGGAAATGATTGTTTGCTTGTTTCTATGTTAACAACAGTCTATAATATATAAGATACAAACATATTCTTTGCCTTTTGTCTATTCCAACTGTTCTCCCCATGCATGTTAATGACAGAACTCTTTCTCCTGTCACCTGCCAGTCAATAAGCCCCATCGCCTTATGCTTCACTTTAAAACACAGGTATGGCTTTTACATGGAAACGTTGGTTCTTATTGAGCTGTTAAGTATCTATCATCTAAAGGGATGAGGTGGCAATTCAAAGGACTCTGTCAGATGTGCTGCACAGTATGTGGCCCTGAAGGAAGGAACTTAAAGTTGGTTTTATTAAAGAGTGATGGACACGGTGACATTGAAGACAAATATAAAACAGCAATTACTGATCCTTAGCAAGTGAAGACTTCTTAAAGAATCATCTGCCCATATTTTCATAAGTATTCGGCTGTCACTGTGTTCTCTACCTGGAAGATTGTGGGGGGAAAAAACTTTTGAAAGCTTGATGGAGCATATAATGTGGATGTACGCAATATTATTATCATCTGTTGACACTCACAAGTCATTATACCCCAGGTAATAACCTTAACTTGACATCTACAGTTTGTTTGTTTGCGGTCTCCAGTCTTTATGTGCTTTTGACTTTAAACGCTTAAAACTTAAGGGAATGAAGAAAGTATATATAGTGGTCAGCAACCGAGGAGCACCACAAATTATTGTACTTTCTCTGTTCTTATTCACCCTATATATGTTAGACTTTAGTCATCACTGCCACCAGCAACTTGGTGATGGTTGGTTGTATTCGGCACGGTGATGATGACCACTACAGGGAAGTCAACAACAACTTCGATGAATGGAGCAATAACCTTTCTTAAATGTGAATAAGACAAAAGAAACAGTCAACAACATGGAGAGGAAGAAAACTGTCTCGGAAACCATCAAAATCAAAGGTTGGGCCATTAAACAGGACCTTTCTTACAAGTACACAGTGGTCCTCATTGACGGAAAATTGGAATGGACAGCCAACAACAAGGTGTAAAAAATAATTTTTTGGAACATTAGTCCAAGTTCATGATTTCTGGCGCATGTTGTTCATGAATCTGCACTGCCCCGACAGAGTGCACCAACTTTTTTTAGTGCACCTTAAACATAGGACGTGCAACAAAATTCTGTTGGACTTTGCATGATAGATCTGGCGCATGGTCCGACTGAGCAACGGAACACCCCTAATTTGTGTCACATGACGACTAGTACAGCTGCGCCACAAAAGGGTGGCGTGCAACACAAATGGAGTGAAGACACTTCTGAATTACCGTACCTATGCAAGCAGTTTGCAAAGTGCAAAGACCGCCAGAAAACTGCCCCCCCCCCCACTTAAATGTGCCCCAATATTCTTTATGATTTCATCAGCTGGGGAGGTGTGATCAAAAGAATGGAGGAAAACTAGCTGTTCAAGAATATTAAGAGGGCACAGAGCACAATCGGTGAATCTCCATTTGAAACAGTATGGTAAGACGGAAGCCTTCACAAATTTGATCATTCAGTCAATCATATTGCACCCCTATTATACTCCTATATAACAACAGAGCACGATCAGTGACTGCTGCCACCAGATGAGGTTTCAGAACTATTTCATCCCTAAGTCAATCGAACCAAATGATCAGTTGATAAGTTCCAATAAAGTGGTGTTAAACGAAACCTGAAATATTTATCTTTTCCAGCCCCATTTTTTTTGTGTTTTTTAGTTTGCTGACTATCATGTTATACCATATGCTATACTGTCTTATGCTCGGAGCACCTGTACAAAGCAATTTTCTCAGGGATTAATAAAGTTTTTATTATGTTGTATTGTAATATAGGATATACAGATTGATTATGCTCTATGCACCAAAAAACATGAGTAACCGCTAAATGTAGAAGACTGGTTGTCACTCCACGCAGGAAAGTATGGCCCAATAAATGTGTTTTTATGTAAACTATTTTGTAAGATGTCTTCAAGGTCCCCAAAATGTAATATATCTTTGGAGGCCTACAAGAATGAATCACTGCTAAGTAATGCCTGCTGCAGAGACAAGAAGCCCCATAGAGAACTGCACCTGCATCCAGCTTCCCGTAGACCTCTCCTTCCCTCTTGTTGCCTCTCCCACCAGTATTGGCTGATCTGCACATAGGTCCTATGCTACCTACCAATTTATGAAACTGCCTGGGCAAGGTACTAGTAGGTCCTATGCTACCTACCTACTCATGGAACTTCCTTGCAAGTCTAGTAGGTCCTATCCCTCATACCTACTCTGGACTGCCTGGGCCATGGTACTAGTAGGTTCCTATTCTACCACCCTACTCATTGGAACTGCTGGGAATGTACTAGAAAGGTCCCTATTGCTACCTACCTACTCATGGAACTGCCTGGGAAGGTACGTAGAATGTCCTATGCTCCTACCTACTCATGAACTGCCTGGCAAGGACTAGAGGTCCATGCTACCTACCTACCATGAACTCGCCTGGGCACTTACTATAGGTCCTATGCACCTACCTACCATGGACACTCCTGGGCAAGGTTTACTAGAGTCCTATTTATCCTAATTCCTACTATTGTCTGCAATAGTAGGTCCAATGCTAACCTACTACTCATGGAACTGCCTCGCCCGGACAGGTACTAGATGTCATGTCTACCTACCTTACTATGGGGAACTGGCCTGGCAAGGTACTAATAGGTCCTATGCTACCTACCTACTCATGGAAACTACTCTGGCAAGGGTACTATAGTCTATGCTACCACCCTACTCATTGGAACTGCCGGGCAGTACTATAGTCTATGCTACCTACCTACTCATGGAACTGCCTGGGCAAGGTACTAGTAGGTCCTATGCTACCTACCTACTCATGAACTGCCTGGGCAAGGTACTAGTGGTTCTATGCTACCTACCTACTCATGGAACGCCTGGGCCAGGTACTAGTAGGTCCTATGCTACCTACCTACTCATTTGAACTGCCTGGTCAAGGTACTAGTGTCCTATGCTACTACCGTACTCATGGAACTGCCTGGGCAAGATTGTTGAAAATTATTGGTTCCTGGGATTGGTATAATACACGGATTTAAATTTTTGTCTGGAGGAATTTACTGGGATTGCTTATCGTTATTTTTTGCTTAGGTGATGGGCGACCTGCATCATCATCTGCAATGTGCTGATCATGTTGTTTAGGACTATGTCATGTGGTGTTGGGAGACAAATGATTTACTAAAATATTGCTTTAAAAAAAAAGGGAAACCTACCATTGAGATATACACTAAGTCGGGTATTCCTGATGATAGACTCCTTTGTTCCGTCTAAGTTCTACACTGCCTTTACATCATTTTTTCTCCCCAACTAAATAAAAACTTTACCTTTTCTGTAGCCGAGCGCCAGGGCCATGGTGTAGCCTGAAGTCTTACCTCCTGTGCCTACAAGCTGGGCATGGGAAAACTATCCCTATACTGTTACATGAGCACAGCACAGTACTATTCCTCCTAAATGTGTATGTGTGAGCAGAGAACAATAATACTACTTCTGTCCTGTTTATATGAGCACAGCACAGCACTAATACTCCTATCCTGTATATATATCCACAGCACAGGTAACCTACCTCGATCATGCATACAAGTCTACAGCACAGGTACTACCACTCCTATCCTGTATGTAATATCCAGACAACGGTAACCTACCCGATCATGCATAAAGTCTACAGCCCAGTACTACACTCCTATCCTGTACTCTATATCGGCAGACACAGAACGCTACCCATCGATATGCATACAAGTCCTACAACACAGTCTACTACTCCTATCCTGTATATATATGCACATCACGATACGCTACCCTCGACATATCTACATCTACAACACAGTCTACTACTCCTATCACTGTATATATATGCGACACATGATAGCCTACCCTACGATCATGCATAAAGTCTACAGCACAGTACTACTACTCCTACCTACACATACGCTACTCATCAATGATACGTCACAACTTTTTCTATATATATGGAAGCACAGATACGCTACCCCCATCCCGAAAAAATCATGCATTAAGTCTCATCAGAGTGTCTAACTACTCTCTCCTGTTATATATGCACAGCACAGTACTACTACTCCTATCCTGTACACTCATTGCACACGCACAGGTAGCTACCCCTCGATCATGCATACAAGTATATAGCACATTACTACCACTCCTATCTTGTATATACACGCACAACACAGGTACTACCTAAACTTGCATACAGTCCTACAGCACAGTACTTACTACTCCTTCCTGTATATATTGCACAACACTTAACTAGCCCGTCATGCTCAATATTTTACGGCGCATACCTATCTCCGTACACTTAATTAGGTCACCTGTCCAACTGCTCTTACAACTTAATTTCTAATCAGCCAATCACTGTGGCAACTCGTGCATTTAGGCATGTGACAATGGTCAAACATCTCCTGCATGTCAAACCGAGCACATAGGGAAGAAAGGTGATTTGTAGTTGCCTTTGAACGTGGCATGGTTGTTGGGCAACAGGGTCCTGCTTAGTAATTTCGAGCGAACTGGCTGATCTACTGGGATTTTCCATGCACACCATCTCTAGGGTTTACAGAAATTGTCCCCCGAAAAAAGAAAAACTTCCATGAGCGGGCAGTTTCTGTTGGCGGAAATTGCCTTGTTGATGCCAAGGTCAAGAAGAATGGGACTGGTTCGAGCTGAGCATAGAAAGGCAACAGTGACTCACAATCGCCCACCGTTACAACCAAGTTAGGCAGAAGAGCCATCTCTGAACTCACATACATCGAACTTTGGAGGCTAGATGGCTACAGCAGCAGAAGACCACACCGGTTCCACTCCTTTCAGCTAAGAGACAGAAACTGGGCCAATTTGCACAAGCTCATCGAATTGGCATAGAGATTGGAAAAATGTTGCCTGGTCTGATGAGTCTCGTTTCTGCTGCGACATTCGGATGGTGGGTCAAGAATTTGGCGTCAACTACATTAAAGCCATTGATCCCATCCTGCCTTGTATCAACGTTCAGGCTGTGTGGTGGTGTGCCATGTGTGGGAATATTTTTCTTGGCACTCTTTGGCCCCTTGGTACCAATTGAGCACGTTTACACGCCGCACAGCCACCTATATTGTTGCTGACCATGTCCCTTCCCTTTATGCCCACAATGTACCCAACATCTTATGGCATCTTTCAGTCAGGAGTATGGCCATGTCATAATGCTGGAATCACTCAAACTGTTTCTTGAACATGACAAATGAGGCACTGTACTCAAATGGCCTCCACATTCACCAATCTCCATCCAAGATAGCATCTTTGGGATGTGGTGGAACGGGAGATTCGCATCATGGATGTGCAGCCGACAAATCTGCGGCAACTGTGTGATGCCATCATGTCAATATGGACCAAAATCTCTGAGGAGCTTCCAGCACCTTGTTTAATCTATGCCACGAAGAATTGATGCAGTTCTGAAGGCAAAAGGGGGTCCAACCCGTTACTAGCATGGTGTACCTAATAAAGTGGCCAGTGAGTGTATGTGCCGAGCAAAGCAACATTCTTACTAGAGTGGTAAAGGTCTACCTGATACTGCACTGCACCGTGTGTCCCCTGTGTGAGTTATTACCTGCATATAGGTCACTAAATAGTATAATAACATCTATTTTGCATATAGTGTCATAGTACTATTGTCCCTGCCCTGCTTTTCCTGGTACTGCACTGTACAGTACTGTTTCTCCTAGGGTAGGTTCACACTATTCTATTGAGGTCCTTATAATATTTCAGAGCATCACAATAATGGACAAAACAAATGGCAAACTGAAATATTGATGCATAGAGACTCGCAGCAAACTATAGCGGGGAGAAGTGGTCATGATGGGCCTGGGCTGGTTAGAAGAGAAAAGTATCTACAGTCAGGTTCCTCACCCTTATAATTGTGCCCCCCAAATTCAAGCTAGGCAATTAGAGGGGGGCTGGTAGTAAAGAATGTATAAAGCTGGCATTGGTGGAGGGATCGGAAGGAGGCTCCTACCCAATCATCCAGGAGAGGCCGTAGCGCCGCCCTACCTACAATTTAGGAATTCGCTTTTCCTGAAGCAATTAAGTTGAAAGAAAAGTACAAATTCTATTACAAATACTAAGATTTATTTTTCAGTCTCAAACAGCTTTTCGTATTCCTTATACATATTTATGATGAGCAACTTTTATTATATACAGATAATTACTGCTCCCGTAACATATGTTCCTACTGAACGCGAAGTGCTTGCTTATCGTTTAGCTTTTATGGCTTGAATATATTAAGAACATGGCAATTAGGAATTCCAAAATTTCTATACTTTTATGTGTTAGTTCTCAGCTCGGAGAGGAGCTATTTATAATAATGAGGGGCTCAGTTATCCTTAGAGTCACAACTTCTATATAATACAGTCTATGGCCAGGAGTCTTAAAAGTCTGCCATCTACTGGACAAATTAAGACTGACTCATTTATTTATGGGAATGATGGGGCAAATTTTTTAGTAAATTAATGAAGTCACCCAATTTAACAAAATGATTGTAAAACACCTTTCATTATAGGTTATTCCCTAGAGGACACCTAGGGTTCAGAATGAGTCTCTTAAAACCATGTATAACTACTTTATTTTTGGAATTCTTGTGTTTTACAATGAACACATTGCAATGCATTGTGTCCACGATGAACAATATTTTACGAGAAAATTTATAACATTAAGAATAGTATTTGCATTTTTACTTATGAACATTTTGCTGTTTGGAATCGGCACGTGGTGATGATTTTTCATGACAGTCTATTTGCTCCCTCTAGTGTTCAATACAAAGAATTTCAGTTTTAAAGGAAGTTGAAAGGAATAAGCTGGAAAGTCAATATTTAAAGGCGCTTAATGGTTTCAACAAATGGCACCCCTTAAAGATCAGCTCTTCATTTTTTACTCTCATGTCCTAAATAATATAGGAATAGTAACAGTTACATTCCTGTAACACCTTCTTATAAATCTTTGTTGTGTAGTAATAGATAGTGATGGCAGTGGTGTAACTAGAAGCTGATGGGCCCCAGTGCAAAGACAGTGTCAGGCCCCCGACTATAATGTATGGTTTATAGTAATAGTCTTCTCATATGGGAAAGTGACACCATAAGGGCCCCCTAAACCTCTTGGGCCCGGGTGCGACTGCAACCTCTGCACCCCCTCAAGTTACGCCCCTGGGTGATGGTGGAGGAGAACAAATGGTCAGGACAGATATTCATTTCTTTCCAGTTGGTTTGTATTATGTTATAATAGTAAAGGTTTAAACCCAGTTATAACACCAAAACCATCAATCATCTCCTAATTCTGAATTTCTAGGGATTCCTAGGAAATATGCAAATTCGTTCTTGGCAAATCACTAAAAAACAGCCGAAAACATCTTCTGACACATTTTTTCATGGCTTTTAGATAAATTTTGCCACTTTTTCGACTCGCCGACAAAGGGTCGTGGCCTCTAAAAAAGGGGTGTGGTCTCCCAGAAGGGGGTGTGGCCAATGGAAATAAAATAAGGAGGGTGCGCCATTGTGGTGCCTGTTTAGACCAGTTAAAACACCAGTTAACACTGGACAGTCCAAAACTGTGACAGATTCAAAATGATGAAGCTCATGCAGAACTAGACTAGTGTTGTCAGATCATGCAACACATTAATAAATTCCCCACATTGCCTCTTAGCTATCTGATAAGGCAGCCCCCTTAACATTAAGCCTGACTTTCAGGAAGCCTAATGGCCTGATGTGGAAAAATAGACAAACCAGTATACCTATTCCCAGTGGTCGTATCTGGTTAAGCTGAGTGAGAGGCTTTTAACTAGGTCAGGGAAGTAAGATTTCTGATCCTTATGGAATAAATATTGGTTTGGCTTTAATCCAGGATCATGTCTTTAGGCTTCTTGAAAGTCATGCTTGATGTTAAGGGAGCTGCCTTACAATAGCTAAGAGGCAATGTTTTCCTTTTTATCATTCTGGAAGAGGCATTTCCTAGAATGCCCCAATGGAGCAGTAAGTGGAGCTCTAAGTCTTCACAAGCCTGCAAGGTGGTCTTACATTACTTCTCCAACCTAGCAATTTCTATAAATACCATGGAAATCACATGTAATGTCTTATGCCAAGATTCCTATATTCATAAAAAGTTAAATCTTCCATACCCTAAATTTAATCTTTGTATGTTACTCTGCAACAGAAGATTTCGAACTACTAATAAAGTGAGCACTAGGGGCCTCTGGTGGACGATGAGGGGAATAACAAGCATTTACATTTTATTTTTTTTAATAATCCATCTTAATAAATATTTTGTCAATATAAAAATACTACATACAATTACATACAATCAATAAAATCAAATACAATTGAGATCTCCACAAACATTTAAATATTATGAATTATTATTATTGTTATTATATCATGGTTTGTTGTTATGAATAATACTGTGTGTATTCTTATTAATAATAACAACAGTGACAATAATAACATTTTACATTATACAATGCAGGAAAGAATTTAAATTTAATTTTAGTATAATTTAATAGTCATAACACTCAATACTCTAGTCCTATTGAGAATATTGAGCATTCATTGGAGCTTAGTAAAAGATATTTTTTAAAAATTTAATCAGCGACTTTATCATTTTGTGTCTATAATAACTGATATATTGTACCTTTCATAATATCTCCAATTTTATCAGAAATTTCAGAAATTACTTTCTTTTTTTTTTTTTATTAAATTCATAGATGTCTTATTCTGGGGGGTTTCCAGCAGTTACAGAACATGGGTCTTCTGCCCTAATCTTAGTAGGATTTCTGGGATCAGCCCTTCTATGAGCTTCCTGTATAGTCCCATAAAAAGCAATGGAGTGCAAGATTCTTCACTTTTCCAATGAAGAGAAACTATCCAGACTCATCATCTGACCCAAAGAAAATATAATTCTCAGGACCTTGTCTTAGAATTTCAAGAGACACTGGAACATGTTGTGTAAATCCTTTCTCTTCATTTATTAGGGCACATTACATTCACAAACACTCAGAAACCCTTTATTCCTTGAGCCAGAATGTAGAGATTTCCTCTATGGGGGGCTTACCGCCGCAGAGGAGATCTGCCAGCCCTTGATTCCTCCCCCAAAAATCAGCCAATTTCACAGTTTTATAGTAACACCAGAAAGCTACCAATGTTACAATTTGCACACAGTTCCTATGACAACACTTCCTGCACATGATCTGACTTTGTTCATGGGGAATCTACAGGGATCCAAATCATCATCAAATCCTTTTCTCCATCTCCCAGGTTCATCATTGATGAGGATGTTATGGAGTTGTATTGGGAGCAATTCCTTTCCTAGCAGGAATGATTTGGAGAATTGACCAGCCCCCTCCTCCTCATGTGGCTGCCCCAGAGGCACCGACAGAACAATACAGGGATTGTTAAGGAAGAATAAAGGCTACCATGAATGTATGCCACAGACAGAGCCAGGATGGCGACATAATCTATTGGCTTTTCCTGCAGCTGCTCTCCACCATTAGCTGAACCCCTCCTGTGTATAAAGAGAGTAATTTGGGTAATGGAGACATGTAATAGGTATATATTAGGGAATGCATATACACTGGGCAATTTACTTAGAATTCTCCAGTTACCCTGAGATGCTGTCCTACAATATTTAATCGGTAGGGAAACAACCATTCCCTAATATAGTCTGAAAAAATCATCTAGGATTATTAGCCTGTTGACCCCAAGCAAAATCAATGTTCTTGTAATTTACCAGCCTCTCGAAATAAACTTTCCATTGATACCATCCATACAGAAAACAAACATGCATAGGGCTAGTATGTTTATCTGTAGGGGAGGTGTGATATTTGTCCAGAAACTCTAGTTCTTATTGACCAGTTACAAAGATAATATAGGATTTTATCTATAGAGTGAGAAGGGACAAACAATTGAACTGTACTACCCCTTTATAACCACAAGGTGGCAGACACTGCCTAGTAGACGTTCTGCAAGGTCCATCGTCCAGACACAATGGCAATAATTCTACATTTTATAGTATGAAGAATAAAAATATTTATTCACAACTTTACTTTTTTTTTTCTTCTTGAAGATTTGCTTTTTGGTCCAGACCATTCTCAACCAGGGGGTGTAAAATTCTTTCTTAAACTGGGTTAAACCAAGAGGGTCACTGTCTGGAGCTGTAACCCCAATAAACTACCAGCACCCTCAGGTCGGGTATGAAATGTTCGTTTTAGAATTCCCTCTTTTATGTTAAATCTGACCTGTTTACCGATTAGAATTAATCACCTCCAAAGTGATATGTAAATAAGCTGAAAAAAAAGTTACTTTTTGTCTGAGATGAGTCATTTTCAGAGGCAAGAGGCATAGTGTACTTTCAGACACACCTATTTGTGACTCTAAAGATGTTAAAACATCGGGATTGTGGATCTGCAGGCTAGAAAGTCGGAGATACAGGTGGTTAATTAAAGACATATTCTGGAATTTGATCTTTATCTTCCTTTGTCTTTTACTTCATCTATCTCTGGTGCAATAGTTCACAGAACTTCAATTGTACATTTTAACAGATAAAAGTCTCATATTTACAGTGACACCAGTTACATAGTTGTAATTGCTATGAATAGGGATGACGGTGTCTTTGCAGCCTCTAAAAATGACTCATCTTAGGCAAAAAGGAACACTTTTCTGCTAAATTGCATAAGACTTTGAAGATTTTTTTTTAAATTGGTGAAATTTATGGAAATATTGGTGGTATTTTTAGAAATGACATTTCAATCCCTAAGTGGTAGTTTGGAGATGTAACAGCTAGTGTCAGTGCTTCTTTAAAGGATTGGTTTACATTCCAGGGCTTTATTGCAGTCTTGTTTCAATTAATGCAAATTCACAGTAAAACATAATGGTTTCAACTTCAACAAGGAAACCGGGTCTGAGTTGTATGTGGTGTTAAACTTGTCTGTCTACAAATCTTTCTATCTACCAAGAACATTATAAGTGAAATGTTGATGGTCCTTAAAGTAATTCTCCACTGTGGACAATCTTCACTTAATCCCTTGACAATGTTCTGATGAAAAAGTGTCCCCTGCTCAGACCATCAGTGTCATCTTTAATATGTAGAAGAAAACTAGCCTTCTGTTTACCTGCAGCGCCATCTGAAGGGGAAATTAAGCATTACACAATATTATAGATATTATGACAAGACAGGTCCTCCAACAGTTGTTATGAACCTGAGTTTTTCGAATCAGACAACCCCTTTAAAAAGTAAAGTCCCCCTCACCCTTCCTATTGATTCCATGTCAGAGAAAACATCTGGACTAAAGCTTCTCTTCAGTCAAACAACCCCTCACCGCCACTGATCTGTAGGGGTCATGTTTTAAAAAGGAACCAGAATAAGTACATTTGATAACATACATGTAATACTTGTTATCAGATTTTAGATCAAATGTGTATTACAGAGAGAATTGATCCAAAATTACCATGGTGAATATTTCAATTAACCAAGAATTCTGTTAAAACGGAAGAATGCAAACATTTATATGATAAAACGTTAAGAGTTAAGAATTATAATGACTGATATTAATGTATAAATCTTGTCAGAGACCAGTTACCACCCTAAGTAGGCCTACTGCCTCAGAGACGGCCTCATGCAGATGGGGCAGCACGGTGGCTCAGTGGTTAGCACTAAAGCCTTGCAGCGCTGGGGAGCTGAGTTCAAGTCCCATCCAGGTCAACATGTGCGAAGAGTTTGCATGTTCTCTGCGTGTTTGTTTGACTGTCCTACGGTTTCCTCCCACACTCCAAAAAACACAGGTAGGTTGATTGTTGAAAGTTGTGCTGCTTTAACTTTCTATTCATATCTGTCTAGTTATCTATCTCCTATAATTTGTCTATTTCCTATCTATATATCTATTCAGCTTTTTGTCTATTATCTATTGTCTATATAATTCTCCTACAGTCCCATATTACAGATTGCCTAACCTTACTACTGTGTGTAACTACAAAGACTTAAGCGAACCTCTTACTGAATCTCTTACTGAAAATAGTTTTATTTTGGGGACCCACTTTTAGTTTTTCCCAGGGCCCCACTTTGTCTAAAACCGACCCTGGCTGCAGTAACCTCATTTGGCTACCACACAGAGAATGGAGCTTTCCTAATTTACACTATACATAAGTATAGAAGTTATACACTCACCGGCCACTTTATTAGGTACACCTGTCCAACTGCTCGTTAACACTTAATTTCTAATCAGCCAATCACATGGCGGCAACTCAGTGCATTTAGGCATGTAGACATGGTCAAGACAATCTCCTGCAGTTCAAACCGAGCATCAGTATGGGGAAGAAAGGTGATTTGAGTGCCTTTGAACGTGGCATGGTTGTTGGTGCCAGAAGGGCTGGTCTGAGTATTTCAGAAACTGCTGATCTACTGGGATTTTCACGCACAACCATCTCTAGGGTTTACAGAGAATGGTCCGAAAAAGAAAAAACATCCAGTGAGTGGCAGTTCTGTGGGCGGAAATGCCTTGTTGATGCCAGAGGTCAGAGGAGAATGGGCAGACTGGTTCGAGCTGATTAGAAAAGGCAACGTGACTCAAATCGCCACCCGTTACAACCAAGTAGGCAGAAGAGCATCTCTGAAGCACAGTACGTCGAAACTTTGAGGCAGATGGGCTACAGCAGCAAGAGACCACACCGGGTGCCACTCCTTTCAGCTAAGAAAGGAACTGAGGCTACAATTTGCACAAGCTCATCGAATGGACAGTAGAAGACTGTGAAAAACGTTGCCTGGTCTGATGAGTCTCGATTTCTGCTGCGACATTCGGATGGTAGGGTCAGAATTTGGCGTCACAACATGAGAAGCATGGCCATCCTGCTTGTACAACGGTTCAGGATGGTGGTGGTGGTTGTCATTGATGGGGGAATATTTCTTGGCACTCTTTGGGCCCTTGGTACCAATTGAGCATCGTTTGCACGACCACAGCTACCTGGAGTATTGTTGCTGACCATGTCATCCCTTTATGACCCCAATGTACCCAACATCTGATGGTACTTTAGCAGGATAAGCGCAAGTCATAAAGCTGGAATCATCTCAGACTGGTTTCTTGAACATGACAATGAGTTCACTGTACTCAAATGGCCTCCACAGTCACCAGATCTCAATCCAATAGAGCATCTTTGGGATGTGGTGGAACGGGAAATTCGCATCATGGATGTGCAGCCGACAAATCTGCGGTAACTGTGTGATGCCATCATGTCAATATGAACCAAAATCTCTGAGGAGCTTCCAGCACCTTGTTGAATCTATGCCACGAAGAATTGAGGCAGTTCTGAAGGCAAAAGGGGGTCCAACCCCTTACTAGCATGGTGTACCTAATAAAGTGGCCGGTGAGTGTATAAAGTCTATATGCATCATGAACATATGGATAGTGACTGGTGACGGTGATGCAGGTTTATTTATTCTGATACCGTATTAAGAATGGTTTGACCATTGCACTTTTACCTCCTTCTTCCTCATCAATTATAAGCTCTTGTGCACAGGGCCCTCGATCCTATTGTATCAACTGATTTACTACTCTGTAGTATCTAATATTGTCTTCTATATTCATCCCATCATCTGTACAGCGCTGTGGAATATGAGGGCACTTCATAAATAAAGATAATTATTATTACTGTACCTTTATTGACATATTACTTGATTAACCCAATCCGTAGTGACAGAAAAGGAAATGACAGCGTAGTGGCTGAGAGTGGGTTAACTACAGGTATCAAAACCTAAACCTCTGAGAGGTGCGAGAAATAGCACATTAATATCACCCCCACTGCTTCCCATACTTACTACTTTTATTCCTCCTGGTATTAATTTAAGGTGTGAGTACACCTCCTGTTTTTCCAGACTGTAGCACAATCATGCCAGGGATCGCAGGAATAAGGAGAGGGCACATGTGTTATGCCGGCTGCCGCTCATTCGCTGTCAGGTCTTGTACATAGCAGCATTAGAAGAAATAGTAATAACATGTTATCTGCAGGAGATACATCTAGGATATAAGTCATAAAGCTGCCGTGTCCCTGGAGACCATAGGGAGATGGCACCTGGATGGTGGTGGACCCTTGTTAGGGATTTAGCACTGGAGCCATGGGACATCAAGTTGCTCCTCTGTGTGGAAAATTGGGGGGTCTGAGAGAAACAGTATTTCTTATTTTTTTAATTTAATATAGTAATATTCAAGTAGAACTGAATAATAACCATGAAAAAGAGGGCAGTGGGAAGATGCCCATACACCTTATCCGAGCGGCTGATCTGGTAAGACTAGACAACCATCTAATGTGTATGGGGTTCTACAGGCTCTATCCTGAGATCAGTCGATTGGTGTAGAGAAGGATTGGGCAGTTGTATCCAGATATCCAATGTGTCTGGTAGTATCTTGAACTCCTATACCCATTGAGAACAGGTACTGTAATGTCTGTGCCAGCATTGTCGTCTGTCCGCAGAAAGTTGATTTTCAGTTTATTTAGTTTTGCGGTAACCACAGTTAGGGGCACAGTTGCAGACAATATGGTTACAAACAGTTACAATCAATACTATGCATGCTAGACAGTTTACTTTTGTTGCTAATTACATGGTTACAAACATACATAGGATACATACATACAGTACAAACATATATAGCACTGTTAAGGGTAACTGTTAAGTGTCACTGTCCGCTGTTCTAGTGGTTCTGGTGCTTTAAGCTGTCATATATAACAACCAATAAGGTACAAAATTATAAAAGAAGAAGGGTAGAGAGGTGGTAGGAGCCCCACATTTGTAAATTCTTACAGACAAAGGGATAGACTAGTTTAGGTAAGATGTACACTCACTTTTTTCAGTTGTACTAGTGGCACAACACAGATTTATAAGCAATGTTCTACCACCTAGGTACAGCGCGCAGCGTTTATCCCAAAGTCCAACTCATACACCTAAACAGCACATTAACAGTTGCCAAATACATGGGGACATGAGTCCTAGAATTGGGGTCTAGGGGGAGTGGAGGGGGGGGTTGCGGTTGAGTTATTTCATTGGTAGTGGAATTCACAACTCAGTGGCTGGTTCAAGTGCACAGGCAGCCTCCTACCACTCTGCTTTCTTGCATACGGTGTCTATCCCACCCTTTCTCTTTGCTCCCATTTTTGTAGTCTCCAAAAGATCCAAAAATCATTTGTACATTATGTACAAATATGGTAATAATGTTAAAACAATGCCTTCCTAACTGTATCAATTTGGTAAACACTACTGGGAGATCAATCAAGCTAATAACAATACAAACAAATACAAAAAGGTATGGCTTACATTATAAAGTGTCCTTTACTTACTAGTTTTTTTTTTCTTGTGGGGGATTTGTGACACTAAAAAAACAAGAGGACTGTCACGGGGCTCACCTGTACCCCTCCATGTTTGCAAGCGCGGCGCTCGCGCTGCTCACATCTCCATGCTCCTGATTCCCATCTGAGGTCCACGTGCGCACGTCCCCATCTCCTAGGGCAGGGGTCAGGAACCTTTTTGGCTGAGAGAGCTATGAAACCCACATGTTTTAAAATGTTATTCCATAAGAGCCATACAATATGCACATGCACCCCAGTAGATAGGTAGTCCCAGTGTCACGGGTGCCCTGCGATCTATGTCTCGGATCGCAGGCACACCCGTGCCCCTCTCCATGGCGCTCCCCTTGCGGCATGCACTGGCTTTTGCAGATTAAAAGGGACATTGCGCCGCTGATTGGCGCTTCCCACTTCTCGGGTTCCTATAAAGAACAGCGGCTCCCAGCATTCCCCACCGGATCTTAGTGCTTCATGCCTATGAGGGAGCTTTCCACATTGTTTCCTTCCCAAGTGTTGACCTCCTGTTGTGACCCCAAACCTGTTGCTGATTCTGCTCCTTTGCTGCCAGCCCTGATCTCTTGCTCCATCCCCGACCTTGCGTCATTACCGCCTGCCTTGACCATCTGCCTGTTCTTGACCACGAAACTGCCTAGTGATCCTGTACCTCGACCTTGGCTGCCACCGTGGACAAGTCGCGCCTGTGGAACAACTTGATGGTACCACGCTGCAGCAAGACCATCCTGGTTTGCGGCGGGCTCTGGTGAAGATTGGGTGCCACTTAGATTCCGGTCACAGGTGTCTGCTTACATCGTTGTCCACGGTGGTCCAGGGGGTTCACTACTCCAAATCCTGACACCCACCACATGCCTCTCAGTAGATAGGTAGTCCCTGCACATGCTCCCCAGTAGATATTTAGTAACAGCAAAAAAAAAAGAATATTCACTTACCAGCGCTCCCTGCAGCCAGCTCCTCATCGCTCCCACGCTCTTCTCTTTGACCCAGACGTAGACCATGGCAGCGATGGCGCCTGGGTCGTACAAAGGACGTAGGCAGCGGTAACATCGCTGCTGTGTCCAGTGATCTGTCAAAGAGACACACAGCAGCAATCACTATTTATTAAAGATCTGTCTGAGAGCCAGATGCAGCCAACAAAAGAGCCATATCTGGCTCCCCAGCCATAGGTTCCCTACCCCTGTCCTAGGTTATGTGAGCGTCGGCTTCAGGAAATTTAAAGGGCCAGCGTACCGTTAATTGGCGGTGGTCATTTCCAAGAAGGCTATTTTAATCCGCCTCTCCCATAACACCCTGCCGGATACGATGCCCTTTACTGTAACTGAGATTTCCTGTTGTGACCCCGGTTCCGTTCCTTACTATGCTCCTTCGCTGCCTGCCTTGACCTATTGACCTGACTCTGACCCTAAGCCTCCTGTCTCCTGTCTGTTCCTGACTACGAGATTGCCTGCCGTTCCTGTACCACGGCTGCCACCGCGGACAAGTCATGCCTGTGGAACAACTTGTTGGTACCATGACGGAGCAAGACCATCCTGCTTTTGCGGCAGGCTCTGGTGAAGAGCGGGTGCCACTTAGACCCCGGTCCCAGGTGTCATTGTCCACGGTAGTTCAGAGGATCCACTTCCTCCGATCCTGGCAGTAAGATCCTGCTATGGATCCCGCCGAGGTTCCTCTACCTTCTATGATCTTACCACCATCATGGCTCAGCAGTCCCAGTTGATTGCCGCACAAGGTGAACAGTTAGGACAAGTCACGCCACATTGCAGCAATTGATGGCAACCCTTCTCCGGTTAGCCTGCCTGCTTCTGAACCTAGGCTACATTTATCTATGCCCAATAAAAATGATGGGGACCCCAAGCTGTGCATGGGCTTTATTACCCAGTGCTCCCTGCACATTGAACTCATGCAGTCTCAATTTGTCACAGAGTGATCCAAGGTGGTATTTATCATCAGTCTCCTCTCTGGGATACCCCTCTTTAGGACAGAGATGACCCAGTCACGGCTAATCACACGGCATTCCTGGCAGAATTCCGGTCCGTGTACGAAAAACCTGCACGGGCCTCCTCTGCTGAGGCTGCACATGGGGAACTCTTCCGTGAGAGAATATGCCGTCCAGTTCTGTACCCTGGCCTCGGAACTCTGTCCGCAACCTTCGGGAAAGGTCTCTATTCTCAAGTTAAGGATCCATTGGCTGCTCGTCTACCCTGAGTGGTCTCATCACCTTGGCCACTCGGATTGACATGTGGTACTATGTCTACCTCGCCTGGCTCCTGCTTTCCAAAGGCCGCTCCAGCCTCTATCTGTATCGTCTGCAAAGAAGCCTATGCAGGTGGACAGAGCCAGACTTTCCTCCCAGGAGCATTCCAGGAGACATCAGGGGAACTTCTGCCTCTATTGCGCCAGTCCGGAGCACTTCATTGAGTCGTGTCCTGTACGTCCCCAACGTTAGGGAAATGCCATTACCTAAGGTTCTTGGGAGAAGCGTCCCTAGATGTGTGCAAAGCTTCTCCACGTCTGGTCGTGCTCCTCAGTGTTGGCACAAATAGACAGTTTCAAGTGAGTGTCTTCTTGGACTCCTTCTTGGTCTGCAGAAAACTTTGTGGATGCTGCCCTGGTCTCGCAGCATCACATCCTAGTGGTCCACCTCGAGAAGCCCCTGGTCATCTCCACAGTCAGTGGCCAGATTCCCTCTGATCCAGTCCGGTATCGCACACAGCCCTTGTACCTGCAAGTTGGAACTCTACATAAGGAGAGACTGTCCTTCTATGTACTGCCTAACTCCACCTCGTCCCTCCTGCTGGGTCTTCCGTGGTTGCAGCTCCATGCTCCCGTGCTTAGTTGGAAGTCGAGGGAAATTCTCTCCCGTTGCATGGTGGTTCCAGAACCCGACATGGTCTCTTCTGTGGTTCTGAAGCCTCTGGATAGTCTACCAACGTGCTATCAGGACTTTTCGGATGTTTTTCGTAGAAGAAAGACGATAATTTGCCGCCTCACCACCGCTATGACTGCCCTGTTGATCTTCTACCAGGTGCGTCACCTCCACGGGGCTGGGTGTATCCTCTCTCTGTACCTAAAACTGCTGCTATGTTGGACGACATTAAGGAAAACCTGCAGAGGGGGTTCATTCTTAAACCCTCTTCCCTGGCCGGTGCAGGCTTCTTCTTTGTTACCAAAAAGGATGGGTCACTCCGTCTTGCATTGACTACCGCGGTCTTAACAAGGTCACCATTAAGAATCACTACCTTTGATCACAGAGCTGTTTGACCGCCTGCATGGATTCAAAATTTTCTCCAAACGAGTGGAAGACTGCCTTTAACACTCTGACAGACACTTTGGTGATGCCGTTCGGACTTTGCAATGCCCCTGCTGTTTTCTAAAAATTTGTCAACAAAATCTTCAGGGACCTACTATGTACCTGTGTAGTGGTCTATCTTGACGACATTCCGTGTTTTCTCCAGATCTCGAGTCACACCAGTCTCACGTACGTTAAGTCCTCAGTCGACTAAGCATTAATCACCTTTATGCCAAACTTATAAAGTACCAGTTTCACCAGCGGAGTCTTCTTTTCCTCGGCTATATTATCTCCGACAGCGGTCCCCTGATGGATCCTGCCAAAATGTCTGCGTTTTTTTAGTGGCCCCGGTTTCTGGGCTTCGCAAATTACTACCGGTAGTACAACCCTGCTTTTCTCCTCTCTGGTGTCTCCTATTGTGGCGCTCACCAAGAAGGGAGCCAATTCCCAACTTCGGCAAATGTGGAAGCCTTCACAAACTTAAAATCTGCATTTGCTTCAGCTCTAGTTCTTGTACGTCCTGACACAGACAAGCCTTTCCATCTGGAATTGATGTGTAGTAGGGGGTGGTGCGGTGCTCACGCAGAAGGGTCCCAAAGGCTGAACCCTCACCTGTGAATTTGTCTCTAAGACTTTCTCCTCCGCAAAGAGAGGAATTATTCCATAGGAGATCGAGAACTGCTGGTGATTAAGCTCGCCTTACAAGAGTGGCGTTACCTCCTGGAAGGAGCTCGTTTTCTGGTCAGCAATAACACGGACCACTAGAATCTCTATCTCCTCTATCTCCAGACTGTTAAGCGACTCAATCCACATCAAGCTCGCTGGTCACTCTTCTTCTCCCGATTTGACTTCCTCCGCAGCGAGTGCGCCGACACGGGGATAGTAATGACCCACGGTGGCCCACTCCTTGGCCGGCCACACCCACCCTTAACGCGCTAGCAATAAACTGACGTGGTGCAGAGGCCCTGATAAATATGCCCCTATGTCTCTACATATTTATCACTGAGGATAATAAAGATGTGTTATCACATTTTGATTTTTTGTTGCTAATTTTGAAGACAAGGCCAGGTGTAGATCCTTAAGGTAGAGAAAGTATAAAGGACAGATGGTCCCCCTCTCTTTTTTCAAACACCACACTTTTGGCTTCAAAAACTGCATGTAAAAACTATTTTGAGGATTTGTTACAAACGATCTGATATAAAACATGTAAAAAGTTAATTATCTAGAAAGATTTTTAATAAACAGTCTGGAATGAGCATGTGGAGTGGTAGACAATTTCACAAGGTGAACAGTGCCAATAGCGGGGAGAGGCAAAACTGACTGAGAACTTTTTATACAAGTTATCATTGAGCTGTTTACGTCTGCTGTTTGACCTTATTCGAGTGGAATTGGTGTAAATTTGTTTAAAAATATATGTCCTAAAAGGGTCATAGCTACCCATCCATTTGTATTAAAGGGGGTCTATCACCTTCCAGCCCCCCCCCCCTAATAAAATCAGCATTGTCAAGCTTCCAAGGTATATCTTTCATTTTTCTAAGCCATCTGTTATTTTATACAAAATTATTATTTATATATTTCTGCAAATGAGCCTGTTCATCAGGGGTGGAACAATACCTATTGATGCACTAGTTTTCTTCATTTTACAAATCCTTTCTGCAAGGGGTGTATTGGGTAAAATTGTGCTGATGACTGAGACTGGGCTGGATAGAAAGATGAAAACTGATGTGGAGGCTGACAGAGTCCCATCACTGGTGCATCAGAAGCTAATATGTATAAACATAAAAACTTAACCCCTTCAAGACCAATTTTTTTCGTTTTTGCGTTTCCGCTTTTTACTCCTCTTCTTCCACAATCAGTAACTCTTTTATTTTATTTTCTCATGGCACCATTTAAAGGTGTATTCCCACTTCGGCAAATTAATGTTAATATTTGTATGATGAAAAATAATTCCTCGCGGTTTTCTAGATCTCTGCTTACTGTCCTTCTGTAGAAAGTCTCATTGCTTACTTCTAGAGGATAGAAATCTGTCCATGGTCACACAGGTGCATTGATACCATTTTGATACCGTTCTCAGACACTGGGCCACATTTACTTACCTGTCCTGTCGCAATCCCTGAAAGTGCATTGTCCGACCAGAATGCACATCTTCCGCGATTCACTAAGATTGTGCGCCTGATATCCTGCATATATATCTGTATACATCTGTTGTTTTGTCCCTGTCCCAGACCTGTGTTAGTATTCTGTGCACCAGTGTGAACACTGGTCTATTCCTGTATTCCGGTTACCTGTTCAGTCTTGAGTTGGTTTCTGTGCGCCAGTGTGATCACTGGTCTATACCTGTATTCCCGTTACGTGTCCGGACCACCATCTAGCAGCTGCCAGACGAAGTAAGTTTTCCCTGTTATGTTGTAGGGCCGCCCAGGGACTGTCAGTTAGGTTCCTGATAGTTGGTTCGCCCTTACCAGGGCGGTCTATCTGCTTTAGGCAGGGCCTAAGCCCGCAGGGACGTCGCAGGGTGAGTTTGCCACCACTTGCCTAGTCTGACAGCTAGCACCAAGCCTAGTTGTGGTTGCATTGTTTACTGGACAGGTGCTGACAGGTCTATTAACACCTACGAATGGGCTGGAGATGGAAGACACACTGGGAGCCAGTGTGTTGTTTTATGGCGCCACTGGCGGTCGCAAATCTTATATGTGTAACACTATTTATACCGATGACCACAAAATTTGTGCCATCAACCACCATTATCTTCAACATTGGCTTAATATTATAATAGATAGATATTTTAATGGTATTATAATACATAACTTGATGTGTGTGTGTATATATATATATATATATATATACACACACCGGCCACTTTATTAGGTACACCATGCTAGTAACGGGTTGGACCCCCTTTTGCCTTCAGAACTGCCTCAATTCTTCGTGGCATAGATTCAACAAGGTGCTGGAAGTCATCCTCAAGATTTTGGTCCATATTGACATGATGGTATCACACAGTTGCCGCAGATTTGTCGGCCGCACATCCATGATGCGAAATCTCCCGTTCACCACATCCCAAAGATGCTCTATTGGATTGAGATCTGATGACTGTGGAGGCCATTTGAGTACAGTGACCTCATTGTCATGTTCAAGAAACCAGTCTGAGAATATCCAGCTTTATGACATGGCGCATTATCCTTCTGAAAGTAGCCATCAGATGTTGGGTACATTGTGGTCATAAGGGATGGACATGGTCAGCAACAATACTCAGGTAGGCTTTGGCTTGCAACGATGCTCAATTGGTACCAAGGGGCCCAAAGTGCCAAGAAAATATCCCCACACCATGACAGAACCACCACCAGCATGGATGGATCCATGCTTTCATTTTGTTGACGCCAAATTCTGACCTACCATCGAATGTCGCAGCAGAAACGAGACTCATCAGACAGGCAACGTTTTTCTACCAGGCAACTTCTACGTCCAATTTCGATGAACTTGTGCAATTGTAGCCTCAGTTTCCTGTTTTAGCTGAACGGAGTGGCACCGGTGTGGTCTTCTGCTGCTATATCCCTCTGCCTCAAGTTTGACGGACTGTGCGTTCAGAGATGCCTTCTGCCTACCTTGGTTGTAAGGGTGGCGATTGAGTCACTGTTGCCTTTCTATCAGCTCGAACCGCATGTCCTTCTCCTCTGACCTCTGGCATCACAAGGCATTTCCGCCCACGAACTGACGCTCATGGATGTTTTTCTTTTTCGGACCTTCTCTGTAAACCCTAGAGATGGTTGTGCATGAAACTCCCAGTAGATCATCAGTTTCTGAAATACCAGACCAGCCCTTCTGCGCACCAACACCATGCACGTTCAAAGGCACTCAAATCACCTTTCTTCCCCATACTGACGCTTGGTTTGAACTGCAGGAGATTGTCTGACCATGTCTACATGCCTAAATGCACTGAGTTGCCGCCATGTGATTGGCTGATTAGAAATTAAGTGTTAACGAGCGTTGGACAGGTGTACCTAATAAAGTTGGCCGTGGTGTATATATATATATATATATATATATATATATATATATATATTTGACCAATCACCACGAATGAAACAGTTAATGAACAACCTCAGATTTATTACAAGCATCTCTTAGATGGACATTGATATTTGACATGTAATGTCTTGTCCTCATAGAAAGATCAACATTTACCTTCTGGAACCAGAATTACTTTCTGTAAACACAAGAGAAATGGTGGATTACTTAAAGGCCAAGATAATCTCGATAATCTCATGTGGATACAATGAAGTGTTGAGGTTTCCATGTCAGGTTTGGTACAGAGGATATTTTAAGGTACGGTATATTTGTGGTACTGCAATTTTACTACAACTTCTCTGAACTTTTAGAAATAAAACGAAATGTACCAATGTTATATCATCGCGATTTTTTTTAATTAGTGGTGCATAGAAATAAAACAATAAAACATTGGGTTTTTTTTTACTTACATATTGCAATAAAGAGAATAAACAGCACATACAGCATACTTGGTTGCTCCCTTTGGCATTGATAGAGCCTCCAAATGTTTCTTGTCGCCATCTAGAAGCTTCAGGCTCTTCTCAGCTGGGATTTTGCCCCCACTCTTCCTATGTAGTCTATTCAAGCTCTTGAATGTTTGCATGGTTCATTTTCCCAATGACAGATTTTATCTCAGATTTTCAAAGGAATTGATATCAGGTCTCATTGATGGTCATTTTAAAACAATTTTTTGTTTTTCAACCATTCCTTTGTACTTTTAGATGTGTACTGTTTTGCATTGCCAAAATGCCCTATTTTTATTTCATCTGTCCTCAGAATATTTTTCCTGAAGGATTATGGTTTGTCAAGATTCTATTTGGAGAAGATCAGTTGTTCCTTTTTATGTCTTTTCTCCAGCAATGGTTTCTCCCATGGCCTTTGCACATAAAACTCTGCTTCGTTCATTGTCCAATGTATGGTACTTCCTGAAACCATGACCCCAAACACTTTCAGGTTGGCCTTCATGCCTTTGGATTTTTGAAGTGGTGATTTCTCCACCATTCGTACCAACCTTCAAAGACATCTCTTGTCAATCTTCCTCTTTCCCCTGTGGCCAGTTTGGTTCTTGATGGTTCCATGCTCGGCAATAACATTGTGCACCATTGAAACTGGAATACCAAGGTTTTTGGGGATGGTCTTATACCCTTTGGAAGTCCTGTGTTTGCTAATAATATGAGTTATGATATCCTCAGATATCCTCCTTTTGTGTTCACCATTGTAACAAACACTAAAGTCACCATTGGCTAATTCATGTCACTTGGTCAAAGAATTAATCACAGATGATACTCACTGGGATTACCACAGGCGAGTCAAAATGTGTTTCCATACTAACACCCTTTAAAGAGGACCTGTCACCCCCGAAAAATACCCGGCAGTGATGGCATACTATATGCGCTGCTGCCGGCGATTCTTACAGGTCCCTGACTGACAGGGGCGTGGAGGGGGTGTGTCGGCCGGCCCCCTTATGAATACGGCCGACTGCTAGGGGACCTGTACGACTATCCAAACCTCTTATTTGGTAATAGGTCGGATCGATCAAAACAAAGTTTTCACACAAATTTTAATAAAAATTTAATAAATATAAAGGGGCTGGGGACGGGGTTAGGGGGAACATATTTGGTGGGGGTATTTTTGGGGATGACAGGTCCTCTTTAAAGGGTGCCAAACCAGTGTCACAGGAAGCTTCAGGTTTTTCTATTTTTCCCTCTGATTGTTTTTTGTCTTAATTGTTGTTTAGAATAGTTTTAGCATTTATTACAATTTCTGTATACAAAAAAAACAAAATTCCCTAAATAGTTTTTTTATTCAGGAGATGTTCCATATTCGGTACTGAAACTTCAAGAGTGCCAATAACAATGAGCCGTACTGTATGTGACCTATGAATAGGTGCCCTAATAAAATCAGTGGCCATTTCAGAAAGACCTGACAGTGGACAAAAGAGGCACCATGTGAAAAATGTGGGGGTTCCAGGTACGTTTACTATACATGGCAAAATATTGACTATATGTGCCAAATTATATGATATGTAAATTGTAATGTTTGTTCAGCCTTTCCAAGGGGATATAGTTTTATTTCCAGCTGCTCCAGTGTTGAAGCTTTCATGTTAAAAACCTCAGAAGGATACAAGCGCATATTACGTTTTGCCCACCCAACCTAAGGATCCCTGATGTCTTATTAAGATAGCCTGATCAGCACCATGATCTAACTTACACAAGAACAATTCAGTCTATAAGTAGAATTCGCCATCTAATTACTACCCCGCTGTGTTTCCAAGTAAAGAGTGAAATCCCCAAGGTTGGTGAAGAGTAATTATTTTCTGGAAATCTACGAGTCTCATATGGGAATGAGAGTAGGAAAAATGAGCAGCGCATATTACTAGCAGACATGGCGGCACAGACACTGTCAGGTCACAGAGAGCGTAATGCAAGAAAATAATTCCCTAGACCATTCCTAATGAAATCATTTACTAAACTGTTTTAACTACCTGTGGTCATTAACAGCTACTAACTAGATCAGATGATAATATTCCTGCAAGAGTTGTAGACCAACAAATGTCCAAGATCATCTCCTGCAGGGCATTGTAGTGAAATCTGTATCCAGAAATCTTGGGAGCAGATACTACATGTATTTATGTTTTTAGGTCTGGAAAAGTCCAACATACATTCCAGAAGCTTTTTTTATACTGCTCTAAATGACAAGTCAGTTTTCCATGACAAAGGGGCACATTTACTTACCCAGTGCGACACAATCCGATCCCATGTGCCAAAATCCCTGGGAAATTCATCCCCAAACGGTAAAATTCGGGAAACCAGGCGGAAAAACGCGATTCGGACCCTTAGTAAATGTGCGCCAAGATGTCTGACTGACACTGAGACATCTTTCCATTCACAGTGAAAGTCTGATACCTGATTTTTCCTATGTGAAATCAGAGGATTTGAAATGCTCCAATTTCAATACACAATTGTAATCCTGCTGTTTGGGAATGGACAACAAGATGGAAATGCAAAGGACAGCCATGGACGGTGAGCCCTAAGGTAAAAGGTATCTCTGGCATCTCATCATCTCTGGTCTGTCTCATCTCTCCTTCTATGTGTTAGTACAATGGGGCAGATTTATCAAGCTATCTGAAAGTCAGAATATTTCTAGTTGCCCATGGCAACCAATCACAGCTCCCCTTTAAAATATTCATGAGCACTGGTAAAATGAAAGCTGAGCTGTGATTGGTTGCCATGGGTAACTAGAAATATTCTGACAGCTTGATAAATCTGCCCCATAATGTAACAATCCAGATGAAAGTGTATATATGTCACAGGTGCACCCGTGTGCCCCCAGACCCTATCCGCAGGAGAACTCACCTCTCCTGGCTCCAGCAGCAGTCTCTGCAGCTCCCACGGTTTGGTCTAGCAAAGATTTAAAGGGCCAGCGTGCTGATAATTGCCGCTGGCCTGCCGCCTTCACAGATAGATTCCCAGCCCCTTCCTGTGTTCCCTCCCAGATCTTTTAGCCTATGCATTGAGAAAGCTCCCCTGCAACATTCCTGAATATTCCGGCATTCCTGTGTGTTCCTGCTCCTGTGTTCATGTTTCTATGTTCCTGCATTCCTGTTCCTGTGTTCCCGTGTTCCTGCGTTCCTGTTCCTGTGCGCCCGTGTGTTCCAGTCTGTTTCTGTGTTCCCGTTCCCTTCTGCCTGGACCTCCCGTTGCTGACCCCGGATTGGACTTGACCTTGCATCTCTGCTGGATGCCCTGACCCTGTGCCTGAACCTGACCACGAGACTGTCTTCTTCTAAGGTACCTTGACCTCAGCTGCCACCACGGGCTAGTCGCACCTGTGGAACGACCTGGTGGTACCCCGTCGCAGCAAGACCATCATTGCAGTTGGCTCTGGTAAAGACTTAGTGCCACTTAGATTCTAGTCCCAGTTGTCGGCTAGTACCACATCCCAGGGTGGTCCAGAGGATCCACTTATCCTGAATCCTGATAGTAAGATCCGGCGATGGTTCTGCTTCCCATTCGGCCCGATCTTGCCACCATCGTGGTCCAGCAGTCCCGGCAGATTTCCACGCAATGCAAACAGCTGGGAAAAATCATCGCCATGCTGCAATAGTTGCTGGGCCACACAGCATCAGCATCTGGTTCCTGAGACTGCTCCTGCGGTGTCTTCTGCTACCCCGCCTTGTTTCTGCCGCTAAACCCAGGCTACAACTGTCAATGCCTATCAAATATGATGGGGGCCACAAGCTATGCAGGGGCTTCATTACCCACTGCTCCCTGCACTTTGAACTCATGCCGTCTCAATTTGTCAAAGAGCGATCCAAGGTGGCGTTTATCATCAGCCTCCTCTCCGGGAAGGCCCTGGCCTGGGCTATACCTCTGTGGAACAGATACGACCCTGTCACGGCTACTCACATGGCATTTCTGGCGGAATTCCAGTCCATGTTTGAAGAACGTGCACAAACTTCCTCTGCTGAGACTGCGCTACTGAATCTGCGCCAGGGGAACTTTTCTGTGGGAGAATATGCTGTCCAGTTCCATACCCTGGCCTCAGAACACACCTAGAAGGATGCAGCCCTGTCCGCAACCTTCAGGAAGGGTCTTTCACCTCAAGTTAAGGACGCATTTGCCGCTTCCATCTACCCTGAGTGGTCTCATCAACTTGGACACTTGGATTGACGTGCGTTTTATGGAGAGTACCAAGGAGTTACGTCATGAGTAACCCCACGACGTCTATCTCGTCTGGCTCCTGTTTTCCAAAGGCTGCTCCAGTCTCCGGCCATACCGTCTGCAGAAGAGCCTATGCAGGTGGACAAAACCATACTCTCTTCCCAAGAGTGTTGCAGAAGACGTCAGGGGAACCTCTGCCTGTATTGCGCCAGTCCGGAGCACTTCATTGGGTTGTGTCCTGTTTGTCCCCAACATTTGGGAAACGCCAACACCTAGGGTTCTTGGGAGAAGCGTCCCTAGGTGTGTGCAAAGCTTTTCCATGTTTGGTCATTCCCATGCTCCTCAGTGTTGGTATTGGTAGCCAGTTCCAAGTGTGTGCCTTCTTGGACTCCGGGTCTGCAGGAAATTTTCTGCATGGTGCCCTGGTCTCGCAGCATCACATACCAGTGATCCACCTCGAGAAGCCTCTGATCATCTCTTCAGTCAGTGGCCAGATTCTCTCACTCACCACTGTGTTTACAAGTTGGTGCCTTGCATCAGGAGAGACTGGCCTTCTATGTACTTCCTTGTTCCACATCCTCCATCCTATTGACACACACCTGTTCTCAACTGGCAGACTGGGAAGGTTCTTCGCTGGGGTCCAGAATGCCAGTCTCGCTGTCTCATGGCTCTCCAGTCTCTATTATGCCCTTCTCCTCGTCTCTCAAGTCTCTGGAGGGTCTTCCCGCTGCTTATGTGGACTATGCTGATGTCTTCTCTGAACAGCAAGTGGAGACCCTACCACTGCATCGTCCATACGATTGCCCTATTGAGCTTCTGCCAGGTACATCACCTCCACAAGGTCGAGTTTACCCGCTGTCTGTGCCTGAAACTGCAGCCATGTCAGCCTATATCAAGGAGAATCTGCAGATCCTGCCGGTGACGATTTCTTTGTGGCGAAGAAAGATGGATCTCTCCACCCCTGCATTTACTATAGGGGACTCAATAAGGTGACGGTAAAGAACCGGTATCTGCTGTCCTTGATCACAGAACTCTTTGACCGCCTCCGTGGTGCTAAGGTCTTCTCCAGATTGGACCTTCCAGCGACATATAATCTTATCCGCATTCGGGAGGGGGATGAGTGCCCCGCCTTTAACACCCAAGACGGGCACTTTGAGTACCTGGTCATGCCCTTTGGACTGTGCAATGCGCCTGCAGAATTTCAGGAATTTCTTAATGATATCTTCAGAGACCTGCTATACAACTGTGTCGTAGTCTACTTAGATAACATCTTGGTGTTCTCTGCTGATCTGGAGTCTCATCAAGTCCACGTATGGCAAGTACTTAGGTGCCCAAAGGGCAATCGTCTCTATGCCAAACTGGAGAAGTGTCAGTTCCATGAGAAGAGCTTTCCGTTTCTTGGATACATCATCTCCGATAAAGGCCTACAGGTGGATCCAACCAAGTTGTCTGCGGTATTTCAGTGGCCTCGTCCAGTACAGAGATTCCTGTGGTTTGCAAATTATTACCGGCAATTCATTCCTCACGTCTCTTCCCTCGTATCTCCCATTGTGGCCTTAACCAGAAAAGGCGCTGACCCCAGACTCTGGCTTCTGGCTGCTGACGAAGCATTCTAAAAACTGAAGTCTGCCTTTCCTTCTTCTCCTGTACTGACGCGGCCAGATTTAGAGAAACCGTTCCAGCTTGAAGTTGACACCTCCTCGGTGGGAGCTGGAGCTGTGCTCACTCAGAAAGGGCCCAAAGGCTGAACGCTTACCTGCGTTTTTTTTTCTAAAACCTTTTCTGCAGCTGAGAGGAATTACTCCATAGGAGATCAGGAACTCATCGCTATTAAACTTGCCTTGGAGGAGTGGCGCTATCTTCTGGAAGGAGCTCATCACCCGGTCAGCATATATTCTGACCTAAAAAATCTCACCATATCATACCTCCGGAACGACTGTTTGTGGCCGCCCAGTGGACCTCCGGCAGCTCCAACCTCGCAAGACTTATGTCTGACCTGCCCTTCAGAAGAAGATTTTGACTTGGGGACATTGCTCTCGTATGGCTTGGGCAACCTGGGGTGCAGCGCTCCGTAGGCCTCATTTCTCGCTACTGTTGGTGGCCTGATCTGGACCAAGATGTATGGGATTTTGTGGGTTCCTGCACCTCCTGTGCTCATAATAAGTCATCACGCCTCAAACCCGCTGGTCTCCTGATGCCGTTGCCGATACCCAGCTGCCCGTGGACTCACGTGGCCATGGACTTTGTCACGGACCTTCCCTTTTCCTCTGGAAATACCATCATCTGTCCCATCTTGTCCTGCTGCCAGGTCTGCCGTCTGCTCCTCGCCTCGCCAGCCTGGTCTTCACTCACATCTTCCGGATTCCGGTCTCCCCCTGCATGTAGTATCTTACTGTGGGGTCCAGATTGTTTCCCAGTTCTAGTGTTCTCTGTGCAGCCAACTCCAGGTGAAATTGGACCCTCAGTCTAATGGACAAGTCGAGAGGGTTAATCAGATCGTAGGCGTTATGTCCACCATTTTGTCTCCGCCCGGGAGGACGACTGCTCCACTCTGCTCCCATGGGCAGAGTTCTCCTACAACTCCCTGAACTCTGAGTCTGCCGGTGCCGCCACTTGCTTTGTTGTGTATGGGAGCCATCCACGTCCACCCCTATCTCTCTCTTTGACTGCTGATGTTCCTGCTGTGGAAGAGTTGGTAGAAGACCTTAAATCCATCTTGGAACAGACTCGTCAGTCTCTGCTTCGGGTGTCTACCCGCACCAAGACTCAGGCTGATAAGAAACGCAGGTCTCCTCCCCAGGAGATAAAGTCTGGCTGTCCTCCAGGTGTGTTCGATTGAAGATCCCCAGTAATAAACTAAGTACACGTTTCCTGGGACCGTTCAAGTTGTTACAGCGCATTAATCCAGTGGCGTATAAGCTCCACCTTCCTCCCACCATGCGCATCCCCAATTCTATCGATGTCTTTCTGCTGAAACCTGGCATCTTGAATCGTTTCTCCCGACAAGTAGCTTCTCCTATATATTCTATGAAGTCAAGGAGATCCTGGACATGGAAGTCGGTTAGAGGAAGATGGTACTTTCTCGTTGACTGGAAGGGGTTCGGGCCAGAGGAGAGATCCTGGGAGCCCAGGGACAACATCCTGGATCGTGCTCTACTTCATCAGTTCCTCCAGTCTAAGAAGAGGGGGGGCCGAAGGGGGTGGGAGGTGCCCCTGTGACCCATTTAGTGTACCTCCGTGCGTCCTCGGATCCAATCCACAGTGGTCTGTCCTGACTCCAGCGGTGGTCTCTGCAGCTCCAGTGGTTTGGCGTGCACATCTACGACTCCTAGGGCGCACGCAAAGATTTCAAGGGCCAGTGTGCAAATAATTGCCGCTTCCTGTGTTCCCTGCCGGATCTTTGCACCTATGCCATTGAGAAAGCTCCCTTGGGACATTCTTGAGCATTCCAGCGTTACTGTGTGTTCCTGCTCCTGTGTTCCTGCGTTCCCATGTTCCTGTTCCCTGTCAGGATTCGAGATGCGTGAATCCACTGGACCACCGCAGGAGGGGGTACTAGCCAACACCTGGGACCGGAGTCTAATTGGCACCCTGTATTAACCAGAGCCCGCCGCAAATTGGGTTGGACTTGCTGTGGCAGGGTACTACCAGGTCGTTCCACAGGAGCAACTAGCCCGTGGAGACACAGGAACGCAGGAGACACAGGAACACAGGATAATCGCTAGGGAGCTTTTTCTAAGCCTGTTCGGCACGCTGGCCATTTAAATTTCTTGAAGCTGCCGCTTGCGCCCTAGGAGGCGGGGACAAACGAGCGCCGCTGCGTGAGTCATCGCTGGATCCTGGGGAGGTGAGTGGAACATATTGGGGCAGATCTGCTTACCTGGTCCTGTTGCGATCACATGGTGCTTTGTCCGATGAGGTTTTGGGTCTGCCGCGATTCACTAAGGTCGTGCGTCCAATTTCTTGCATGTGCCGCATCTGCGCCGAGGTCCGCCAGAGTTCACCTTCTTCTTCCCGGTGCTTGTAAGTGCGTCTCTTGCGACTCAATTCTAAATGTTAAATCTTGCGCGTTGTCCGAATCCGTCGGCCCCAATTTCTGTCACGTGCAAGCTGCCGCCGATGTGCCAAAATATGATCGCATGCGCCAAAATCCAGGGGCAATTCGGCGCAAAACGGAAATCGTCGGGAAACCCAAAGAAAATTCGCTCCGCGGACCCTTATTAAATGAGCCCCATTATGTAGTGTGACCGGAGTTCTATATAACTTCTAGTCCCTCCGTTTTATTCCAACTTCATATGTATTGCATATATATCTTTCAGTAAAATCACTTGACCTATTCGACCAATTAACGCCTCAGAGGAAAGTAAGGCATCATTCAGACACGGAGCCGCTTAAATGTTTTTCTAGTCCTTAAAATTCTCCTGGTGACATATTCGCTATACAGAGAAAGCCCCGGAAGAAGCTAAGGTGCGAAACCCAGGGTCGGGCGATGACTTGGCGTCCTCGTGGATTTGTTATGCGCATTTTTATCTGATTTTATGTAAGTAGATTCAACAATAAATTACTGAATTTTTGTAACTGTCTACACTATGTACGTATCTCTTTCTCTGTATAGTGGGACATGTCTCCTGGAGAATTTTAAGGACTAGAAAAACATTTAATACCTGTCTGGATGATGCTTTTTTTTCGTCTGAGGCGTTAATTGGTCGAATAGGTCAAGTGATTTTACTGAAAAATATATATGCAATACGTATAAAGTTGGAATAAAACTGAGGGAAGGATTATATAGAGCTCCAGAGCTCCAGTCACACTACATAATATTTTCTTCAAAACCTTCGGATATTTTTGGATCCATCCGGGACCACCGCTTGAGCTCTCCCCACAGATAAGGTGCTGCATTTCTTTGAATTTTAAGGTAAGTGGAAGCAGCGGAGAGGGGCACGGGTGCGCCTGCGGCCTGGGTGATGGGTCGCAGGAGCACCCGTGACATTTCCGTGTTCCTGCGTTCCTGTTCCCGTATTCCGGTGTTCCTGCTCCCGTGCTCCCATGTGTTCCAACACCCAAAAATGACACAAAAAAATTTGTGTAATGTCAATCTTTGTACGGGGTAGAGATGTTCCCTTTTGCGTTTGGGGTTCGGCCACTCAACTCGAACACCCCTTGCCAATCATAGCAATGGTTAGTTTCAAGGGGCACCAATTGTCCAGATTGTCTGTTCGGCCAGCAATCCAGCAATACACCCGGGTCCGAACCCAAATCTCGAATGGGAAGGATCGGGTCTGCTCAACAGGCCTTTATTTGCATAAAGATAAAAATTAAATTTTCTGTTTAATGACAGATAAGTGAGAAACAGATAAGGTTTGACTAGATATCTTGTGATTTGCACTATAGAAGGTTTTTTTTTGAGTTTTTGTTTTTTTTCAGCATAATTCTGATCATAAATATGCATCAATGTGATAGACCCAAGTCACATCTTCTCCAACCTAGTAGAGAAGATAGCAGTCCATTGACCAACAACACTATTGCTTTTCACTTGGCAAAGTAATTGTAAGAAGAGATGTCACTACATGTCACGTACGTCAATCGGCGGTGCAGGAGATCAAGGAAAGGCGGGTCTGATGGTAATGTCCTACAGATGCAGTGATGTAACTGAAGTGACACAACATGTAATGGAGGGACCCCTGCTGTGGAGGAACAAGCAACACAACCCTCAAATATATGTACAGACGGAGCAGAGAGATGAAAGAGACTTCAAGGAGTGAGATTTATCCAGAGACAAAGGAACTAAATGACCCTTCACAGTTGGTGACCAGAAGAGATGGGGATGAATGGTGAAGCTGTGGTGATGCAACGTGTAAGAGATAAAAGATTAGACAGCTTCTGGAGAGCTGGAGATGCTCTTCAGGAGGATTCTGTACTTTACTGCAGGTCAGCCTGCCATAAACACTGGTTACAGTTCACACTACAACATACATTTTTAAACATAGTCGAAGCCTAGAAGGCAACAATTTTGCTATTATTGGTGTTTGAAGCTTTAGAGTAGAGCATTATATGTGGTGACATGCGCCTCCAGCTCCTGCTGGTTAATCTCCGCTCTTCACCCTCTGTTGGTGTTTGTGCCTGAAGCAAAGTGTCTGTGTTTTTCCACATGGTCGGCCGCTGACTCTATGGCAGTAACATTTGGTAGGAACTTTCCTAGCGTATGAGTGTATCAATATTTAAAGGGCGACCAAGTATTCTTCATAGTGGAAGAGTATGGAAAACATGATCACATGCTTTATGCCTTGGGGTCAGAACTAACAATTTACCTGTGAGCTAAGTCACTAAAGAAGGTGCAATGAGAAATCTATATGTGACCTTTAGCTGTGCTTGTGCTATAGCGTTTTATTCTATGCTATATGCTTTATCTATGTACATAGCATCATGTAGTTTTAGCATTAGCAGTCCCCGGGTTACATACAAGATAGGGTCTGTAGGTTTGTTCTTAAGTTGAATTTGTATGTAAGTCGGAACTGTATATTTTATCATTGTAATCCCAGCCAAAACTTTTTTGGTCTCTGTGACAATTGGATTTTAAAAATGTTGGATTGTCATAAGAATCAGGATTAACAATAAAGCTTCATTACAGACACCTGTGATAACTGTTACAGCGGATTATTGTAGCCTAGGAGTAAAGTACAATAAATTACCAATATCCAGAGGTCCGTTTGTTACTAGGGGGTCGTATGTAAGTCCAGTGTTCTTAAGTAGGGGACCGCCTGTAGTTCTGTTCAGTTTAGATTAGTACTATGACATAAAACAATTATTTGATGGTCACTAACTTTATAACAAACTTTGCGTTAATAATAAAAGGCAATAAAAGAGACTGTATAATAAATCTTATCAGGCTTTTTTCTTCCTCATCGAACTGAAATTCAACTGAAATTGAATTATTTTGCCTTAGGGATAGAGCAGGCAGTGCAGTCACTGCAGATACATCTGCACACACCTCCAGCCAATTATTTGGGAGTTGGAGGTGCGATAAAAATAGTAGAAAAAACGCTGGTACAGCGCTTGGATAATAAAGCACCCAACTTTGGTAGCGCTTGTTTTTCTACATTTTTTACCACTCCTACTACTACCTATTCCGGTGTTGAATGCATTCCCAAACATGGAGCTGGTTAGCCGAGGGCAGCTACCATTTTCATGCTAATACTATATGCTCATTTTGAGCCACCCAAGGTAAGTACCGTAGGGGAAACAGCTCCTACCGGTATCTCTGTCCCTCTTTCCTGAATATTATTATTCTAGAAATTCTGTATGAGACACTGTCCCCCTTTTTGGCTTTTTTCCAGTACATTAGTTGGGAGTTGTTATGATGGAGGGAGTCTGTGGACAGCAGCTGTGTAACTACTGGGGTAACAGCCATAGCAGCTGCTATGGGGCCTGCAGTGTTAGGGGGCTCCGGAATCTGGGGTATTGGGTGTGTATATGCTGTATGTGGGAGGATGTGCATATACTTTATGTGTGTATATGCTATATGTCTGTATATGGTATTGTATATATGTGTGTATTTACTGAATGTGTGTCTATGCTTTATGTTTGTACATGGTAATCTATGTATGTATTTGCTGAATACGTGTGTCTATGTTATGTGTATATGCTCTATGTCTGTGTATATAATGCATTAGTTTATATGGTACTGTATGTATGTGTGTATATATGTATGCACACATGCTGTGTGTGATTGTAACTCACATGTGTGAGTATACAAATATGTACATTTTTTAAAGGGGGGCCCCATTCAGAAATCTTCCCTGTGTCTACTTGTTACGCCCCTAGATCTTTTGAGAGCCAGTGAATGATGTCATAATTAGGAAGAAGGGCTGGGATGCCAGATGTATGGAGTGGGCAGAGCAAACATTCCTAATAATAAAAGCAAGTTTTCACATTAAAAAGAGGAATTCTAGATAGGTCATTTCATACCCTACCTGATGGGGGCTAGTAGTTTAATGGGGTAAAATTTTGTGAACAGATCCCTTTAATTAAAAGCCCCACCCACTTTTAGCTTTTCAACCAATACACAACAGGACTCTGCAGCAGCCAATATCCAATAAACGCATTTTATTTCCAACCTCAATTATAACATATAATAATAGCTATAATAAAGCATTTGAGATAAATTAGACTTCTGAATAAACCCTTTAATATTCCTGCCTATGTTTACCCAGGAAAAAAAAACCTGTAAATTGCATTGAATGTAAAACTATTTGTGCACATTTGTCCTTTTATAACATTTAGCAAAAGCAGTGCAGAAAACATGAGCAACATGAGAATACGACAGCACAAAAGCTGACAGCATAACCCCGGCCAACAATATCAAGTCAAATGACTGCAATTTGTATGGCAGGTAATTAGCTGGTGACCTAGTTATCCAGACCCCGGCGTTCAGCACCATGGACAGAGGCGATTCTGAACAAAAAGCAAGAAAGTGCTTTGTATAATAGGAAAGAGAAGAGACAGTCAAGTATTTTACATGTTAGAGTGCCAGAAACTGCAGAAGAGGAAGCGCTGAGATGATGAGAAGTGATTTACAGATAATTAGGCTAAATAATTGGTCATCTGAGGACAGTTTACAGCGCCAGGCGCTACCTGCAGTTGCTTTTTGTTAGGCTTAATGTAATAGTTTTCTGCTTTCGTTGGAGCAGATGTTGAAGTATCATACAATGGCTGTAATAAATGAAATGGAAATATTCACAAGTTTTATGACGTTTGTATCAGCTCGTCAATTGAAATTGTAAGCAGTCGCACTGCGCATGTGCCGTTCACGAGGGCTTGCGGGTGGCATAGGAAGGTTGTGGCAGATGGCAAACATTTTCAAAAATTAAAACAATGGGGCACATTTACTTACCCGTTCGGAGTAGTTCACAGAAAGTGCAGTGTCCAGCAATCATGCACCGTGCCGTGCTTCACTAAGATCGTGCGCCCGATATCCTGCATGTGTCGCTTCCCCGCTCAGGTCCGCCGGAGTTCACCTTCTTCTTCCCGGTGTATGTGAGTGCATGTCTTGTTACACAATTTGAATGTTAAATTCTACGCTCAGACTGAATCAGTCAGATTGTCCGATGGCACGCCGATTTCTGTCGCATGGAAGCCAGCGCAGCGGCACCAAAATCCGATTACGTGCCACAAAATCCCCTGGTCCCCTGGTAATCCACGAAAATGTCAGAAAATTCGACAAAAGTGCGGCTCTTAGTAAATGAGCCCCAATGTGTGTGGAAAAAAAATTCCGTTTCGCCATCTGACGCTAATAACTTTTACATACTTCAGTGTATAAACGTCAATTTTTGTGAGATGACCTGATGTTACCATTGCTACCACTTTGAGGACTATGCAACCTTTTGATCGCTTTTTATGAAAAAAAAATGTATGTAATATAAAATGGCACAAAAGTGACGTTTCATATATTTGGGCGCTATTTTCCGTTATGGAATTCACTGCTGGGTAAAACCTTTTTTTATATTTATATAGATCGGGCGTATTGAGATGCGGCGATACTTAACATGTTTTTATTTTTACTGTTCATTAAGTTTTATATATCAGTTCTATATTTTATCAGTTCTCTATATAATTAAAGATTATTTTTATTATTAACGTTCATCTACCACCAGGATGAAAGACTGTATGCTAATGAGCCTGAGGGGCTACAGGCTCCATAGGTGTTAATGGAACCTGGAGCCCCTCGGGCTTATTTGCATACAGTCTTTCATCTTGGTTATAGATGTACTATTACTACTACTATTTATTGCATTACTTATCATTGTCCCACTTTACATCCTAAATGTATTATATATACATATATTCTTGCAACATGTTATATATGCTGCAGGAGAGAGCTGAGCGCTGTATTTGACTATCTCAGACCTATAGAGTCCTAAGGAGCAAAAAAGGTGAATACACAACCTATCACTAAGATAAAGGAGTAGTGGAGAGCTACCGCAGTAACCAGTTGTGGTGGGAGGGATTGGCAAAAAAACATTCAAAATTTTTGATTTTGAGATCCTGTGGGTGGTAACTCCCTGACTTGTTTTCATGACCTTCAGACCAAGTGTTCTGCCCTTTTTCAGGCACCAAATTTTTTTCTTCTTTTTGGATGATTTTTCATTTTTAAATACTCTTACCTTTCCCCTGACCTGTAGCTTTTCATGAAAAATGTTTTTTTTGAGAACTAAAGGAGGTTGTATACTAAAAGCCAGGACCAGGGCCGGATTATAGGGAGGGTTCCAGGGGCACCCCCACCACTTTACTCATGAGGGGTCCCCCAGCAGCAATGTTTGATATTCAGATCATCTAATGGGGCACATTTACTTACCCGGTCCCTCGGAGTTCCCGAAAGTGCATTGTCCGTCCGGAATGCACTCTGCCACGATTCACTTAGATCGTATGCCCGATTTCCTGCATCTGCCGCTTTGCCGCTGAGGTCCGCCGTAGTTCGCCATCTTCCTCTCGGTGCATGTAAGTGCTTGGCTTGCGACACAATTTTGATGGTAAATCACGCGGTTTGTCAGAATCGGTCGGATCGTCTGACAGCCCGACCCCCAATTTGTGTCGCATGAAAGCCGGCGCGATTGCGCCAAAATCAGATCGCGTGCGCAAAAAAACCTTTTAAATCCCTGCCCCAGCGACGCAAATTGGAAATCATTGGGATGTCCGACGAAAGTGCGGTCCGCATGGCCCTTAGTAAATGAGCCCCAATCTGTGAGAGAAAAAGTGAGTACTCTCAGGGAAACAGCAGTGCAGAGGACTGGCGTGGAGACTGGGGCTAGTAGTCAGTACTACTACCACTGGGCTAACATGTAAGGAGGATAAGCTTTACAATATTAATGATAATGTCTACCAATGTTTGGGCTACATTCAGTCGCGGCCCCCATCAGATTTTGCACCCAGGGGGCTCCACCAACCTGTGCCCGCCCAGGACTATTGGAGCAACATCAATTTGGACTAAATCGATTTAGATTCCAAATGGAATCTTTTGAAAAATTTGTTCTATGAAGCAAATCTTGAATAATTCAGTCATCTTTAGCAACTATTAAACCTTCCTCGATTGAAGTTTGGTACAAAGGGGCACAGACATAACTATTCCGCGCTCTTACAGAGTGTTTGATATTGTAATTGACATTGATCTGAAAATGGAAGAATTGTCCTCCAGAAATGTGCTGACTATATATACAGCATACATGAAAATATAAATGATAAAAGTTCCAATTATGTCAGCGGCATGTGCTGATGGTGTTCAGTGGTCACGCTTCAGTGTCTGAAGCTTTGTATTCATGGAAATGGCTTGCATGTGATGTGCACAGGTTTGCCTGGCCAACCTTAATGTATCCCTGGAAACTGTATTCTTATGTTGGCAACTGTGATCTAATTACATTGTTACCTGATCCTGGTATTTTAAGGCAGTGGTCTTTAAGCCACAAACAATCTAATATTGCCGAGGTTTTAGAATAATTCCATTTACCAGACTCAATTAAAAATACAATCCCGACATCAGCACTGGCACAATATGTAGGTGTGCAAACATTGCTATGGGAATGATTCATCACGCTCTGCAGTGTATTAACATGATTGCTGAGCTCTGATTTGCATTAACTAGAATAGAATTGCCCCATATTATTGTGGAACGCAGTAGAAGATTACGCCTTTTCTTTTTATGAATGCCCTATAAAGAAACTATTATTTGTAATCTTTGATAATTGCATTACTGCATATAATATAATAGCTTGGAATATGATGTAGACAGAATAGGAGATCTCAGCGTTAATTCTATAGTTAATATGGATGGAGGACATTCTGTCTAAAACCTTTTATAGTAGTAACAGATGACATTGATCATTTTTAAGTAGTTATCATATTTTACAGCAGCGGATTGCAACCTTTGAGTCCCTGGCTATTGTGCAACTACAACTCTCAGTATGCCTCAGTGACTATAGATGGAGGTTGTAGTTTACCTATAATATGAAACCTCTGGTTGTAGAGTATTTTTAGGTTCAGGTAATATAATGTGATATGACATAGCAGAGATGGAATCCTTATAAAAAGTGCCAAAGTGTCTGAAGAGCCACAAAGCGGTGAAGATGTCCATATAGAGTGGCTATGCTGATAAAGGTTGAGGTATGAAATTAAATCATTTCTAGGCTTCAAAATGATAGAATGGTAGATGATGGTTATTAGAAGTTTTTACGGGGGAGTATAAGACCCTAGCAGGGTCTTATATCATACTTACCCTGGTAAAGTTTGTCAGCAGCCACAGGGAGTGACCCCCTCATAACCAGGACTCATAACTAGCCCATTACTGTATGCACCATCCCTATGTGATCACCACACCCCTATTAGAAGTTGGTGGGGTGTGCGCATGTCCTTGGTACGCCCAGGGGCGCACCAGCCATGAGGCGAGTTGAGACTTTCGCCTCAGGGCGGCACGCCTCCCGCTGGTGGAGGGGCGGCATTTTGAAGGCTGCCAGGCTGCGCCTCTACTACTTACAATAGTAGTTGCATCATTCAGATGCAAGTACCATTGCTGACAGCACCGCGCAGGACGTCCAGTGCGGCGCTGCTTTGACATAGGAAGCGCTAGCGCTTCCTGTGTCACTAGTGCAGAGGCAGCCTGGAGGAGGGAGGGGGAGGAGTGAGGGGGAGGAGGAGGAGCGGGAGCGCCACATTCAAACCTGTGGCTGGTCTCCCTCGAGGTGCAGCCCGGGCAGAGCTGACAGGAGAAGCCCCGCCCACCAGCCCGGGCCTGCAGCAGAGAGGAGACAGCTCCATCCACTGCCATGATGTATCCCCTGCCTGACCTGGACCTGCTCCTGGATATCAGGTAAGTGTAATGTGTATATGTGTGTGTCTTCCCTGTGTATATACATGTGTGTGTGTCTTCCCTGTGTATATACCTGTGTGTGTGTGTCTTCCCTGTGTATACATGTGTGTGTGTGTCTCCCTGTGTATATATATGTGTGTTGTCTTCCCTGTGTATATACATGTTTGTGTCTTCCTGTGTATATATATGTGTGTGTTCTTGTCATGTGGTATATAGTGTGTGGTGTCCCTGTTTAGTATGGTGTTTTGTCATTGTTTATATGTGTGTAAAACATGTCATGTTGTGTATATATAGGTACATAATCGCTTATAGCTGTGTGTGTTATATTATATATATATATATATATATATACAGCTATTACTGTCATACCGCTATATATACATGCATTACACCTATATATACAGCTATTACATGTCATACCTCTATATATACATGCATTACACACACACACACACACACATATATATATATATATATATATATATATTATTATATATATATGTGTGTGTGTGTGTGTCAATGCATGTGTTATATAGTAGATAGCAGTATTCTTAGTGTTTTTTTTGGTGTGTGTGTATATAGAGTGTGACATGAAATTGCTGTATATATATATATATTATATAATATAATATATTATATGGTATTATATATATATATCTATATATAGAGTGTAATGCATGTATATATAGGGTTTTGACATGAAATAGCTGTATATATATATATATACATATATATATATATATATATATATATATATAGGTGTAATGCATGTGTATATAGAGGTATGACTTGTAATAGCTGTATATATAGGTGTAATGTGTATGACTTGTAATAACTGTATATATAGGTGTAATGTATTATATATGTGTGTATATAGTTGTATAACATGTAATAGGTGTGTATATATAGGTGCCATGTATGTGTATATGCAGGTATACCATGTAAAGGGTGTAGATATAGGTGTAATGCGTGTATACTGTATATACAGGTATAACATGAAATAGGTTTATATGTATATATATGTGTGTGTGAAATTTGTGATGTGTGTGTGTGATATATATGTATACAGTGATTGCTTGCTTTGGGGGGAGCTGTATACAGTCATTGCTGGCTTGGGGGGTATACTACTGTTCCCTCTCTGGACTACATTCAATGGGGGTCCTGGCTGTATATGTTTTCTGCTAAATGGCGGTATTCTATGAATTTTATACTACATGGCTGTACACTGTATCTATCTTGTATTACATAGTGGTACGCTGTATGCATTTTATACTACATGGCGGTACTCTGTATGTATTTTGCATTGATTTATTTTCACACCAAACCAATATGATGGATCCGGTCCTGACACTCCCTTATGTATTACATAAATGGCGGGGGGGGGGGGGGGGGTGTCTCTCTATGGCTCGCCTCAGGCAGCAGACAGGCTTGGTACACCCCTGGGTACGCCCCTTAACCACTGTTATTAGAGTAATGATCATGGAGGGGGAATGTATACAGTGATTGCTACCCTGCCTCCTCCCATCCACCTGAAGCCAGCAGGACACGAGATGTCACAGGAAGTCCGGAGTCCTGCTGCTGGAGGGTCATGTGACCCATAACTTCCGGCAGCTACTGGCGAACTGTACTAGATCAATAATGATATGGATTATCCTATTAGGGTCACATAATTACCCTGGTAAAGTTTATTATGAATGGTCAACCCCTGCATTGTACAATGTAGTTTCTGCTCAGTTTGGAATAGTCTGAACCAGGTCTGCTTGTCCGCTCCAAATAGTAACTGCATCTTCCTCTAATGGCGCGGGGGTTTGTTCACCAATCAGCAATAAGATGCATTGACATTGGACAAAATACAACTACAAGAACCTAGAATGAAGGTTCAGAAGAAAAGGGTCTTAGGACTATAACTTTTTCATCTTTGGTCTTAAAATGTTTCCCCATAATTTGTGCATTTGGCCACATTGCAGTGAGAAAGCAAAGTGGTGGCGAGTGTACCCTTCTTTAAATATTTTATACAAAATATTACTGAAAATATTGCTGGACAGTGCCTCATGGACTGATCAGGGTTACTCAAGAGCAAAGATACAATAGTGGGTGGTGAGGAACAAGGGGAGGGGGGTACAGGTGAGTACACTTCTCAGTATATCAGTCTGTTCCCTCATTCTATTTCTTACTGTATTTAACATCCCAGGGTGAGACAGAAACTTCATATTTCGCTCCAGAAACTACTGTGTGCCCCCTATTTCACACCCCAGACCTCCCCTCTCCATAGACTTTGATGTAATCTTAAAATTTTTAGCTGCAGTGATACATAGAAAGAAGAATTTTATATAAAATATATTTCTTTACTTAACAATCATATATAGCAAAGTTGTGACATGTATGTATGCAAAGTTTGTTGAAAAGTTACTGACCATAAAAATGGAACTCACCCCAGAGGTGTTACCCTATAGATTCTGGTGGAGCATACTTGCCAGTATTTACCCAAGGAACTTTGTTCCATGATGACATTATGGAAAGTGCATTAAAGTGTGTTATCCGTGGGGATACATGCCTACTTATCGCTGATTTCAACATGTCTGATCCCTTTTTCTTCGTGGAAGATGAGCCACCATCAAAGTGTGTGGCATCAATTTTCTACCCTCTCCCCATTGAGAATGCATGAGTGTCGAAAGTGCAGGTACTAAAATCAGTAGAGAGCACTTTATCATAGATCCAGGCAATATAATCTTCTTATATGTGTCATCCATTACCTTCTTCCTTTTAAAATCAACTTTTAAAATTATGCAAATGAGCTCTGGAGCAGAGGGGGAGGTGAGACAGTGTAACAGCCTGTGAAGTTGCAGCACTGAGGGGCCCTGGTAATGCCCCCAGAGCCGTTCTTGACCATTGGATGCATCCATTTGAGGTTTCTGTTTGGTTTGTTAACCCTTCTTGAACATTATTTTAAAAGTTTCTTTTAGAAGGAAGGAGGCCATGGATAACAATTATAAGATGATCACCAGAGTCACAGTGCCTGGATCTATGAGTAAGTGTCCCTGGTTTTACATGCTTGATTTTGAAGGTAGCAAATAATAGTCATCCTGTACTGTATCTTCCAGCAGCATTTTTATGTGCTTCATAGTCAACCAAAATACCAAGATTGTATAATACAATGGATTTTTTCCCATTCCACAGGACAGGGAAACAGATGTCTAGATTGTGAGGTTTGAATGACGATACCACCAGCAATTGGCAGAATGGGTGACTGCAGGTTCCTAGGTGGTCTGAGACTACCTAGATCGGCTTGTCCTGTAAGACATCCCAGAGGACCCTTAGCAATCAATGGAGCATGCAATGGAAATCATCCTGCATTCCATTGACTTACTTCATGACTTACAAGTCAATCCAAGAGGTCCTCTGCAGGATTTGGGGGCTTCCGGTCACTGCTGTCCACACTCCTGGATCAAATATTTATTGCCTATTCACATATTAAATGTGTTAAAAAAAACAATTATCAAGCAAAATGTTACAATTTTAACAATAAGGCAAAATTGGCTATTAAGAATTACTTTAGCGGCTGTGGGTGGTCTGGGTGAACTACATGGGCATGTGTGACCACCAGCACTGGACTTTTAGGTGGACATTTTGAAAGTGCACCAGGAGGCACCTTAACAAGCATGTAACAGCAATATCTAGACATAGGAGCACTTTAATAACTGTAATTAAAAATTAGGTTTTACATTACAGAATTTTATCAGTCAATTGTGAGACAACCCCTTTAAGACATTCACGATCCAATGATGACATGTAATCGGATTCTCACAACTCATTCTTGAATTTTACCACAAATGCATCATTTTTCTCCATTATTTGCACCAGATTACAATTAGCAATAAGCTAATGGAGACCCAAAACAGGAGCGGCGCTGCTAAGTAATATAAAAAGTCTTGTGCAGGCAGTGGAGATGATTGACGTGTGGTAATAATCTGTAGGCTTGTTGGTATCTGTGAGAAGATGAAATGAAGGCAGAGATGGTGCTGTCAATGCAAACGACTCGCTATTATATTACGAGTAAACCTAATGGCAATATGTGTGATAAGTTATTTGCTTTGGAGTGTCTGCTCAGTGGCGGAACGTCACATGTAGTTAGTCATAGTGTCATATCGGGCACATTTGGTAAATATGTCTCATATATTTTCAACCGGGTCTAGGCAGACATTTGCAGCGTCTCTCTCTCTCTCCCAGAGATTGAGACGTATTGTTTAACCAAATCTGCACTGTACAATGGCTACCGCAAGGGGCTTGTGGACTCCCTGCCAACTTCATTATTTAAAATTGAAAGTCATTAGAGAAGGAAAAATATGTAAAATGTTTTAATGCAGCAATCGGCTGGTTCTGAAAGAAATGAGTCTGCCAGTGTTGGTACAGCTCCCTCTGCTTGCTCAACATAAGCATCTCCATAGCTGAAGCAAGGATCATTGGGGGGAGGGCTGCAAAGACAGGGGGAGAGGAGGAGGAGGAGGAGGGAGAGGGCTGATTTCTCTCCAGCAGCACTGAGCTGTCCAAACCACAGAAATAGACACAACGGGGAGGGGGCATGGAGACACATCTATCATTGTATCACCTTCCTCAGGACCACAGGGGATAAGACAATGCTCATCAACAGGTAAAAGACCCTTGCAGTTTTTTTCTATCTCCATCTCATATGCATTGTATAAAGGGAGGGGGGTATTATATTTGGGCACAAGGCATACCCTTTAACACTGGGACGTTACCTATATGTATCATTCTAGATTTGTGATGTGCACTGATGGTTCTAAGCTTGACTATGGTCTATTCATAAATCTGTGCTTTTCACTCAAAAATGTGTGTTGTCATTTCTGTATTCCCTTACATAGGCCTCTTTGGATAAGAAGTGAAAATCTAGATAATTGGCAGCATGTGAAGTCTCTGTTAACCCAATATGCGTCTCCCTGATGCGGTAGACGGATAATGTATGGACGCAGAATGCACAGAGGAACTCTCGCTACGAGTGCCATGGATGGTGAAGGTATAGAATAAGCCTCATCATTATCATTCTGTGCTACGGCATGCATTCACCACTCACCCCAATCTAAATGGAGGTGTAATCAGGGTCTCTCATTCAACATGCAGAGGCTAAGTGAACGCAGGGCCACTGGGAACCAGAGTCAATTCCCTGCAGATCAAGGACCACTCTCAATGCCGGACACAGTCCTCAGGATAGCCCTCATCATATCACTGCTATGCCTATCTTTGTTTGGGAATATTATGCTTTTAGTGGTTTTCCATCGAAAGCCTCAGCTCCTCCAGGTGGCCAACCGCTTCATCTTCAACCTTTTGGTTGCTGATCTACTGCAGACAGTCCTGGTAATGCCTTGTGTCATTGTTACCTCCCTCCCAGATATTTGGCCTTTGGAACATGGACTCTGTGGCGCAGTGGTGGTGCTCATGCATCTCTTTGCATTTGCTGGAGTGAACACTATTACAGTGGTTTCTGTAGATAAATACTTGGCCATAATCCATCCATTATCCTACCCTACCAAGATGACCCCAAAGAGAGGAAGTCTTCTCATCTTCTTCACATGGATCCTCAGCGTTCTCCAGAGCACCCCTCCTCTATATGGATGGGGCAAAGTTGAATTTGATCTACAAAGCCACTATTGCAAAGTACTATGGGCTTCAAGTTATTCGTACACCACGCTCAGCGCCTTATTTTCGTTCATCTTGCCAGTGAGCATTATGTTGGCGTGCTATGGGATGGTGTTCAGAGCTGCCAGGAGGCAAAACGCCTTAGTTCACCCTGTTCAGGCAAATGGATGTGACAGGTCAGAAGGGACAAGATCATCTGCATTAAACGCACTTGACAAAACAAGTCATCACAGACCGCTCTATCACTGCAAAGCAGCCAAGGTTATCTTTGCTATTTTATCATCCTACATAATCAGTATGGGCCCTTATAGCGTCCTGAGCATTGTCTCCTCCTGTGCCGGTACAATCATCCCTAAATGGGTAACATCTATAGTCATTGTCCTCTTTTTCCTACAGTGTTGTATACATCCGTATATCTATGGATATATGCATAAAAGCTTGAAAAAGGAATTCCTTTTGCTGTTGCATGGATTTTTTTGTAAGCAGGTGCACCCTCAAAATGCCATAGTAGATAGTTATATTATACTGACTGACGGCCGAATCTTTCAGTCTCACTTCTCTACTGGACCCACAGTCAAATTCCTAGAGGAAGAAACTACGATATCTGTCATCACCGGAAAGAGTCTAAACAACCTAAAGATAAAAGACAATAGAAAAGAAAGCAGTTCTGCCAATATATCCCCCGAAAAACCATCCAGTCAGCAAAAGACAGACCCTGACTTACCCCAACTCATTAGCTGCTAAACAACGGAAACTTTCTAAATTACGGAGTAAATATGTTTTTGAAGTTTTCTGTATTTAAAGTTGGTATATATAAAAAAAAAAAAAAGTGTTCAAAGTGGGTATAAAATGTAGTGGTACCGTGTGCAGTTTAACCTCTTCATTGTCGTGCGAGGCAACACAGGCAATGAAAGGGTGAAATCTTCTAAATTGTGGGGCTTAAGCTCCGTCCGTAATTGTAGATGTTCTCAACTGATACATAAAATTTTTGTGATAAAAAAATGCAAAGATAGAAATATCTTCTTAAAATGAGGAAGCTGATAGAATATATACATCATAAAGGGAACCTATCATTGTAGTTGTTTTTAACAGGTGCCTGTAAAATATGGTAGAGATATGTTCTTCCATAGTATAAGTGCCAAATTCCGGTTTGTTTTTGTCTCGATTTGATGTCATTCATAGACTATTAATGCACGTTTGATGGTCCTGTGGTCCACATCCAGCTAAAAATCCCACCCTAAACGAATATTAGTTATACCAGGATCACCCTCCGATAGATTGGGCATTGGTACCTACAGTACCTAGCAGCAGTTTAATGAGTAATAGGTTAGGGTCACCTTAGGGCCTCCAGAGTTCCCAGGGCCTGTTCTAGTTGCTACGGCTGCTACCCCTGTTGCTAAGCCACTGATAATAGAATTTGTTCCAATGCATTGCTAAGAAGGCTCATAGATGGATATGGACCTATAGATTGCCTTCAACCATGTTATGATTGTTTAACGTTTTTGCAATTATCTTTTTCCGCCATGTTCTAAGTGAAAAATGTAAAGATTGTTGACCCCAAGGCTTACATGCATTTGCAGTGTAGCAGGCAAAAAATGTAACATCTAAATGCATGTGCCTACATGGAGAATATATGCAGGAACTGTCACAGGAAATCACTTACTCATAGATCCAGACAGCGTGACTGCGGTAACTTATTATATTTGCGATCCATGGCCTTCTTCCTTCTAAAAAACACTTTTATAATAATGCTAATGAGCCTAAAGGGTTCTGGGGGTATTACCAGAGCCCCTCAGTGCTGCAGATTCACAGGCTGTTACAGTGTGCCAGAGCGCTTCCTCCCTCCCGCCATGTGCTGAAATTTCCACTGCTGCCATGATATTACATCCGGCAGAGAAAGGGGGGAATTGCTGAGAGAGTAGAAGGGAAGCACTCTAACAGCCTGTGAGGCTACAGCACAGAGGGGCACTAGTAACACCCCTAGGAGCCTTCAGGCTCATTAACATAATCATAAATGTTGGTTTTAGAAGGAAGGAGGCCATGGATAACACATATAAGAAGATTACCACAGTCACGGTGCCTTGATCTATGAGTAAGTGTGGTTTATCATGATAAATTTTGATGGTAGATTTCCTTTAGAATTGCACTTTGCTTGTGCATGCAGGCACTGGGGTCCATTGAAGCTTATTTTGGATGAATGTGTCAAAAATTAAGTATTTCACTTCATTGGTAGAGCACGTTTACATGTCGGTATTTGTCGGTCGGCATAGTACCAGAGTGTCATATGTTTATTTTCTATCCCCTGTAAGAGGCTCATAGACGGGACACTTTTTGCTCAATAATTGCGCTTTGAGTCACAACAAGCAACACCTTGAGTCAGAAGTGTTTCTAAAGATTTCCTAAAGTCTTAGCGAACCTGATAGTTAGATCAGTATGAATCTTCCTATTGCTCATAGCAAAAAAAAATTATTGAAGGGAAGACGTGAAGATATGTCATAGAGATGAGCAAATCTGTTTGGGACGAATCTGCCAATTTTTAGGCACTAAATGGAATTTGATATAAGAGATGTCTAACTGATCTGTTAAAATATCCATAGATTACAATGGACTTTTGATTTTCTGTTATTGTCTGTGAGGGTCTGCGTCCATTCGGCTTCCGTTATTATCATTTTAGTAAGAAACTGAATATTCAAAATATCATATAAAAATTAACAAAACAATAAAGGACCTTTTTATTATTATTAAAAAAAAACTGTGTTTTAGAGAACTAGGTAAGTTATATACCAGTTTCCAGGAAAAATAAAGCAAAATTTGGACCTGAATCAAATCTCATGTACAATTCAGGGAAGTGATTCTTGAATGACTTCATATATGGCCACCCTTATGGGAATCACCATCTTTTATTAGGCAGATAAATTTTATGCATTAACTGTATACAGATGATTTTATACTGTAACCTCCTCAGCTCCCCCTAGTGGTGGCTGCAGGTAAGCAGAATCTTATAGTTTATTTATGGCTGTGTGAGTAAATAATATGGAAATCATATTTAAAGTCTATATAATGAGTTACGTTAGACATTCACTCGAAGGTTCTTTATGGAACTGAAAAATAAGGCAACAGTATTCTATCCATGACATCCATCCATAACTGCAGGTAAAATGATTTTAACTAGGAGCATCAGAGATCCCTATGATGCATGGTGCCCCTAGTTTGGGGTATTGGAGGCCCTCTGTAAAACATAAATGCATTTCTGCCATCTGAATCATTTCCAAAAGAGTTTACTGGGTTCATAACATTGATGATCCGATATTGAGAATCCGATCGAAGAGAAAAGAGCTGGAAGTCTAGCTCTGTTCTCTGCGTAGTGGCCAACTACAGCACCTATTCTAATGCATGGGTTATTAATATGATTGAATTTAAGAAAAACATTTAAAGGGAACCTGTCATCAGAAATAGGCCTAATAGTAACACTAGCAGTATGTTGTTAAGCAGCTGAGCAGCTTCTAAATGATGTTTCTTTCATGGCCCGGTGTGGTGGCATCATCCAGAAAATCAACTTTGAAGTGAGATGTAAATTGGTTTTATGAAGTCAAGAAGGCGGAGAGTTTATCATTGAGGTTCAGCTTTCCCTGTCTTAGAACGCCCCCTTCACTTTAATTGATGGTCCTGTTTCCAAATATCCCCTTAAGTCCGGAACATGATGTCAGTAAAATATCTGGAAGTGGAAGAGCAGGGAGAGCTTGACTTCATTGTTAAACTCTCCGCCTCCCTGACTTTATACAATCAATTAACATCTTACTTCAAAGTTGATTTTCTGGATGATGCCACCAAGCTGTGCCATGAAACAAACATGATGTAAATGCAGTTCAGCTGCTTGACAACATAATAGTAGTGGTTTATTAGGCCAATTTCTGATGACAGGTTCCCTTTAAATGAATTCTGGAAAACCCCTTAGAGACAGGGTGCTGCAGTGTTCTGGTACTTCCTGTCTTTGGCAGTTTCACAAATACCAAGAAATCTCAGGATCCACTTTGCTCAATCAAGGTGACCACCGTGGCCAGTGTGGGTTCCTCAACCTCACAGCACTTCTATCCAGGAACATCAGGCTCAGGAACATGTGCACTCTGGGCCATAACCCTGGAAAGCATATGGCCAAAAAAACAGTAGTAACCAATCACAGTGCAGTTTTCATTTCTTATACTGTTCTCAAGACAAAACAGCTGAACTGTGATTGGGGGCTATTGGCAACCAAACTAGTTTTATGTTTTTTGGTAAAATAATTGAGTAATTGGTCTAATTACTGAAAGCGATAACCTCAAGTAGTTTTGCAGTTAATAAATGTTTGGTTTCTAAAACTGAAGCCCATATTTTATAATACACCGCTCCGGGCCTGTAATGACTACCAGGGAATTGTATAGAAAATAAAGATATGGATTTTATTCTATTAAAACAACCTTTATATATCTAAAATTATAAGATTGTATAGTGAAATAATTTGTAAAATGTGGACATAAAGTAACTTCTGGCATCCCCATGAGCTGTGTGCGTAATAAAACTATGACTTATGACCCGGAACATATAGATCCTGGGCCAATAGATGTTAGATTGTCACTCACTCCAGCATTTGGATCTGTCAGAACCAGCGTTGTATATAAGCATTGATCAAAATGCCGAATTGTTGTTACACTTATGACCTACATTTCTCATTTGGTTTTTGTTTTTTAGAAATTTATTAGAATCTACCAAAAATCAGATATAAAGAATATTTATTATATTATTTTTATACCATTTCAACCTGCCTTATGATTGTAAATCCATCAAGTTCTTTGCAGCACTAAGGGTTCATATACCGCAGAAGTTTGTCCAGGTTAAAAATGTGGGTGTTTTGTAAAATTAAAAAAAAATTACTTTGCTACCCAAATTCACTGCAACAGTGATCCCCTCTGATGTCCCGCAGTGATGCGGTTACATATATCCATATGATTGTTGCATGTGCCAGGTATGCAGGTATTTCTGCAGAGAACAGGGATTAGCTGCAGTCATCATGTGGCTGTGAGGTGCTTTGGCACTGTAGGCTGGCGGGGATCACCAAAGCAGCAGCTCTGAAGTCTATATGTACCAAGTAATTGTAAAAAGAAAAAATGGGAATCACATTCCACGTTTTTGCTCTTCCCTGGACAACCCAGATATTATCTTATCTCAATCTCAATCACTTTTGCCTTGTGGACTTTGCTTTATTCTGTCGGTAACCCTGAGATTTTAGTAACCTGTCACACCCCAGCTGTTTACTATGTGAGAAAACAAATGTCAGGGGTAAGATGTTTTAATGTGCTGCTATATTAAAATCTAATATGAAACGGAAAGTTTTTCTCCAGAAAAATCAAAGTGTTGCCTAAAGTTAACCTATCAAGCTGAAGGCTCAGTTTGATCTACCAGATTGTTATAGAGCAGAAGGAGCTAAGCATATAGTATTTTATGTTCTATCGGACTACATTGTGTTAAAGAGCAAGTAGAACTGAGACGATTATAAATATTGTACAGGTAGCATGTTATAGAGCAGAAGAAGCAGAGAAGATTGTACCTCGTGTCCTATCTGCAGACAGCATGGTATAGAGCAGGTAAAGCAGAACAGCATGTACATAGTACCCTATCTGCAGACAGCATGTTATAGAGCATGAGTAGCTAGAAAACGGGATATATAGTTTCGTGGGTAAAGATTCAGCCTGTATTGTTATTAATTTATTAATATCTATGTTGAAAAGAGGTCATCTAGTCATGGATGGTATTATTTATTGAATAATATCTGTGTATGATTGGTCATAGATGGCTGTTAATCATTTAAAGGACCCCCCATGGCAAGTCAAACTGAATATTTTCCCACAAAACCATCTGCTCAGCTCCTCCTGCTCTATAACAAGCTACCTACAGATAGGACACTATGTACCAAGGGTTCAGCTCCTCTGGCTCTATAATGTACTGCCGACAGATAGGACACTATGCATAATCTGCTAGGCTCCTTGTACTCCATAGAATTTTTCCTGCAGATAGGACACTATGTAAAATCTGCTCAGCTCCTCTGGCTCTATAATGTACTGCCTGCAGATAGGACACTATGTATAATCTGCTCAGCTCATCTGGCTCTATAATGTACTGCCTGCAGATAGGACACTATGTACAATTTGCTCAACTCCTCTGGCTCTATAATGTACTGCCTGCAGATAGGGCACTATGTACAATTTGCTCAACTCCTCTGGCTCTATAATGTACTGCCTGCAGTATAATGCACTATGTATAATCTGCTATGCTCCTTGATCTCTCATGTTTCCTGCAGATAGCACACTTTGTACAAACTGCTCAACCTCTCCTGCTCTATAACATGCTAACTTCATATTGGATTGTATTTTTATGGCAACAGCTCTACTTTAAGACCAATTCCACTTTAATCCTAAAAAATTTAGGTCTGACTACAGTTAACCCCAATTCCCCATTACATCCAAGAGTTGTTTGCTTAGGTTCTCTTTACACTGTTGCCGTTTTTGTGCCTGCCAGTGACATGGTAGTTGCACTTAGTTACCAAGACAACTCTACAGGGTCAACCATTCAAAAATGGAATTTGTCTAACCTTGTAGAGCTGCTGTTTTTGTAGGACAGGGAGCTAAAAATCAATGGTGAACACAATCATAAACAGAGTGATAAAGCCGCTCTACAGAGTCTTGCGGATTGTATCTTTGTGAGATGACCCCTTAAATGCCTGGAGCAGAACTACGTGACAGCCCCCTTTCCGAAATATTCCGTGAAGAGCATCCAGAGATGCCAACCCTCCGTAAATTTACTGACAGTTTCAATGGTTTCTCCTATTGTGTTGCTTGTTTACTTACAATATTTTGGCAATATGTAGTATCAGATTTATTTTTATTTTTTTTAGAAAATTGTCATCAATTTTTTTTTAAAGGATAGGCAACTCTCTGAAGAAACCAGAATTTAAAAAAAAAAAACATTACATAGTTATGTTGTATAGAATTCAGGCTGCTTTTGTATGCACTTTATACTGGAACTAAAGGGTTAACCCAGAGGACAAATAACTATTTGTACTGAATTCTTCAATAAACAAAACAATTGATTTACCAACATTATTGCAAGTTTTGTTTAAAGTGACTCATTAGAGATTGTGTCTTGTTTAAGTTTGAGAAAAAAATTGACATTTTTAGAATTCTTTGACATTATATGTCTCTGTAGGCAGACACCAAACTGATTTAGTGATTTAATTTGATAATGATTATTTAACTTGATTTTTGTATTATTTATTATGATAGTTTATCATAGGGACAGCAACACTAGAATTTACAACGACCTATAGAGATGCATCTTTAAAGGGAACCTGTCATAAGTAGGCCTTTTTCTGGTTCCCCCATATTTCCATGTTATTGTTTTTATTATAAAAACTTATACAAATTTCCAAAATATTTTCTGAATCCATTTTTCATGGTTTTCTAGATCTCTGCTTGCTGTCATTCTATAGAAAGGTTCTAAGTTTACTTCTAGGGAACAGAAATCTGACCCTGGTCACACAGGTGCATGGCTCTGATTACCCTCTATGATACTAACGAGCCGTGCACCTGTGTGACCATGGACAGATTTCTCTCCACTGGAAGTAACCATAGAAGCTTTCTATAGAAGAACAGCAAGCAGAGATCTAGAAAACAGTGAGGAATTGATACAGAAAGTATATAAGACAAACAATTTGCTGAAATGGGAATACCCCTTGAAAGTTTACTTTTCTGTATGCAGATCTGTGTCCCTAGTCCCCTGGGAGTGGCCAGTGAGAAGCAGTTTCCCCCTCACCCTTGGCAAATCTCTCCGTCATGCATAGATTAGAAGTAATAAAAAAAACTCCAATATCTCCCATATCTCCCCCCACCATTCCTTCCCCCCAGGATTTCTTCCATGTCTGCCCCACCCCTCACTGGCCCCTCCCTTGGGACTAGGGACACAGCTCTGCATACAGAAAGGTAAACTTTCATCCAACTTATCATTTTTATTTTTTTTTTAAAGCCAGTATTACTATAAACACTCTTTTGCAATGTGCACACTTTTCTGTATGGGGACATGGGGGAGCCAGAAAAGGGTTCCTGATGACAGGTTCCCTTTAAATGGGGCTTTCCCTCACAATCAGAGGATAATGATGTTTATTGGAAAATGCCTTTGAAGAAGGTTACAGTTACTGTTGATTGTCACAGAGGCTATTGCCAAGGGGGCCATTTATCTCAATTGCTGCCATATAAGACAATGGGGCAGATTTACTTAAATAGTCAAAAGTGCTCCATGCGGACCCTTAGTAAATGTGCCCCAATGTGACTCCTATAGCAACTACAGAGGTGTTTTCCAACTCAATGATGCTGATAATTTAGCCATTGGATAAATCATCAATACTGTGTCAGTTGGCTTTTGGGTCTAGAATCAACACAGAACACCAAGGCGGATATACAGCTCCATTTTCTGAGAAGTGGACAGGCTGGGTGGCTGCAAGTCAGCTCCCATTCAAGTGAAGTAACACCAATCAGCCACTAGACAGAAAACGGAGCTATGCTTCCATCTCCATTAACTGTTAGGCTGATCAGTGTGGAGTTAGTTTATTAATATTACAGAGCTGGAAAATACCATTACAGGGGCTGTATCATGTTTAACATGAACATGGGGGAGGTTGACAGTCAAGACAGACCCCATCGAACTGCAGAATAGGGGAACCATCCTTTTACCAGTGCAATTTCCAGGTTTCGGCCAACCAAAGTCAAGATGGGGCCGCATTGGTGTGTCATTGACTTCTATGGGACTTCTGAAACCTAGAAGTCCAGTTGACATGAAGGGATGAGGTCAGGGGGACTTGTCACCCCCCATTCTGTGGATTTTAGGGGTCTTGAGTTTTCTCGCACCTCCAGCAATCATACATTTGAAGTTAACCTTAATACAACCTCTTTAAGAGTTTGTCATTCAATGGAACTGAGCTGTGATACAGGACCCAATCTATGGAGAAGAGTGGTTCTGTTTCTATACAACCTAGAGACAAGAGTGGTTCTGTTTTTATACAACCTATGGACAAGAGTGGTTCTGTTTTTTGGGGGGGAAAAGTCAGATCTTCTTATACAATTTTATAAAACTAGTATTTTGTGCACTTTTTCTGGTATCAAAGTTGCAAACATACACAGAGGGGTGTCCTATAAGGCATCTGTATGTGATAAGTAGCATTTCTTCCAGAGGTTTTGTAAAATACTGTACACAGCTCAAGGATCCTTTAGAGAAATCTCTGTAGTAATCCCTTTGAATTATCACCTGTGACTCTCACATCCATGATTTAGTCACTGTCATGCCACATTTTCATGAAGTGTAAGGTTGGAAGGTTACAGTAGGTTTCGGATAGTAATGAAAATGAAAACACTCTGGCCAGATGTAACGGAGAGGCTTTCACACTGTATTTCCCCAAGCGACATGTGAAAAGAGAATGCTACTCTCTGTCCTTATGCTGAGGAAAATCGTTTGCGTGACACCGGCCTCAGCGTTACTCGCCAAGATCCATTGTAGCTATCGCAGATATTATGACAGTGATGTGAGAGGCCAGGTTGATGTCTATTTGAACTTACATGATTAAAACTGAAACTGCAAATCAGACCTTGGATATTCAGAATCTTAACGTTTCATGGTTACACATATATACACTCACCGGCCACTTTATTAGGTACACCATGCTAGTAACGGGTTGGACCCTTGTACTAATAAACTTTTTTTCGTTGGAGCCATGGATCCTACAAAAAGATCAGGTGTTGCTTTGGGAGATGATGCGGACTTCCACAAAATGGGGCAGTATGGTCATTACTGAATCCTCCCCTTTGAACCTCATTCTCATGTGTCATGCTTGGAGGAGCATGCAGAGGACATCCCCTCCAACCAGGACTTGGAGCAGTGTGTCATGAAGTGCTGCCCGGACCCTCCAGACACTCTTAGTAGTGCATGACAGGAAGACAAGGATACGCAGCTGGACAGTCACCTGACATATGACCCTACCTGGTAAAGGGGAAGGTTTACCAGGACAAGTACATGGGTGACCCCTGTTAGGAGCATTGTATTTGCGGTGAAACTATCTTCATGTCCAACCCTTTTCACATTGAAATTACCATTGGAAATCCATATGATAAACCAGGACACTATCCATAGATCAGGCACCCGACTATGGTAATCGTCTTAAATTATCCATGGCCCCTTCCTTCTAAATCAACTTTTAAAATGAGCCAGAAGGGCTTCGGGGTCGTTTGCCAGAGCCCCTTCGTGCTGTAGCTTCACATGTTGTTAAAACTGTCTCCCCTGTGCTCTGCACAGTGGGAAAAGCCTGCAGCTACAGCAAGGGGGCTAAGTAACCGCCTCTAGAAGCTCGTCTGGTCTCATTAGCATAATTTTCAGCATTGATTTTTAGAAGAAAGGATGGACAAAATATAAGAATACTGCCGAATCTATGAGTAGGTGTCTCTGGTTATCGTTTTGGATTCTGATGGTAGATTTCCTTTAAACTCTTTGGCATGTGCATCGGAAGAGGCGTTAAATGATGGTTATTTGTCTCTCCCTCTTTAGGCACCATTGGTTTCTTGCATTGCTACTGGTTTGTCAGGAAGATTACAGCGTTGTAAGGAGGGTGGATGTAACGAAGACTGGCAGTAAATTAGGCCACAAATTCTTAGTGTACCTGTGGACTCCAAGATAAGGAGATGCTACACCTTAAGGACTAGAGCGTTAGGAGGATCGCACAATGTAGAGAGACTTGCTTAGGCACAAGCACTTTTTGGAGGAGACCGCGTTTTACGACATTCCGCCTTGTGCTTCTCGTCATCCTCGTTAATAGGGGTTTTTTTTATTCCTCTGTTGTTGTAAATACACGATTTGCGTAGTGAGCGGCAGAGTGTCGTGGCTGGAGTCACCCCATGGCAGTAATAAGTCCCGGCTGATGGTGATTGATGTCCCTTCCATGCTTTTTTTGGCATTATAATTTTTTGCTACTGTTGCCTTCCAGACATGGAGTTTTATTTGTACAGAGATTTCATTATTGTCTGCTACGTACTGTGCGTTCGGGGAAAAGTTAATTATTTTTTTATTTAAATTGGATCTTTATCTTTTTAACCATTCTGGTCCAGTTTGTGGTAGTTGCTTAGCATTTCAATGGTTTGTCTCCTTCTTGTGTCCGTCAAAGTCAACCTGTATATACTGGTAGAAGTGATGGGTTCCTAGGGGAAGGGGCCAGGTACTAGGCTCCAGAATTTTTTTGCGTAAGGAATAAACAACCAAAACAGTGTGGCATGTATTTTCTACCCTTTTTTCTAATGTCTTGTTCGTGCATAAAAATTCTTAAAACCCAAAAAGGGTGTTTTTTTTTTTTTTTTTTAATACCTATTAACTTACTATGGCTTTTTCTTTGTAGATGCAGCTTATACTTTTGTTCCAGTGTAAAACATAAAAATGCTGTAATCCACAGGTTGAGAGTTGTGTGTATGCTGTAACTTGGGCAGGTTCCAGCCGGTGGATGGCCTAGGTGAAAAACATAGCCTTTTTTTTTTTTTAATACAATGGTTCAGAAATACAACAACTAAACTCCATTATCTCTTAGAAGCCGAGCTGACAATACCGGACAAAACCATGGTCATGTGTTGCACGATTTTGTGTTTTGGAAAAGAAGCAGGAATGTTTTTGAACCTATTGTAGAAATTGGACCCAAACTACTTACAGACCACGTTATTGTCCTAAAACGCTCTTAGAACTGTCCTGGACGAGAAGTATATAAGCCATTTGGACACTAAACCACAGTTTCATTAGGATCTGTAGGTAGTTAAAGGGTTTTTCCCACAAAAGAAAATTTTCTCACACTTTCAATCCCCTGGTGGTGATAACAATTTAATCTCTAAGCAGACACATTACGACCCATCTAGTTTTTAGGTTTCACAATGTGTTAGATTATCAGGGACAAGGTTTACTATATACTTTTTCATCGTGATTAGCATTGTACTAACACACTGACAAATAGAAAGATGAGACAGATCAGAAGATGATTACACACAGGCTGACAGCCATTACATGTGAAGCTCTGCATACAATCCACAGCTATGTGCCGCATCCCCTTCCCACCAGATGACTTATCGCTTGTAGTTTGCGCCTCTGCTCACCCAGGGCAGGCAGGAAGTGATCAGCAAGTGTCTCTGAGCTCCGTTGCGGGGGCGGGGCCACAGGGCTCCCAGTAGAGACAGACCCGAAATCTCAGCTCTTGATCTCATCCAAGATGGCGGCCGACCCACGTGAGAAGTTACAGGGTTGTGTCTAGTGGCGACATGAAAATTTGTGCAGCAGGACTAATAAGAGACAGGGTAGAGGCATCCAGGGACCATCACTAACCAGATCTCTGATGAAGTCTAACAAATGATTATCAATACACAGGGAAAGTTTGACTTTATTGTTAAAGCCTTGCGCTCCTTGACTGTATGCAATCAATCTAATTCAAAGTTGATTTTCTAGATTACCATCACCGTTAAAGAACATGCTCTAGAAGCTGTTTAAGGTGATGGACAACATACGTGGTAATAGTTATTAGGCCATTTTTTGATGACAGGTTCCCTTTAAGTAAAAAAAAAAAAGTTTTGTTTTTTTTTTTCAATTTTTATTATTATTTTGTAATGTCATGACACATTAGTTGCAGCAGTTTGCAAGTCATCTCAGGAGGATAACACCAAAAGCGTGGAAACTGGATCCCATGTATCCATGACTAGGCTCTTTACTACCTGCGCAGGTTGGTCATGGATACATTGACTTGTTCTTGTAGGTCAGCGATGCACTTGAAGCTATGTTTCCACTACATAGTGAACTCCAAATTGGGGTGGAAATTCTATTTTACGGTAAAAATAAAGGTAAGAGCTCTTCCATGAGCTGGGTATGAGAGTCTTCCTGTATGAGCACATTCGGTTTTGATAGAATGGAAGCAGGGACTAGTCTTCTGGCCAGGTAGGCTATAGTAACTAGAGAATACAGGTTGCCGTAAGGGGTGAGGCCCTGTCTAATGTGAATGGTACGGATACTGATGAGCGGACCCATTTGGACTCGACAACTTCATCAGAACTTTGAACATTGGTTCCGGGGTACCCAAACACCCCCTGATTACACTTGTGATTGATGCTGGCAACAATCATGGGTTGTTAACCCTTTAAACTGCCAGTGTTTCACTAGTTAACACCTGTGACAGTCCGCACCTCTGGGACTTAACCCTTTCAAATGCCGAGTGACTGTGCATACCGCGTTTTACAGGATTGTCACTCCTCATGATGTCATCAGGTTGCAAGGATCAAGAAAATGGCAACGATTGTTACCGGCGGGTGGCTGAACTGAAAATGTTCGATGAACATAGTGGTTCATGTTCTGCTCATCCTTAGTTAAAAAAAGACAAACCCACCAGCTCTGGGGTATTTTGCTTCCTGCACATTACAATCACCAGGATGGATTCCTTTCACCTTTCATTAATGAACACAGAAGTTGCAACAAACATCAGATACGTGCCATGTGATTGTTGTCCATGGTGTGAACACAGAGGCACTCGACCGAAGTAGGAATCGAATGAGACGCTCTATGCTTAAAGGAAATCTACCACCAGGATGAAATGGGGTATGCAATACTGTACACCCATAGAATCAAATCACAAACTTCTTAAAAATAATTTTCCCAAGGATTAACCTGTTAAAGGGGTGTCCAGATTTTAATTCAGAGTTTCGGCTACACATCATGCTGACCCAAGAGTGATCGCTGGAGAGGGACTTGTTAGTGCATGTCGAGGGCTCTGCTATTGCCCTGAAGCACTTGGAAGGAGAGGCTTGGAATAAAAACATTTTTAAAAATTTCAAAAAATAAACTTCTTCCATCTTTCCTGTCCGTGTCCATGTTTATTTACAGGGGCACCGATTGCTGCGCTGTGAAACACCTTCCCGGCGCGCTGAGAAGGCCGCCCCAACCATTCCCAACGTTTTCTTTTTTTAAGCAGCCCCTCACCAGCCACATAGTATTTTTCATGTTATCTCAGACAACCCCTTTAACATGGCCGTTAGTGCAAGCAAAGCAAATTGTAGAGAAAGATACCTTTAAGCCTGATTGCTAATGCAATGTAATATTACAATTGGAGCTAAGAGTGGGGTTAGTACTGTATTTTTGTGGGACTATAAGGCACACAAAAATCCTTTGATTTTCTCAGAAATCAAAGGTGACGCCTTATAGTCCAGTGCACCTTATATATGAAGCCGTTACTTACAGACAACAGCTGCCTTGAATATGCACAGGTCTGCCACTGCCTGGGCATATCATCCTTATAATCAGGTGCGCACTTATAGTCCAGTGCTCTATGTATTGACCCTAGACGTTTCAGCAGGCTTTATTGATGGTGCGCCTTATAATCCGTTTGCACCCTTATATATGACCGTACTTACCCGACACCCCACGCCTGAACTGTGCACAGGTCTGCCACCTGCCAGTCATTCATCTTTAATCAGGTGCGCCTTAATAATCCCGTGCGCCTTACTATATGTATCTAGGCATTTTTGATGGTGCGCTTATAACCAGTGCACCTTTTATATGAACCTAGACATTTAAGCAGGCATTTATTGATGGTGCGCCTTATAGTAGCGAAAAATAACTGTATAGAGAATAATCATACGTACAAAAAGATCAGATGTTTTATACATAAAACCGTAGTATACAAAGATAGTCAACCTCCTTTTCGTCCTGACTGATACACATTATTGTAGTGAGGATACTCATTTAGATTTTATTGGGGTCTTCACTTGTTGTCTGATGTCATTCTGTTTATTACAAAATTTAACACAATGTTAGGTTTGAATGATTTTCATTTATATCGCATTTTCCTTATCTTTTTAATAATTTTAATCTCCACTTTCTGCTTTCTCTCGCCTCCATATCTACAGCCTGTGAGGAGACTTGTATCAGACTGTGTTTGCAGAGGCACGGATGTTAAAACAGAATACTGTATAAATGGAAGAATGCCAAATATAAAAAAAAAAAAAATTCCAGATGTAAGTGGAAAGTGCACTTGATCGCCGGAGTAAATAGTGATTGATTTGTGTTGATTTGCCAGGAACACAGATTAACATTACACTTTGGCAAGATGTCCAGTGACTGAATCATTTCATGGAAGCTGAACACACAGTGCATGCAAATGTCAGTGTGTGTCATAGTCTTGTGCTGGAGAGATGGGAACACAATGAGCATTAAATAATATAAAATGCACAAAATCATTACAAAGCACCAGGTTATATGGAAACAAATGCCAATATCCAAACCACTTAGATAATAGCAGAAGCGTAGTGTTAAACAGTGCTAAATATTTTTATCTCTTATGAAATTGTATATATATTATATACACACTCACGGCCACTTTATTAGGTACACCATGCTAGTAACGGGTTGGACCCCCTTTTGCCTCAGAACTGCCTCAATTCTTTGTGGCATAATTCAACAGGTGTGGAAGCATTCCTCAGAGATTTTGGTCCATATTGACATGATGGCATCACTGACAGTTGCAGCACGATTTGTCGCGCTGTCACTCACATGCATGAGCGAATCTCCCGTTCCACCACATCCCAAGAGAGCTCTATTGGATTGAGATCTGGTGATGGGAGGCCATTGGTACAGTGACCTCATTGTCATGTTCAAGAAACCAGTCTGAGATGATTCCAGCTTTATGACATGGCGCATTATCCTGCTGAAAGTAGCCATCAGAGTTACAGGGTACATTGTGGTCATAAGGGATGGACATGGTCAGCAACATACTCAGGTAGGCTGTGGCGTTTGCAAAACATGCTCAATTGGTACCAAGGGCCCAAAGAGTGCCAAGAAAATATTCCCCACACCATGAACCACACACAAGCCTGAACCGTTGATACAAGGCAGGAGGATCACATGTTTCAGGTTGTTGACGCCAATTCTGACCTACCATCCGAATGTCGCCAGAGAAATCGAGACTCATCGAGGATATTATACACTCACCGGCCACTTTATTAGGTACACCCTGTACCAACTGCTCGTTACACTTATTTGTAATCAGCCAATCACATGGCGGCAACTCAGCATTTAGGATGTAGACAGGTCAAGACATCTCTGCAGTCCAAACCGAGCATCAGTAGTTGGGAAGAAATGTGATTTGAGTGCCTTTGAACGTGGCATGGTTGTTGGTGCCAGAAGGGCTGGTCAGAGTATTGCAGAAACTGCTGATCTTACTGGGATTTCACGCACAACCATCTCTAGGGTTACAGAGAATGGCCTGAAAAGAAAAAACATCAGTGAGAGCAGTTCTGTGGGCGGAAATGCCTTGTTGAAGCCAGAGGTCAGAGGAGGAATGGGCAGACGGTTCGAGCTGATAGAAAGGCAACAGTGACTCAAATCGCCACCCCGTTACAACCAAGGTAGGCAGAAGAGCATCTCTGAACGCACAGTAACGTTCGAACTTTGAGGCAGATGGTGGCTACAGCAGCAGAGACCACACCGCCGGTGCCACTCCTTTCAGCTAAAGAACAGGAAACTGAGGCTACAATTTGCACAAGCTCATCGAATTGGACAATGTAGAAGATTGGAAAACGTTGCCTGGTCTGATGAGTCTCGCTTTCTGCTGCGACATTCGGATGGTAGGGTCCGAATTTGGCGTCAACAGCATGAAAGCATGGATCATCCTGCCTGTGTATCAACGGTTCAGGCTGGTGGTGTCGATGGTGTGGGGAATATTTTCTTGGCACTCTTTTGGGCCCCTTGGTACCAATTGAGCATCGTTGCAATGCCACAGCCTACCTGAGTATGTTGCTGACATGTCCATCCCTTTATGACCACAATGTACCCAACATCTGATGGCTACTTCAGCAGGATAATGCGCCATGTCATAAAGCTGGAATCATCTAGACTGGTTTCTTGAACATGACAATGAGGTCACTGTACTCAAATGGCCTCCACGTCACCAGATCTCATCCAATAGAGCTACTTTGGGACTTGTGGTGAACGGGAGATTCGCATCATGGATGTGCAGTCGACAAATCTGCGGCAACTGTGTGATGCCATCATGTCAATGGACCAAAATCTCTGAGGAATGCTTCAGACACTTGTTGATCTATGCACGAAGAATTGAGGCAGTTCTGAAGGCAAAAGGGCCTTGTATTGTGGCCTCCTGTCCTCCAGCATCCACGTACTATGGCCTCCTGTCCTTTATCGTCCTCATACTGTGGCCCCTCTGTCCTCTATCCCCCTTGACCCAGTTGTGATCTCACTCTCTGTACCCCCTCAATTTATGCCCCTGACTATAGTATCATAGTATATAAGGCTGGAAAAAGACACAAGTCCATCAAGTCCAACCTTTAAGAATTAAATAAATGTTTTTTCCCATAACCAGTGATATTCTTGCTCTCCAGAAAGACATCCAGGCCTCTCTTGAACATGTACATAGAGTCCGCCATACCAACCTCCTGCGGCAGAGAGTTCCATAGTCTCACTGCTCTTACAGTAAAGAACCTTTGTCTATGTTGATGGTAGAATCGTCTCTCCTCTAGGCGTAGAGGATGCCCCCTTGTCCCTAGTATATACAAGACAATCTATATAGAGTAGCTTACTGTAGTCTCTAAACTACAGTATATATAATCTAATAAGAGTTTGGTAAGAAATTCTTAATGGTGAAGGAGATTAGTCAGCAGCAAAATTTATACTGACCAATTACATGACTTATACAGTCCAACTGAGTATTAAGGTACCTGACTAAGCACGGGAGGGCGTCTGGGTGTGCCCAGGTACATTAGGAATACAGGAGACACGGCTTTGGTGGAAGGAGCTTCCCGCTATTGATGAATTGGACTCCATTCTGTCCATTATTTATCATGCATGCGCTATATCAGTGAGGAGAGATTGTGGGAAAGAGTTTGTGGTTCATGGTACCTCTAGCCGGTTAGTTAGTTTCCATGGTAACGTTACTCATCCCGTGCACCTGAAAGACTGCAAGAGTGGAGACCGCCCACTATATTAACCCCCAGACTACTGCTCACCAGTACATAGGACTGAAAGTATGGAGAGACCTCTGAAGCATGTACTGGTAGACCACTGAGTGTATTTTACATCAGCGTGTGTATAAAACTGTGAAAGTAGCACAAGTTTACAGTGACATTTTTTAAACTTTCTTTTCAAAGTTTGCAGAATCTAGACTGGCATTTACTGGGGGAAGTTTTCTTTGTGGGGTTGCAGATTGATAGAATTGTCAGCAGAAAAGCTCAAATTGGTATGATAGGATTACAATGGTGAATGGAGCATGATTAGATTAGCCTAATCTGCTACATATAACCAATGTATCTACTTTTTCAGTCATTTCCAAATTATACCCTTGTGTTATGGCTGTATGTCAATTTAATGGAAGATCTCTCAACCTGGGTGCAGAAATTGACTGTACAATCACACGATTAGAGCCCTTCGCATTAAACGATGGCATAAAAAAATAACTAAAATGAAAGAATTTATTGATGAGAAGGAATGGGGAAATAAGGGTGACTCCTGCCGGATTTGGACGCTTGAAGGGGACGTCAAGTGGAAAAATCAAGAAAATGATGAAATGAGAGATGATGCAAAGAGATCATGATATTAGAACAGTGATGGCCAAAACCTATTTTATGAGAAGAGTGCGACCACCACAAACTATTAAGAAGAAGACCCGCTCCTATTTATCGCAACAATAGGACAAACCCACGAAAATTAATTTGTGATTTAGTACTCCCTTCTTTGTCATTAGTTTCATTTGAGGACACCCTGAGGGCACAATAAGGCAGAAAATTAGTCCCAGGTACACTGTCTCTTTAAAAATAAGCTCGGCACAGCAAGGCCTGGGCTGTCTGGAGGATGCAGGAAGATCCCTGGAGTCATCTCTGGTGATGGCCTGAGTGTGACCCACAAAAAGGGCTCTGAGTGCCACCTCTGGCACCAGTGCCATAGGTTAGCCATCACTGATCTAGAAAATGTTTTCCCAAATTATAGAAAATATTTTTTGTGGGCATCACACTGTTCTTTAGGTGTTATTGTTGCCGAAGGTATATTGGATACAATTCTGCTACAATGGCTTTAGTCTATTCTATGGCTGTACCTCTGGCAAGATGTATAACAGCCAAGAACTGTGATCTCATACATAACTTTTTGTAGCCACAATGTTACTTGCTTTGACTCACTATACTGTGACCCTGCATGGAAAAGTACAGGACATGTCCTATATTTTTCCAAATTACGACGCTGGCCGCTAGTCTGTATATGGAGAGGGGAAAGGTGAGAAGTGCTCGCCTGCTCCTGGCCCGTCAGCCGGGCAAGCATCCGTTTGTTTGCATTAGGCCTTAGTCTGGTGCAGTCTCTAAGATCTTGAGCTTAGAGTGTTGTCTATAGGTATGATTTATTATAGGAGTAAATTCTTAGGGTAGGGACCCATCTGAATGAAGTCGCCGTGACATGAAACTGTGCGCTAAGAACCTCACTTATATAAAGCTGAAGTCAGTAATAAATGAAACTGAAGTAGAAATGTGGTTGTTAATATGATAGGTCAGGCACATGCTGTATAGTTCCATTATAGCCTGCAGCACATCCCTGCATTGTCCTATGGCTAGACAGTGTGACATCCAGAAGTGGCTATATACTGGAGGTGCCATCTGGCTAAATACTGGGGGGCATGCTGGCTATATACTGGGGAGGGGCATGCTGGCTATATTCTGGGGGGGGGGGCGCTGGTTGTATACTGGGGGAGCTGTCTTAAAGTTACACTGGTACAATTGATCCATGGGCCCCGAGTGGGCCCCTCCAGCACTTGTCTGTGTAAGCCGGGTGCTGGCGCTGGGCCTGGCTGTCTGTATAATGGAGGGGGCTGTCTGTCTATATACAGGGGGATCAGGCTGTCTGTATACTCCGGAGAGGCTGTCTATATAGGGCTGGCTATATAGTGGGAGGCTGGCTATATACTGGGAGGCTGGCTGTCTATATACTGTATAAACATATTGTACGGCTCTCGCAGAGGAAGGGGGAAGCCAGGACCCTGAATACCTGAGTGACTGGCTAGCGCAGCCTAGCACTTCTCAGTGATCACGGTACTAGGTATCAGGGAACTGAGGTCTCATCACAGCCTGGCAGGTCACCCCCAGTTGGTGTGTGCAAGAAAATAGAGGGAGAGGTTGAATGTCTAGGTTTCTCCCTGGGGCAACCCCGATGTGAAGATAGGGAACCCTGGTAAGGGAGGATGGGGCGCCCTTAGTGGTATACAGCCTGGCACAGGGGTCATCCAGAGGCAACGTTGATAAAACATTCAACTTACAGTCCTTTATTGTAGACTGGGCCACGGCTACAACAGCAGCAAACATCTGCTGAATAGAGATGGGTGGTTGGATCTCGGTCCACAGGAGCACTATCAGCCCGGTAAGGTAGCTGCAGGCTGGAGGGAATAGTTGGCTACTTCAGCATCAGGTAGGGCAGATTCCAGATGGTGGATGTCTGCTTGGGCCTGGTGTTCTTTCACAGGCCCAGTGTGTCAGGGCAGCGTGTCGCAGACTCTTCTGCTTTCAGGAACTCTGCAAAAGACCTGGAACTTTCTACCCACAAAGGGTTTTATAACTTCCCATTGTCAGGTGGTAGATTGTTATCCAACCAGCTTTCTCCTATTGGTCAATACAATTATGTATATTAACATTGCTCTTCAGACAGATGTAGAAAAACAAAAACGAACGGCACTCCAAAATAGTGGAATAATTCAAGTGGTGTTTATTCCCAAGCTGCTACCTGTCAGATTCATCCGAAGGCTTTCTCAAGCACTTTCTCAGGCTTTGGATGAAGCTGAAACGTAGCAGTTTGGGAATAAACACCACTTGAATTATTCCACTATTTTGGAGTGCCGTTCGTTCTTGTTTTTCTATATTTGGAGTACGTGGCTGTCCGGTTGTAGCGTGCACCCATCCTTTACTCTACAGAGGTGCCGCTAAAGAAATCTTTTGCTTTTCCTCAGGCAGATAGTTATCAGAATATCCAAAATTTCACAAAGGCTCAAACACTAAACCAATCGGTAAGTACCGTGTGAAACAAACTAGCTGGGGGGATGGCGCAGGGGAACAAAGGTGGGAAAGACCAAAAACCACCGAAAAGTCCAACAGGGAAAAAAGTCAAATGGTCACCGCATCAACGTCCTTGCCCGCTCTATACTTAGTCCCAAGTGCCTGAAGTGCACCGGGGTAAAACAGGATTTCACAGTACCTTTCTCTGGTGAAAGCAATGCATGTGTTCCGCGTCCTCCCCTAGTTGGCGTTCCCCCGGCTTTGCTGGATGAGATACCCGGATAGCGGCTGATTGTCAGTGCGTGGGTTCTGTCTTCCGACTTGGAACTCCTGTCACCTTGTGGTTTGTTCCGCTTAGTTCCGCGGTCACTCCAGTCCACTCGCCAAAAGGGAAGAGAAGACAACACGCAATAGTGCAGACAAATTTTTTTGTGTTGATAAAGCTGAAAAATTTATTCGGTATACTCACAAACAAGAATTAAAATAAGGCCTTCAAATTTTAAAAACGCACGTTCGGTCCTCCTTGCCCGTCTCTGAGTTTCGCCTCTACGGCAGTTATTAGCTGCATTACCATTATCCTTTACTTGAGACCCCTAGTGAGTTGATAAGGCACCTTAAAGGGAACCTACCACCACAAATCTACCTATAAAGTTAGATCGGGTGGTAGGTGGATCAATAGGACGTGAGGATAGGTGGACAATAGGACGCCTGTGCGGTCACTGCTCCGAAAAAGGCGCGGGCCTGCTGTTCTGCGCCTGCGCAGACGGCAGGATCGCCGGACGAGGGCGCGCAGCTGCAAGGAGCTGCGCGCCGAAGATTGTGGGTAGGAGGGGTAAAGTGGCTACTGGGGCGTGGAGTAGCCGCGCCATGTAGCCACAGCTGTGGCTACTCCACGCCTCAGTAGCCGCGAAACCAAATTAGCATAAACCTTTTATAAGTTCACAAAACAGTGCGGGGACGTGAGGATTAGCCCTTAAAAGGGCTATCCTCATGTCCTATTGATCCGCCTACCACCCAATCTACCTTTATAGGTAGATTCGTGGTGGTAGGTCCCCTGTAAAGAACCTATAGGGCATGGAGAGGGTTTTAGTTTCGCAACACCCAGTTTGACCCTTGCATTCTCAGGGGTGTTGCACCTTCAGAGAGAACACTATAAAAAATTAATTAGCTCCTGCTCTATAACATACTTCCTACAGATAGAACAATATGTACAATAAGCTGGGATCCTCCTGCTCTGTCAAATGCTATCTGCAGATAAAACACTGGGCACAATTTGCTTAGCTGCGTCTGCTCTATAACATCCTGCTTGCAGGTATTGACATTATGAATAATCACTTGTTACAGTTTATTAATCTCACTATAACATGCTTATAGCAGAAAGGTCACTATGTTCCTTAACACCTTATGCTCTATAACAAGCTGTCTTCCATGTACTATGTATAAACTACTTAGCAACCCCCACTCTATCATATGCTGCATGTTGATAGGACATTATGTACAATCTCCTCAACTTCTACTGCTACATATTTTGCTGCTTAGAGGTAGGACACAATTTAAGAACTGCTCAGCACCTCCTGCTCTATAGCAGACTACTGTCTATGGGTAGGAAAGTATATAAATCCAGCTTAGCTTTCCCTGCCCTGTAACACTGTGCTTGCAGATATGATACAATTAGAGATGAGCGAGCACTAAAATGCTCGGGTACTCGTTATTCGAGACGAACTTTTCCCGATGCTCGAATGCTCGTCTCGAATAACGAGCCCCATTGAAGTCAATGGGAGACTCGAGCATTTTTCAAGGGGACCAAGGCTCTACACAGGGAAGCTTGGCCAAACACCTGGGAACCTCAGAAAAGGATGGAAACACCACGGAAATGGACAGGAAACAGCAGGGGCAGCATGCATGGATGCCTCTGAGGCTGCTTAATCGCACCATTATGCCAAAATTATGGGCAACAGCATGGCCATGACAGAGTGACCGAATGAGGCTAGATAGCATCTAAAACATGCAATAATTGACCCTGACACTATAGGGGACGGCATGCAGAGGCAGCGGCAGCAGGCTAGAGAGTGGCATGGCGACATACCCTAAATGGACTCAGGCTTCAAACCAATGGGTGGCAGAGAGGAACCAAAGGAGGTGAGCAAGAAGCGCTCAAATAATATCGGTACATGATAAAAGTTTGCCAGTATATTTTGTGGATTACACAGCAGGGTGGCGACAAAGTTAACATGGAAGCCATGAAAACAACCCAAAATTCTGCCTGACACAGCTCGTTTGATAAGGGGACCATGTATGGAGGCAGTGAACTAGTAGTAGATTAAAGGTGCTGCAGTTAAAACTATGTTAGTTGGATCTTGGCATGGAGCTGGCGCTCCGCTGCCAGGCGAGCTTTCGCCAATCCAAGCCCCTGTCTCTAGGCTACTCCCCAAACAGCACTTCTAAGAACCTTTTGTATAAGATCAAGTGTAGTAGCGTTCTTATAAGTTTAGGATATGGCGGGTGAGGGGAATGTAAACAGATGCGCAAGAAGCGCTGAAATAATATTGGTAAATGATAAAAGTTTGCCAGTATATTTTGTGGATTACACAGCAGGGTGGCGACAAAGTTAACAAGTTTGATGTGGAATCCATGAAAACAACCCAAAATTCTGCCTGACACAGTTCGTTTGATAAGGAGACAATGTATGGAGGCAGCTATATGGACGACTTTTGGAGGCAGCTATGGCGATGACGTGTGGAGGTAGCAATGGAGACAACGTGTGGAGCCAGCTAAAAAGACGACATGTGGAGGCTGCTATGGAGACAATTTAATTTGGATAGTGCCTGTATGTGGCAGTCCAAAAAAGTTTTCAAACCAGAGGAGCAGGTAGGTGGTCCTCCAGAAAAATTAAATATATTATAGGCGAGGGCTAGATCCTCCCAGCAACACTGACTGTCCCACCACAATGACAACGCGTATGTGGATCTGATGACACTGCTACTTGTGCTCACCTTCCTCAGCGACCAGGATAAGACATATGCCATCACCTAAAAAACCCTTGCATTTTTTTTTCTATCTCCATCTCTATGCATTGTATAAGTGAGGGGGTTAATATTGGGCACAGCATACCTTACACTGGCGTTACCTATATGTATCATTCTAGATTTGTGATGTCACTTGGTTCTAGCTAGTGACTATGTCATTCAAATTCTGTGCTTTTCACTCAAATGGTGTGTGCATTTCCTTTCCCTTACAATAGCCTCTTTGGATAAAAGTGAAATCTAGAATTGGCAGCATGTGAGTCTCTGTTAACCCCAATATGCGTCTCCCTGATGCGGGACAGGATATGTATGGACGCGAGATGCACAGAGGAACTCTCGCTACGAGTGCCATGGATGGGGAAGGTATAGAAAACCTCCATTCATTCATGCAGGCTATCATGTTCACCACTCCCCACATCGAGTGAGGTTGTAATCAGGGTCCTCCTCAACATGCAGGCTAAGTGAACAGTCCACTGGGAACCAGAGTCAATTCCCGCAGATCAGACCACAGCTCAATGCCGGACACAGTCCTCAGATAGCCCTCATCCTCACTGCTATGCCTATCTTTGTTTGGGATATTAATGCTTTAGTGGTTTTCCACTCGAAAGCCTCAGCGTCCTCCGGTGGCCACCGCTTCATCTTCAACCTTTTGGTTGCTGTCACTGCAGTACATCCTGGGTATGCCTTGTGTCATTGTTACCAGTACCCGGAGTGTTGAGTACCTCCCTCCCAGTAGTTTTGGCCTGTGACATGGACTCTGTGGCGCAGTGGTGGTGCTCATGCATCTCTTTGCATTTGCTGAGTGAAACTATTACAGTTGTGTTCTGTAGATAAATACTTGGCCATAATCCATCCTTATCCTACCCACATGAAATGACCCCAAGAGAGAAGTCTTTCTCATCTTCTTCACATGGATCCTCAGCGTTCTCCAGAGCACCCCTCCTCTTAGGATGGGCAAAGTTAATTGATCTACAAAGCCACTATTGCAAAGTACTATGGGCTCAAGTTATTCGTACCACCCGCTCAGCGCCTTATTTTCGTTCATCTTTTGCCAGTGAGCATTATGTGGCTTGCTATTGGATGGTGTTATCAGCTGCCAGGAGGCAAAACGCCTTAGTTCCACACCCTGTTCAGTCTGGATTTGACAGGTCAGAAGGACAAGATCATCTGCATAAAAACGCACTTGACAAAACAAGTCATCACAGACCGCTCTATCACTGCAAGCAGCCAAGTTATCTTTGCTATTTTATCTCCTACATAATCATTATGGGCCCTTATAGCGTCTGACATTGTCTCCCCTGTGCCGGTACAATCATCCCTAAATGTAACATCTATAGTCATTGTCCTCTTTTCCTACAGTGTTGTACCATCCGTATACTATGGATATATGCATAAAAGCTTGAAAAAGGAATTCCTTTTGCTGTTGCATGATTTTTTTGTAAGCAGGTGCACCCTAAAATGCCATAGTAGATGTTATATTATACTGCTGACGGGCCGAATCTTTCAGTCTCACTCTCTACTGGACCCACAGTAAATTCTAGAGAAAACTACGATATCTGTCATCACCGGAAGAGTCTAAACAACCTAAAGATAAAAGACAATAGAAAAGAAAGCAGTTCTGCCAATATATCCCCCCCCGAAAACCATCCAGTCAAAAAAAGACCCTGACTTCACCCCAACCTCATTAGCTGCTAACAACGGAAACTTTCTATTTAATTACGGAGTAATATGTTTTTGAAGTTTTTCTGTATTTAAAAGTTGGTATATATAAAAAAAAAAAAAGTGTTCAAAGTGGGTATAAAATGTAGTGGTACCGTGTGCTGTTTAACCTCTTCATGTCGTGCGAGGCAACACAGGCAATGAAAGGGTGAAATCTTCTAAATTGTGGGGCTTAAGCTCCGTCCGTAATTGTAGATTTCTCAACTGATACAATAACATTTTGTGATAATAAAAATGCAAGATAGAAAATCTTTCTAAAATGAGGAAGCTGAATAGATATACAATCATAAAGGGAACCTATCATTGTAGTTGTTTTATACAGTTGCCTTAAGTAAATATTGTAGAATATGTTCTTCCATAGTATAAGTGCCAAATTCCGGTTTGTTTTTTGTCCTCGATTTGATGTCATTCATAGACTATTATGCACTTTGATGGTCCTGTGTCCCACATCCGTCTAAAAAACCACCCTAAACGAATATTAGTTATCCAGGACACCCTCCGATAGATTGGGCCTTGTACTACAGTACCCTAGCAGCAGTTTAATGAGTAATAGGTTAGGGTCACCTTAAGGGCCTCCAGAGTTCCCAGGGCCTGTTCTAGTTGCTACGCTGCTACCCCTGTTTGCTAAGCCACTGATAATAGAATTTGTTCCAATGCATTGCTAAGAAGGCTCAGATGGATATGGACCTATAGATTGCCTTCAACCATGTTATGATTGTTTAAACGTTTTTGCAATTATCTTTTTTCCGCCATGTTCTAAGTGAAAAATGTAAAGATTGTTACCCCAAGGCTTACATCTTTGCAGTGTAGCAGGCAAAAAAAGTAACATCTAAATGCATGTGTCCTACATGGAGAATATATGCAGGAACTGTCCAGGAAATCACTTTCCATGATCCAGACAGCGTGACTGCGGTAACTTATTATTGTTGCGATCCATGGCCTTCTTCCTTCAAAAAAAAACTTTTATAATAATTGCTAATGACCTAAGTGTTCTGGGGGTATTACCAGAGCCCCTCATTGCTGCAGTTCACACGGCTGTTCCAAGTGTGCCAAGCGCTTCCTCCCTCCCCCCCATGTGCTGAAATTTCCACTGCTGCCATGATATTACATCCGGCAGAGACAGGGGGATTGCTGAGAGAGTAGAAAGGAAGCACTCAACAGCCTGTGATGGCTACAGCACAGAGGCACTAGTAACACCCCTAGGACCTTCAGGCTCATTAACTAATCATAAATGTTGGTTTAGTTAGAGGATGAGGCCATTGGATAACACATATAAGAAGATTACCACAGTCACGGTGCCTTGATCTATGAGTAAGTGTGGTTTTCATGATAATTTTGATGGTAATTTCCTTTAGAATTGCACTTTGCTTGTGCATGCAGCACGGGGTCATTGAAGCTTATTTGGATGAATGTGTCAACAATTAAGTATTTCCACTTCATTGGTAGAGCACGTTTAATGTCGGTATTTGTCGGTCGGCATAGTACCAGAGTGTCATATGTTTTTATTTTCTATCCCCTGTAAGAGGCTCATAGACGGGACACTTTTTGCTCATAATTGCGCTTTGAGTCACAACAAGCAACACCTTGAGTCAGAAGTGTTTTCTAAACTAAGATTTCCTAAGTCTTAGCGACCTGATAGTTAGATCAGTATGAATCTTCCTATTGCTCATAGCAAAAAAAAATTATTGAAGGGAAGACACGTGAAGATGTTCATAGAGATGAAGCAAATCTGTTTGGACGAATCTGCCAATTTTTAGCACTAAATGGAATTTGATTAAGAGAGTCTAACTGATCTGTTAAAATATCATAGATTACAATTGACTTTTGTTATTTCTGTATTTGTCTGTGTAGGGTCTGCGTCCATTCGGCTTCCGTTATTATCATTTTAGTAAAACTGAATATTCAAATATCAATAAAATTAACAAAACATAAAAGGACCTTTTTTATTATTATTAAAAAAACTGTGTTTTAGAGAACTAGTAAGTTATATCCAGTTTCCGGAAAAAATAAAGCAAATTTGGACCGAATCAAATCTCATGTACAATTCAGGGAATGATGTTCTTGAATGACTTTCATATATGGCCACCCTTATGGGAATCACCATCTTTATAGGCAGAATAATTTTATGCATTACTGATACAGATATTTTATACTGTAACCTCCTCCTCTCCCCCTAGTGGTGGCTGCGGTAAGCGAATCTTATAGTTTTATTTATGGCTGTGTAGTAAATAATATGGAAATCATATTTATCTATATATAGTTACGTTACGACATTCACTCGAAGTTCTTTATGAACTGCAAATAAGGCAACAGTATTCTTCCATGACATCCATCCATACTGCAGGTAAAATGATTTTACTAGGACATCAGAGATCCTTGATGCATGGTGGCCCTAGTTTGGGGTATTGGAGGCCCTCTGTAAAACTAATGCATTTCTGCCATCTGAATCATTTCCAAAAGAGTTTACTGGTTCATAAATTGATGATCCGATATTGGAATCCGATCGAAGAAAAAGAGCTGGAAGTCTAGCTCTGTTTCTTGCGTAGTGGCCAACACAGCACCTTTCTAATGCATGGGTTATTAATATGATTGAATTTAAGAAAAAACATTTAAAGGAACCTGTCATCAGAAATAGGCCTAATAGTAACACTAGCAGTATGTGTTATAGCAGCTAGCAGCTCTAATCTATATGTTTCTTTCATGGCCCGGTGTGGTGCATCATCCAAAAATCAACTTTGAAGTGAGATGTAAATTGGTTTTATGAAGTCAAGAAGGCGGAGAGTTTATCATTGAGGTTCAGCTTTCCCTGTCTTAGAACCCCCCTTCACTTTAATTGATGGTCCTGTTTCCAAATATCCCCTTAAGTCCGGAACATGATGTCAGTAAAATATCTGGAGTGGAAGAGCAGGGAGAGCTTGACTTCATTGTTAACTCTCCGCCTCCTGACTTTATACAATCAATTAACATCTTACTTCAAAGTTGATTTTCTGGATGATGCCACCAAGCTGTGCCATGTGAAACAAACATGATGTAATGCAGTTTCAGCTGCTTGACAACATAATAGTAGTGGTTTATTAGGCCAATTTCTGATGACAGGTTCCCTTTAAATGAATTCTGGAAAACCCCTTAGAGACAGGGTGCTGCAGTGTTCTGGTACTTCCCTGGTCTTTGGCAGTTTTCACAAATACCAAGAATCTCACTAGGATCCACTTTGCTCAATCAAGTGACCACCGTGGCCGTGTGGGTTCCTCAACCTCAATCAGCATTCTATCCAGGAACATCAGGCTCAGGAACATGTCACTCGGCATCCCTGGAAAGCTTGGCCAAAAACAGTAGTAACCAATCACAGTGCAGTTTTGCATTTCTTTCCTGTTCTCAAGACAAAACAGCTGACTGTGATTGGTGGCTATTGGCAACCAAACTAGTTTTATGTTATTTTGGTAAAATAATTGAGTATTGGTCTAATTACTGAAAGGATAACCTCAAGTAGTTTTTGCATTAATAAATGTTTGGTTTCTAAAACTGAGCCCATATTTTATAATACACCGCTCCGGGCCTGTAATGACTACCAGAATTGTATAGAAAATAAAGATATGGATTTTATTCTATTAAAACAACCTTTATTATCTAAAATTATAAGATTGTATAGTGAAATAATTGTAAAATGTGGACATAAGTAACTCTTCTGCATCCCATGAGCTGTGGCGTAATAAAACTATGACTTATGACCCGGAAATATAGATCTGGGCCATAGATGTTAGATTGTCACTCACTCCAGCATTTGGATCTTGTCAGAACCAGCGTTGTATATAACATTGATCAAAATGCGAATTGTTTACTATGCTACATTTCTCATTTGGTTTTTTGTTTTTAGAATTTATTAGAATCTACCAAAAATCAGATATAAAAATATTTATTATTTATTTTTATACCATTTCAACCTGCCTTTGATTGTAAACCATCAATGTTCTTTGCAGTACTAAGGGTTCATATACCGCAGAGTTTGTCCAGGTTAAAATGTGGGTGTTTTGTAAAATTAAAAAAAAATTACTTTGCTACCCAAATTCACTGCGAACATGATCCCCCTCTGATGTCCCGCAGTGATGGGTTAATATATCCATATGATTGTGCATTGCCAGGTATGCAGGTATTTCTGCAGAGAACAGGGATTAGTGCAGTCATCATGTGGCTGTGAGTGCTTTGGCACTGTAGCTGCGGGGATCACCAAAGCAGCAGCTCTGAAGTCTATATGTACCAGTATTGTAAAAAGAAAAAATGGGAATCACCATTCCACGTTTTTGCTCTTCCCTGGACAACCCCAGGTTATATGGATCTATATCTCAATCTTCTATATCACTTTTGCCTTGTGGACTTTGCTTTTCTGTCGTCGGTAACCTGAGATTTTAGTACCTGTACACACCCCCAGCTGTTTACTATGTGAGAAAACAAATGTCAGGGTAAGATGTTTTAATGTGCTGCTATATTAAAATCTAATTGAAACGGAAAGTTTTCTCCAGAAAAATCAAGTGTTGCCTAAATTTAACCTATCAAGCTGAAGGCTCAGTTTGATCTACCAGATTGTTATACGACAGAAGGAGCTAAGCATATAGTATTTTTATGTTCTATCGGACTACATTGTGTAAGAGCAAGTAAGAACTGAGACGATTATAATATTGTACACGTACATGTTATAGAGCAGAACCAGAGAAGTTTACCTGTGCCTATCTGCAGCAGCATTTATAGAGCGTTAAAGCGAACGCATGTACATAGTACCCTATCTGCAGACAGCATGTTTGAGCATGAGTAGCTAGAAACGGGATATATAGTTTCGTGGGTAAAGATTCAGCCTGTATTGTTATTAATTTATTAATATCTTGTTGAAAAGAGGTCATCTAGTCATCGGATGGTATTATTTATTGAATATATCTGTGTATGATTGGTCATAGATGGCTGTTAATCATTTAAAGGACCCCCATGGCAAGTCAAACTGAATATTTCCCACAAACCATCTGCTCACTCCTCCTGCTCTATAACAAGCTACCTACAGATAGGACACTATGTACCAAGGGTTCAGCTCCTCTGGTCTATAATGTACTGCGACAGATAGGACACTTGCATAATTGCTAGGCTCCTTGTACTCCATAGATTTTCCTGCCAGTAAGGACACTATGTAAATCTGCTCAGCTCCCTCTTGCTCATAATGTACTGCCTGCAGATAGGACACTATGTATATATCTGCTCAGCTCATTGGCTCTTAATGTACTGCCCTGCAATAGGACCTATGTACAATTTGCTCACTCTCTGGCTCATAATGTACTGCCTGCAGATAGGGCACTATGTACAATTTGCTCAATCCTCTGGCTCTATAATGTACTGCCTGCAGTATAATGCACTATGTATAATCTGCTATGCTCCTTGATCTCTCATGTTTCTGCGAGAGCACACTTTGTACAACTGCTCAACCTCTCCTGCCTATAACATGCTAACTTCATATTGGATTGTATTTTTTATGGCAAACTCTACTTTAAAGACCATTCCCTTAATCCTAAAAAATGTAGTCTGACTACAGTTAACCCAATTCCCCATTACATCCAAGAGTTGTTTGCTTAGGTTTCTTTACACTGTTGCCGTTTTTGTGCCTGCCAGTGACATGGTAGTTGCACTTAGTACCAGACAACTCTACAGGTCACCATTCAAAATGGAATTTGTCTAACCTTGTAGAGCTGCTGTTTTGTAGGACAGGGAGCTAAAAATCAATGGTGAACACAAATCATAAACAGATTGATAAAGCCGCTCTACAGAGTCTGCGGATTGTATCTTTGTGAGATGACCCCTTAAATGCTGGAGCAGAACTACGTGACAGCCCCCTTTCCGAATATTCCGTGAAGAGCATCCAGAGATGCCAACCCTCCGTAAATTTACTGACAGTTTCAATGGTTTCTCCTATTGTGTTGCTTGTTTACTTACAATATTTTGGCAATATGTAGTATCAGATTTATTTTTATTTTTTTTAGAAAATTGTCATCAATTTTTTTTTAAAGGATAGGCAACTCTCTGAAGAAACCAGAATTTAAAAAAAAAACATTACATCGTTATGTTGTATAGAATTCAGGCTGCTTTTGTATGCACTTTATACTCGGAACTAAAGGGTTAACCCAGAGGACATAACTATTTGTACTGAATTCTTCAATAAACAAAACATTGATTACCAACATATTGCAAGTTTTTGTTTAAAGTGACTCATTAGAAATTGTGTCTTGTTTAAGTTTGAGAAAAAAATTGACATTTTTAGAATTCTTTGACATTATATGTCTCTGTAGGCAGACACCAACTGATTTAGTGATTTAATTTGATAATGATTATTTAACTTGATTTTGTATTATTTATTATGATAGTTATCATAGGGACAGCAACACTAGAATTTACAACCTATAGAGATGCATCTTTAAAGGGAACCTGTCATAATAGGGGCCTTTTCTGGTTCCCCCATATTTCCATGTTATGTTTTTATTATAAAACTTATACAAATTTCCAAAATATTTTCTGAATCCATTTTCCATGGTTTTCTAGATCTCTGCTTGCTGTCATTCTATAGAAAGGTTCTTAAGTTACTTCTAGGGAACAGAAATCTGACCTGGTCACACAGGTGCATGCTCTGATTACCCTCTATGATATAACAGCCGTGCACCTGTGTGACCATGGACAGATTTCTCTCCACTGGAAGTACCATAGAAGCTTTCTATAGAAGAACAGCAAGCAGAGATCTAGAAAACAGTGAGGAATTGATACAGAAGTATATAAGACCAAACATTTGCTGAAATGAATACCCCTTGAAAGTTTACTTTTCTGTATCAGATCTGTGTCCCTAGTCCCCTGGGAGTGGCAGTGAGAGCAACGTTTCCCCCTCACCCTTGGCAAATCTCTCCGTCATGCATAGATTTAGAATAATAAAAAAAACTCCAATATCTCCATATCTCCCCCCCACCATTCCTTCCCCCCAGATTCTTCCATGTCTGCCCCACCCCTCACTGGCCCCTCCTTGGGACTAGGGACACAGCTCTGATACAGAAAGGTAAACTTTCTCCAACTTATCATTTTTATTTTTTTTTAAAGCCAGTATTACTATAAAACACTCTTTGCAATGTGCACACTTTTCTGTATGGGGGAATGGGGGAGCCAGAAAGGGTTCCTTGATGAAAGTTCCCTTTAAATGGGGCTTTCCCTCACAATCAGAGGATAATATGTTTATTGGAAAATGCCTTTGAAGAAGGTTACAGTTACTGTTGATTGTCACAGAGGCATGCCAGGGGGCCATTTATCTCAATTGCTGCCATAAAGACAATGGGGCAGATTTACTTAAATAGTCAAAAGTGCTCCATGCGGACCCTTAGTAATGTGCCCCAATGTGACTCCTATGCAACTACAGAGTGTTTTCCAACTCATGATGCTGATAATTTAGCCATTGGATAAATCATCAATACTGTGTCAGTGGCTTTTGGGTCTAGAAGATCAACACAGAACACCAAGCGGGATACAGCTCCATTTTCTGAGAAGTGGACAGGCTGGGTGGCTGCAAGTCAGCCTCCATTCAAGTGAAAGTAACACCAATCACACTAGACAGAAAACGAGCTATACTTCCATCTCCATTAACTTTAGGTCTGATCAGTGTGGAGTAGTTTATTTATTCGTACTGGAAAATACAATTACAGGGGCTGTATCATGTTATAACATGAACATGGGGGAGGTTGACAGTCAAGACGACCCCATCGAACTGCAGAATAGGGGAACCATCCTTTTACCAGTGCAATTTCCAGGTTTCGCCAACCAAAGTCAAGATGGGGCCGCATTGGTGTGTCTTGACTTCTAGGGTGGTGCTATCTGAAACGCTAAAGTCAGTTGACATGAAGGGATGAGTTCAGGGACTTTGTCACCCCCCATTCGGTGGATTTTAGGGGTCTTGAGTTGTCTCGCACCTCCAGCAATCATACATTTGAATTAACCTTAATACAACCCTCTTTAAGAGTTTGTCATTCAATGGAACTGAGCTGTGATACAGGACCCAATCTATGGAGAAGAGTGGTTTCTGTTTCTATAACACCTAGAGACAAGAGTGGTTCTGTTTTTATACAACCTAGGACAAGAGTGGTTCTGTTTTTTGGGGGGGAAAAGGTCAGATCTTCTTATACAATTTTAATAAAACTGTATTTTGTGCACTTTTTCTGGTATCAAATTGCAAACATACACAGAGGGTGTCCTATAAGGCATCTGTATGTGATAAGTAGCATTCTTTCTTCCAGAGGTTTTGTAAAAATACTGTACAAGCTCAAGGATCCTTTAGGAGAAATCTCTGTAGTAATCCCTTTGAATTATCACCTGTGACTCACTCTCACATCCATGTTTAGTCACTGTCATGCCACTTTTCATGAAGTTAAGGTTGGAAGGTTACAGAGGTTTCGATATAGTAATGAAAATGAAACACTCTGGCCAGATGTAACGGAGAGGCTTTCACAACTGTATTTCCCCAAGCGACATTGTGAAAAGAGAATGCTACTCTCTGTCCTTATGCTGAGGAAAATCGTTTGCGTGACACCCGGCCTCAGCGTTTACTGCGCCATCATCCATTGTAGCTACTCAGATATTTGACATGTGAGTGGAGGGCCAGGTTGATGTCTATTTGAACTTACATGATTAACTGAAACTGCAAATCAGACCTTGGATATTCAGAATCTTAACGTTTCATGGTTACACATATATACACTCACCGGCCACTTTATTAGGTACACCATGCTAGTACGGGTTGGACCCCCTTTTGCCTTCAGAACTGCCAATTCTTCTGGCATAGATTCAACAAGGTGCTGGAAGCATTCCTAGAGATTTTGGTCCATATTGACATGAGGGCATCACAACAGTGCCGCAGATTTGTCGCTGCACATCCATATGCGAATCTCCCGTTCCACCACAACCCCAAAGATGCTCTATGGATTGAGATCTGGTGACTGTGGAGGCCATTTGAGTACAGTGACCTCATTGTCATGTTCAAGAAACCAGTCTGAGATGATTCCAGCTTATGAATGGGCCATTATCCTTCTGAAGTAGCCATCAGATGTTGGGTACATTGTGGTCATAAAGGGATGGACATGTCACAACAATACTCAGGTAGGCTGTGGCATTGTCAGACTATCTCAATTGGTACCAAGGGGCCCAAAGAGTGCCAAGAAAATATTCCCCACACCATGACACCACCACCTGAACCGTTGATACCAGGCAGGATGGATCCATGCTTTCATGCTGTTGACGCAAAATTCTGACCCACCATCCGAATGTCGCAGCAGAAATCGAGACTCATCAGACCGGCAACGTTTTTCCAATCTTCTACTGTCCAATTCGATGGCTTGTGCAAATTGTAGCCTCAGTTCCTGTTCTTAGCTGAAAGGAGTGGCACCCGGTGTGGCTTCTGCTGTCTGTAGTACCCATCTCCTCAAAGTTCGAACGTTACTGTGCGTTCAGAGATGCTCTTCTGCCTACCTTGGTGTGAACGGGTGGCGATTGAGTCACTGTTGCCTTTCTATCAGCTCGAACCAGTCTGCCCATTCTCCTCTGACCTCTGGCTTCAACAAGGCATTTCCGCCCACAGAACTGCTGCTCACTGGATGTTTTTTCTTTTTCAGGCCATTCTCTGTAAACCCTAGAGATGGTTGTGCGTGAAAATCCCAGTAGATCAGCAGTTTCTGCAATACTCTGACCAGCCCTTCTGGCACCAACAACCATGCCACGTTCAAAGGCACTCAAATCACATTTCTTCCCCATACTGATGCTCGGTTTGGACTGCAGGAGATTGTCTTGACCATGTCTACATGCCTAAATGCACTGAGTTGCCGCCATGTGATTGGCTGATTACAAATTAAGTGTTAACGAGCAGTTGGACAGGTGTACCTAATAAAGTGGCCGGTGAGTGTATAAATATACACTCGATGAGTCTCGATTTCTGCTGCGACATTCGGATGGTAGGGTCAGAATTTGGCGTCAACAACATGAAAGCATGGATCCATCCTGCCTTGTATCAACGGTTCAGGCTGGTGGTGGTGGTGTCATGGTGTGGGGAATATTCTTGGCACTCTTTGGGCCCTTGGTACCTTGAGCATTGTTGCAACGCCACAGCCTACCTGAGTATTGTTGCTGACCATGTCCATCCCTTTATGACCACAATGTACCCTGTAACATCTGATGGCTACTTTCAGCAGGATAATGCGCCATGTCATAAAGCTGGAATCATCTCAGACTGGTTTCTTGAACATGACAATGAGGTCACTGTACTCAAATGGCCTCCACAGTCACCAGATCTCAATCCAATAGCATCTTTGGGATGTGGTGGAACGGGAGATTCGCATCATGGATGTGCAGCCGACAAATCTGCGGCAACTGTGTGATGCCATCATGTCAATATGGACCAAAATCTCTGAGGAATGCTTCCAGCACCTTGTTGAATCTATGCCACAAAGAATTGAGGCAGTTCTGAAGGCAAAAGGGGGTCCAACCCGTTACTAGCATGGTGTACCTAATAAAGTGGCCGGTGAGTGTGTATATATATATATATACAATTTCATAAGAGTATAAATATTTAGCACTGTTTAACACTACGCTTCTGCTATTATACATAATGGTTTGGATATTTGGCATTTGTTTCCATATAACTGGTGCTTTGTAATGATTTTGTGCTATTTTATATTTATTTAATGCCTCATTGTGTTCCCATCTCTCCAGCACAAGACTATGACACACTGACATTTGCATGCACTGTGTGTTCAGCTTCCAATGAAATGATTCAGTCACTGGACATCTTGCCCAAAGTGTAATGTTAATCTGTGTTCCTGGCAAATCAAACACAAATCAATCACTATTTACTCCGGCGAGTCAAGTGCACTTTCCACATTACATCTGGAATTTTTTTTTTTTTTATATTTGGCATTCTTCCATTTTAATATCATGTATTCTGTTTTAACATCCGTGCCTCTGCAAACACAGTCTGATACAAGTCTCCTTCACAGGCTGTAGATATGGAGGCGAGGAGAAAGCAGAAAGTGGAGATTAAAATTATTAAAAAGATAAGGAAAATGCAGATTAATGAAAATCATTCAAAACCTAACATTTTGTGTAAATTTTGTAATAAACAGAATGACATCAGACAACAAGTGAAGACCCCAATAAATCTAAATGAGTATCCTCACTACAATAATGTGTATCAGTCAGGACGAAAAGGAGGTTGACTATCTTTGTATACTACGGTTTTATGTATAAAACATCTGATCTTTTTGTACGTATGATGATTCTCTATACAGTATTTTTCGTACTATAAGGCGCACCATCAATAAATGCCTGCTTAAATGTCTAGGTTCATATAAAAGGTGCACTGGATTATAAGGCGCACCATCAATAAATGCCTAGATACATATATAAGGCGCACGGGATTATAAGGCGCACCTGATTAAAAGGATGAATGACTGGCAGGTGGCAGACCTGTGCACAGTTCAAGGCGTGTTGTCTGTAAGTACGGTTCATATATAAGGTGCACCGGATTATAAGGCGCACCATCAATAAATGCCTGCTGAAACGTCTAGGGTCATATATAAGGAGCACTGGACTATAAGGCGCACCTGATTATAAGGATGAATGACCAGCAGGTGGCAGACCTGTGCATAGTTCAAGGCAGCTGTTGTCTGTAAGTACGGTTCATATATAAGGTGCACTGGACTATAAGGCGCACCTTTGATTTCTGAGAAAATCAAAGGATTTTTTGTGTGCCTTATAGTCCAAAAAATACAGTACTAACACCCACTCTTAGCTCCAATTGTAATATTACATTGCATTTAGCATCAGGCTTAAAGGTCATCTTTCTCTACAATTTGCTTTGCTGCACTAACGGCCATGTTAAAGGGGTTGTCTGAGATAAATGAAAAATACATATGTGGCTGGTGAGGGGCTGCTTAAAAAAAGAAAAGTTGGGAATGGTGTGGGGCAGGCCTTCTCAGCCGGCCGGGAAGGTGTTCACAGCGCAGCATCGGTGCCCCTGTAAATAAACATGGACACGGACAGGAAAGATGGAAGAAGTTATTTTTTGAAATTTTTAAAATGTTTTTATTTCCAAGCCTCTCCTTCCAAGTGCTTCAGGGGCAATAGCAGAGCCCCTCGACAGGCATAACAAGTCCCTCTCCAGCTGTATCACTCTTGGGTGCAGCATGATGTGTAGCCGAAACTCTGAAATTTAAATCTGGACAACCCCTTTAACAGGTTTAAGACCTTGGGAAAATTAGTTTTAAGAAAGTTTTTGATTTGATTCTATGGGTGTACAGTATTGCATACACCATTTCATCCTGGTGGTAGATGTCCTTTAAGCATAGAGCGTCTCATTCAGATTCCTAACTATCGGATCGAGTGCCTCTGTGTTCAGCACCATGGACAACACATCACATGGCACGTATCTGATTGTTGTTGCAACTTTCTGTGTTCATTAATGAAAGGTGAAAGGAATCGCATCCTGGTGATTGTAATGTGCAGGAAGCAAAATTACCCCAGAGCTGGTGGGTTTGTCTTTTTTTAACTAAGGATGAGCAGAACATGAACCACTATGGTTCATGGCGAACATTTTCAAGTTCAGCCACCGCCGGTAACAATCGTTGCCATTTTCCTTGATCCTTGCAACCTGATGACATCATGAGGAGTGACAATCCTAGGTAAAACGGCGGTATGCACACGTCACTGGCATTTGAAAGGGTTAAGTCCCAGGATCGGTGCCAGGACTGTTCACAGGTGTTAACTAGTGAACAACTGGCAGGATTTAAAGGGTTAACACCCATGATTGTTGCCAGCATCAATCACAAGTGTAATCAGTGGGTGTTTGGGTACCGGAACCAATGTTCAAAGTTCTGATGAAGTTGTCGAGTCCAAATGGGTCCGCTCATCAGTATCCGTACCATTCACATTAGACAGGGGCCTTCACCCCTTACGGCAACCTGTATTTCTGAGTTACTATAGCATACCTGGCCAGAAGACTAGTCCCTGCTTCCATTTCTATACAAAACCGAATGTGCTCATACAGGAAGACTCTCATACCCAGCTCATGGAAGAGCTCTTACACTTTATTTTTACCGTAAAATAGAATTTCCACCCAATTTGGAGTTCACTATGTATGGAAAATAGCTTCAAGTGCATCGCTGACTACAAGAACAAGTTCAATGTATCCATGACAACCTGCGCAGGTAGTAAAGAGCCTAGTCATGGATACATGGGATCCAGTTCACACGCTTTGTTGTTATCCTACTTGAGATGATTTGTGCAAACTGCTGTCATGACAATTAACAAAATAATAAAAATTGAAGAAAAAAAACAAAACTTTTTTTTTTTTTACTTAAAGGGAACCTGTCATCAAAAAATGGCCTAATAAACTATTACCAGTATGTTGTCAAGCACCTTAACAGCTTCTAGAGCATGTTGCTTTAACGGTGATGTAATCTAGAAAATCAACTTTGAATTAGATTGATTGCATACAGTCAAGGAGGCAAAGGCTTTAAACAATAAAGTCAAACTTTCCCTGTGATTGATATCATTTGTTAGACTTCAGCAGGAGATCTGGTTAGTGATGTCCCTGGATGCCTCTACCTGCTTCTTATTAGTCCTGCTGCACAAAATTTCAGTCGCCACTAGACACAACCCTGTAACTTCTCACGTGGGTCAGGCCGCCATCTTGGATGAGATCATAGAGCTGAGATTTCGGTCTGTCTCTACTGGGAGCCTGTGGCCCCGCCCCCTGCACGGAGCTCAGAGACACTTGCTGATCACTTCCTGCCTGCACAGGGTGAGCAGAGGCTGCAAACTACAAGCAGATAAGTCATCTGGGGGAAGGGGGATGCAGGCACATAGCTGTGAGATGTAGCAGAGCTCACAGTGTAATGGTCTGTCAGCCTGTGTGTAATCATCTCTGATCTGTCTCATCTTTCTATTTGTCAGTGTGTTAGTACAATGTCAGAATCCAGATGAAAAAGTATATATACACCTTGTACCCTGATAATCTAACCACATTGTGAACCTAAAAACTAGATGGGTCGTAATGTGTCTGCTTAGAGAGTTTATTGTTATCACCACCAGGGGATTGAAAGTGTGAGAAAATTTTCTTTTGTGGGAAAACCCCTTTAACTACCTACAGATCCTAATGAAACTGTGGTTTAGTGTCCAAAATGCATTATATACTTTCAGTCCAGGACAGTTCTAGAGCGTTTTAGGACAATAAACGTGGTCTGTAAGTAGTTTGGTGTCCAAATTTTCTACAATAGGTTGAAAAACATTCCTGCTTTCTTCCAAAAACAAAAATAGTGCAACACATGACCATGGTTTGTGCCGGTATTGCAGCTCGGCTCTATAGAGATGAATGGAGTTTAGTTGTATGGTATGTATACCATTGTATTAAAAAAAAAAAGGCTATGTTTTTCAACCTATGGACAACACCTGGCGTGGAACCTGCCAAGTTACAGCATACAACACAACTTCCAACCCGTGGATTACAGCATTTTTATGTTTTAACACTGGACAAAAGTATAAGCTGCATCTACAAGAGAAAAGCCATATAGTAAGTTAATAGGGTATTAAAAAAAAAAAAAAAAAAAACACCCTTTTTGGGTTTTAGTAATTTTATTGCACAGAACAAGACATTAGGAAAAAGGGTAGAAAATACATGCCACATGTTTTGGTTGTTTATTCCTTAGCAAAAAAAATTCTGGAGCCCTAGTACCTGGCCCTTCCCCTAGGAACCCATCACTTCTACCAGTATATACAGGTTGGACTTTGACGGACACAAGAAGGAGACAAACATTGAAATGCTAAGCAACTACCACAAACTGGACAGAATGGGTAAAAAGATAAAGATCCAATTAAATAAAAAAATAATTAACTTTTCCCAGAACGCACAGTACGTATGCAGGACATAATGAATCTCTGTACAAATAAAACTCATGTCTGGAAGGCACAGTAGCAAAAAAAATTATAAATTGCCAAAAAAGCATGGAGGGACATCAATCACCATCAGCCGGGACTTATTACTGGCCATGGGTGACTCCAGCCACGACACTCTGCCGCTCACACGCATCGTGTATTTACAACAGAAGGCGAATAAAAAAAACCCCTATTAACGAGGATGACGAGAAGCACAAGGCGGAATGTCGTAAACGCGGTCTCCCAAAAAAGTGCTTGTCTAAGCAAGTCTCTACATTGTGCGATCCTTCCATACGCTGCTAGTCCTTAAGGTGTAGCATCTCCTTATTCTTGGAGTCACACAGGTACATAAGAATTTGTGCCTAATTTACTGCCAGTCTTCGTTAATCCACCTTTACAACGCTGTAGATCTTCCTGACAAACCAGTAGCATGCAAAGAAACCAATGGTGCCTAAAGAGGGAGAGACAAAATACAACCATCATTTAACGCCCTCTCCGATGCACATGCAAAGAGTTAAAGGAAATCTACCATCAGAATCCAAAACGATAAACCAGAGACACCTACTCATAGATTCAGGCAGGTATTCTTATATTTGTCATCCTTTCTTCTAAAAATCAATGCTGAAAATTATGCTAATGAGACAGACGAGCTCTAGAGGGCGTTACTTGAGCCCCCTTGCTGTAGCTTTGCAGGCTTTTCCACTGTGCAGGAGCACAGGGGAGACAGTTTAACAACATGTGAAGCTACAGCACAGAAGGGGCTCTGGCAACGACCCGAGAGCCCTTCTGGCTCATTTTAAAAGTTGATTTTAGAAGGAAGGAGGCCATGGATAATAAATTTAAGACGATTACCATAGTCAGGTGCCTGGATCTATGAGTAAGTGTCCCTGGTTTATCATAATGGATTTCAATGGTAGATTTCATGTAAAAGGGTTGGACATGAAGATAGTTCACCGCAAATACAATGCTCCTACAGGGTCACCCATATTGTACTTGTCCTGGTAAACCTTCCCCTTTACCAGGTAGGAGTCAGATGTCAGGTGACTGTCCAGCTGCTATCCTTTGTCTTCCTGTCATGCCCTACAGGTGTCTGGAGGGTCCGGGCAGTCATGAACACTGCTCCCAAGTCCCTGGTTGGAGGGGGATGTCCTCTGCATGCTCCTCCAAGCAGTGACATGAGAATGATGTTCAAAGGGGGAGTGAATTCAGTAATGACCATACTGCCCCCGATCTTGTGGAAGTCCGCATATATCCCAAAAGCAACAACTGATCTGTTGTAGGATCCATGGCTCCAACAGAAAAAAAGTTTATTAGTACAAATACAATATAGGTGACTAAAATTGGAAAACTGCAATAACCTAATGTAAAGGGTGGTACATAAGATTAGGGGGGGGGGTCAAACACTTGCAACCCCAGGGAGGTGGAAGCAGGCAGCTCCATTGTCAGTGTAGTGGCCAAACCAACTCGGTGTAACTTATTTCCTATTCATAGAAATAGGAGCGGAATTGCAGTAACTTGGCCTGACCACTACACAGAGAATGGCGCTGTCTGCTTACTTTGACATTAGAATAACAGTTCTGTTGATATTTTTTACCGATTAATAGCTTGGACTCATGATACCAAGACAGCGTTCCATCTTCTTAAAATCTTCTACTGAATTTAGGGCTGGGGGGGGCTTTTCCCGCTGAAGCGCCGTTCTACTCTCTTTGCAGCTACTGCGATATACACTCAGCAAGGAAGCCTTTAAAGCAATTGACTAAAAACCTGCCTGCGCAGTAATAAAAAAGGAAATTCTGTAAATGTTTCCCACTGACTTGGAAAGTCTGGCAGAATGAGCGGTAAATTAGCAGAGCTTAATGCTGGATCTGTCTAAACATACATTAGGCAAGTGAAAACATACACTCGCAGACAACTGCCTCGCTGCATTTTCGGAGCAGATTGGAATTAATTAACTTACATTTTTTCCCCATGAAGTGGGCTTTCTTGTACTCCAGAAGACAGGCAGCAATTTTTTATTTATTTATTTATTTATTTTTTACATGCGTCTACAAAGACAAAATTGGCTCTGTATGCAAATATTTACTGTGCTTCTAAATGAGAACCAGTAGTCACAGCAACTAAAGCAATTTAACCAGCGTGCCGGCTTCTAGATAAACACCCCGCTGGATAAACAGAGTGGATGGCGGAGGGTCTGGAGAAGGGAAATCTTCCTATTGTTGTCAGTGACAGGAAGCGTGAAGACAATATATAAAATACACCATTATAAAACACTGCACCGGGTGACCTGTGGTGGAAATCTACACCTCAGTCCTCCCTCCCGCTCAGTATATCGCCAAAATGATTCCAATGGTGGGCACTGAGGGTGATACAAGAAGACCCTCTCTACAAAACTGCAGATCTGTAATCGCTATTAGGCTATATTCAGACGGATGCATGCCCACCCGGCTGCGCATAAGTCTGGTGCGCTGGAGAGGAGGAGGGGTGACCACTCCCCTCTCCATAGAGATGCACAGCCGTAACAAGGGGGAAAGATAGGATATGTTAGCGACACCGTATCACTCTGTGCGCCTATTGTCATCTATGGGGGACGCCTGTGCGGCCGCAAGCTTGTGGGCGTATATATGTCCCCCATACGTCAATGTCAATGTAGCCTTAGACCAAGTGTTCCAAAATGGCGCAAAATGGGGACATTTTCGGCCTTCGGATATGGGATAGCACTCCTCACACCTCCCACCTCCAAGTGGCTGAGCAGCCACGTTGCAAAACTAAAGCCAAGCTCCGCCAGGGTGCGGTAAGACCCACTTAATGACCATGTATAACGCAAGTCAATGGCCCAATGCTCAAAGGCTACAGTGGCATTAGGTACAACTTTTTGATCACATATATATCACACTGCCAGACACATCCAGCAATAGCGAATTCAACAGATTTGTTTCAGGGAACTTTTCATTAGGTGCAATTAAGCATTTGTTATCTTATGCCATGCGTCCATATATAGCAATGTAGCTTCAGCCTAATTTGTCGATCAGCAGCATAAGCTACCAAGATAAACCAAAACTACAACATAGCACGACGCATCTTCTTCCTCGAAATCAATGTAAAAGGTTAACATTTTGGCCCACCACTTGCACGTGTTTTATGAACCTGGGCGCTGAGGTCAGACAAACAGTTCTGGGAATTTTCCATATAATTTGTTACGTACCTGTAAACAGGAAAAAAATTAAAACCATGATCATCGTGTACCCAAAGTACAAAATGGTGCTGGCAGTCTCTGTTATTTGAAGCTTAGAGAAGAAATAATGAACGGCGTAGATGAAGAGGTAAACAGCCGTGAATCCGCTGGTCAGGAAGGACCGCCACCACCAGTGGTAATCCTGCAGGAGAGTGGAAAAACACAGACAGACAATGTTGGGTAATGTGCCATCACAGGATTGTTAGTAAATGTACTGTACTGATGTACTGTTAAATATTGCAAGACAAAAAAAAAAGGTCAGAAAACTGAAATGTTATGTATGTCTATATTAATGGTATAGAACTAGTCTAGACAAACATTACATAACATACTCCTAGATATCAAACAACATCACGCAGTAGCCAGAGGCTGTGCAAGGCTACATTCACAGGGCCGTATGGGGGGGGGGGGGGGGGGAATACAGGCAGCCCCTGGGTTACATACAAGATAGGGTCCGGAGGTTTGTTCTTAAGTTGAATTTGTATGCAAGTTGTAGCTCCAGACAAAAAAATTTTTGGACCCAGTGACAATTGTAGTTTAAACATTTTTTGCTGTAATGGGACCAAGGATTATCAATAAAGCTTCATTACAGACACCTTACAGCTGATCATTGCAGCCTGGGACTACAGTAAAGCATTCAGAAAGCTTCACCAGAGGTCACAGTTTCTGACCTCTGGTGAAGGTCAGAAATTTCTATTAAAAAAAAGAATGTTTTTCAAACACAGAATACTGTATACAAATCAATAGGTCCAAAATGCAGCGTAACCCAATAATAATGCAGGTAATGACCTTTTTAATGATATGCAAATCAACCTACAAGTGCTCTATGGACGACAATTTGAAAGATTTGGCAATAGACCAGAATGATGAAAGCAGAGGCTGAACGGTCCCCAGTGGAGGTAAAGAGGGGGACAGTAAGCAGCAATACCCAAGAGCTACATCACATAAGACCGTCTGGTCCTCCTGGCTGCATCGGCAAACCAAATGTCATACTCTCTGCATCGTTTCATTCGTTTGTGGTCACTATGTTTCGGCTTCTATTAAGCTGCCCGCAAACACTACGTTTGAAATGTGTTTCGAAACTCAATTCATGCGCAGAGGGGAGGAGCTTCCTCTAATCTCAGAAGCGTTTAGACCTAAAAGCTCCGTAATTAGAAGAAACGCCTTCCTGCTGTGCTCGATTTGCGTTTCTAGGTCCTACAGATTAACAGATTAGTGTGCGGTCAAACAACTAGTGCTGCGTTCATGAACACAACGCAGGGTGGGATTGTAAACGCAGCACCCTCAGTTTTAAAGGTAATATGGACTGGGCAGTATCCCTTTAACCAGAAAATCAGTTTATAATACCTCTGCACATAGATGGAAGTAACAAAGCAAGATAGTAGCCTCTGAACAAGTTATCAGGAGTATAATGAATACCAGAAACAGGAAACCGAACATATAGTACATTTGATGAGACCTACAAAACAAAATACAAAACTGTGAAACAGACAGAAATACATGAGGCAGACAGACCTGTATAATGCAGCCACACCGTCATACGTAACACAGTAACTAACACAAACTAATTCCCCTTTAAGCAGAACAGGATCCGACTACATTTCATATGGTTGATAAGCAAAAACGAGATGTAACCAGCCGGCAGTAAATAGCTAGAGAAATACAATAATTCAGCGGAATAGACGTAGGCTGCATGATACGTGCGGGCATCCTGCTGTGCCCAACTATGTGAATGAGGGAACGTCTGGCAGAATGAAGAACGATCCTTGTATTTATCACAGCTATGCTGTATTAGAGATTACATATGCACCAGTCATGGGTGGCTGTATGATGCAGCTATGGCACACTGTATCTAGGCAGACAGATATTATTGCAGGATATGCCCGCGTTTCAGTAAAGGGGATCCAAGGAAAGGGCTGTTGTCTGTTATATGCAAATAAACACTATAGGGCAGATTTATCATGCCTTCTTTTCTGGTGTGAAAGGCATGAAAAAGTGGCAACTCCTGGCCCATGGGCAGGATTGTGAGGATTGTACACCCATATGACACTTGTTTTTTTAAAAGGGGGGGCTGGCAAAGGTTATAGCTGAAATCTAACAGGACCTGGTCTAGATTGTATTCTGGTGACAGATTTGCGCCAGAACTACTTAAGAGGCCAAAACCCCTAAGGAAATCCTGCGTGTAGTGCGCTGGTATGGAGATGATGCTCCAGTCTTCCTCCCCATCAATCCAGAAACAAGATAAAATGTGCAGTTAATCAAAACTGCCCAAATTTTTCAGGCTGGCTGCACACGAACATGTACAGCTTGTGGAAATGGACCTGTATGTTGATTCATCACGGCAGACTGCACAGGACCGGAGTGCTTGCACGAGACAGAAATACAATGAAAGGACTGTCTTCCAGCAGCACAGCAACACTGTTTATGTGCTGAAATTTGGCTGCCAGACAGGGAGTCCTTGCATCATATTTCTGCATGTATCTTGCAAGGACTCAAGTCCCGTGCAATGTGTTGGGTCTGTGGGATCCGGCAAATATACATTTCCATGGGCTGAAAACATTCATGAGCAGTCTTCAGATATTAGCAGTCAGAACCAGTCTTCAGATATTGACCAAATAAACCGCTACTAGTATGTTGTCAAGCAGCTTCTAGAGGAGGTTTCTTTCATGGCTAAGGGTGATGGCACACGTTCAGTTTTTCAGATGCAGTTTTTGAAACCAAAAGCAGGTGTGGATCATAATAGGAGAGATAAATAATTGAAAGGTGTTGCTCCTCCTTCTACTTTTACTCCATTCCTGGTTTGGGCATCAAAAACTGCATCTGAACGTTTTATTATTAGTAGTAGTAGTTTATTAGGCCAATTTCTGGTGACAGGTTCCCTTTAAATTGATAGCACCATCCACTGATTGTATACCCCAGTTACAGCCAATCACTTTGCTTTTCTCTGCATTCCCGTTTCTCAATAGGCGATTCTTGGAAAGTAGCAAGGAAATTGATTATTCTCTTAATTTTATTTCTTTTTTTCCATCCAATTTAGAGCCAGAGGAGGTATTTCCTGGATAATGTAGCAGGTAGAGGATACAGACGATTGAGGAGGATAGAGAGCGTTCTGCTCTTGTTCTTCTATACTGTACTGATCTACTTGCTCAGTGTAGACAAAGCTGTGCATGAGATTCTGTTCCTGCCACACCAGACTCTGGCTCCTCCCTTTTTGTGATGTCATCACAGGTCTCGTCTGTGGCTTCAACACAGGAGACTGTGTTGGGTCCCGTTCCTAATCGTCTAGGTGAAGCATTTTGTATGCATAGACACAGTACACAGCTGTAGCTCAGTGGGACATATCAAAAATGTTTTCATCATTTAAAATTTCCTCAAAAATTAAAAAAAAAGGTAATAAAATGCTCATATGAATAAAAAAATAAATAAAAATAATGCCTCGTAGCATTAGCGCTTCTACATTTTACCTCCAGATTACAATTATTTGTGGATCATCACTCGAATTTGTGCTTTCAATACAACAAGTGACAAAAGAGCTAATAGGCACTTACCAAATGCTGTTGAGAATGAAGAACAACTGAATAAAGATACATCCGAAAGGTAAGATGCCTCCCATGATAATACCTGGGAATGGTTTAGTAAAAAATGACTGGGTGGGAATCTGCCGAGGAATCTGATTTGTTCGAACAGGATGTTCAATTGCCTGATAAAAAAATAATAATAATAAAAATATCTAAGTGTCAAACTCTATTAAAATATGAGCCTCCACTTTAATTTGACTATTGTATTTCTTTTTTGTTATATTTCTTTATATAATTTTCCTTAGAATATTCTCCTTCATTATGTGTCAAGGAAGAAACTAAAAACTGAAAATTCTATACAAGTCATAGAAATCATGCCCATTACTACTGAAAGGAACAAGGACATCTAGTGTTCAAATAACAGATTCCTACAAAAGCAATTACCTTACCCAACCTAGTAGGAGTAGAAATACATTGAAACTACAGCTACATTACAGTCAAATTGACATAGCACTCACTTCCTATGATGCCTTGTGTTTGCTCATTCAGTAATTTAGTAACAAATCCAATTCAGTAATTCAGTAACAAATCCAATGAGGTTCCTACAAGTAAATCCAATGAAAACTGCATAGTGTACATACAGAAACTATATGGAGACTAGCCTTCATTACACGGAGGAGCATGCAGCATGTAATACGTAGTACAAACCAGCAGAACTAAGGGTTATTAGCATCTGCACTATGTAGAAAATGGTAATAGAAGATGGGGATGGGGTGCAGAGAAGTCTATAAAACAGTTTGAGGTGCAAAGAGACCGAGAGAGTTCTGTAGAATCACAGACTGGGATGGATGAGCTGACACTGAAGAGGAGGCATATTTTACCTTACTACTCTATGTGGGAGTCTTCTACATCCAGAGCACTGAACACACTGAGCTCTGCTACACCACTCTCAGCTACACACTGCAGCACACATGTAATCAAGATAATCAAAGTTGTTCTACAACCCAAGAGCTATTATTTTGTGAAAAGAAAATGGAGTGACCGCATCTATGTGGCATCTGTTTTTTTTCCACGGATCCTCATAAACTGAGTGATTTGCATGAAAATGGGACATGCTCTAATCTTTAAATGGACTGGATGCACAGTCCAATAAAATAACAGCTGTGGGCACTGATCCATTAAAACCTACTGTATTTAGTGCTGCCATGTGCCTCCCACCTTACCTACTGTATAGCATTTAGAAATTGTGAGCTACAGAACTTACTCTCTCTTTAAATCCAAAGTATGCTCCAAGGAATGTAAGTGGAACAGAGATGCCAAACCACATGGCTAGGATGGCCACCAGTGTCCCAAATGGAATTGCAGCTGAAGAGCCTTTGGCCAATAATATGACATTCATGACAAAGAAATCAGCAAAAATAATCCTGCAAGAAAAAAAAAGTGTTATTAAACCATCCAAAACATGGTCAACCTGTGCAGGATTATAACACTATACATTTTCCATGACAGTATTCCTTTCTCATGGTTTACAAAAAAAAAAAAAGTTTCTGATAGAGTTCCCCCCTTAGTGCAGCATCTACACACCGTTTTTATCTTAATCTTTTGTTCAGCCTTAGTGAAAAAGTGTTCATTCCGTCTTTATGCAAATTACTTGCAAAGGCTACTGGGCGCATGGAGTAGCCTCAGACAGTTCCAAGGGAGAAGGCTAGACCACGCCCGCAGTCGCCCCTGCATACCCACCTTCTTTGTTGTGCATCACCCGCAGGTCAGCCACCAGGAGCTACTGTGCAGGTGCAGAGCACTCCTGCTGCTGGCCCACTGCCGACAGACCATACTGGACATAAGCTTCCCAACAGGCTTGTCTCCAGCAGGTATTTATGCGCTTGCACAGAGCTCGTCAGAGCTCACGCAACAAAGAAGGGTAGGCGGGTATGCAGTGGCAACGAGTAGCCTTCGCCCTGGAGCTGTCCGAGGTTACTCCACACCCCAATAGCCTCTGCAAGCAATTGGCATAAATAAAGAATTACCACCATTTCACCAAGGCTGAATAATAGATTAAAAGAAAAAAGGTGTGCAGATGCTTCACTAAGGGGCAATCTCCATTGGGAAGTACTTTAGAAAGTAGATTCCCAATGATAGATTTCCTTTAAATGGAACCCGATAGAAACTGACTGATTATGATTCTTTCAACAAACCTTTTATAAACAAAGCTGCCGCTCAATAAAAGCTCAATTTCATGCTAGCAAAAGTGGCAGAAGGCCACAGGAGGGTCAGATCACATCATAACTATATAGAGGAGGAGAACAGAGAGTCAAAGGATCAATGACACTACCCACAGTACAAAGAGAAGAGAGCGACTGCAAAGTGAAGGATACATGTAACACAAGGAGCAGAAACCATATTACTCATGTGCACACACTTACCCAGGACATAAAAGTGCTGTCAGTAACACATTGGATTTCCATCGCTCTCCACCAAATGCTGAAAAATGAAATTTACGATAACTGAGAAGCTGAATATGAATAACCCATTGTCACTCACACAAACGTATGTATCCTTTAGGGTGCATTCACTCGGCGGTATGCAGGCTCCATCTTTTCCCGGTGTAGGCGTGTGGCACCGTATCACCACCGGGCCGCCATTGCCACTTGTGGGGCGTACATGCCCCCAGATGGCCGGGTAAATGCACACCTAAGTAACCAGTGATCGTGCCCAGTTTGCAGTCACAATATAATTACACACAGGCCATAGACAATAGGACCCTCACTGCTATTGCTATGACTACATGACTATGTTTTTACTCTTTAATGTCTTGTTTTATTTGTCCATCAGGATTTATAAAACGCCATTTATGATAGCGCTATAGAAATAAAAGGTTATTATTACACTAAAAGCTGGTCTTGCTTCTTGTGGGAAACATGGTCCCTCCATAGGGGAAAGAAGGATTTAGACATTTGTATTGTTAACTTCTTGCCTCCCTGTCCTAGGACATTATAGAGTCTTATTCCTTTGTCTCTGCTAAAATAGTCACAAAAGCTCAGTCTATGTAAACTAAATTACCTTTCAGCAATAGCACAAGGACAAGGTAAATCTTCAGTAGGAACAATAAATTAAAGTAGGACTGTTTTACAGATCCTCAAGTCTAATTCAAAGACTAGTGGTAGGTATTAAGCTAAATTCACACCAACAAGAAGACAAGTCATGTTTTCAACTCTTGAGTGTCAGAGTCATCAGTCCCCAGATAATACAATTAATCACGGACTCATACACCTCCAGTCTTTGAAACGGGTTCATCATCACAGATCCAATAGTCATTTAAGAAGGCTACTCACTCTTATACATCCGGGCAGATACATAACCAGCAGGGGTTCCTAACAAGACCCATAACACAACAGCACAGGTCATCAAAGCTCCTCTGTTAGCAGGCGACAAGAATCCAAGGCAGGCGAGAACTAGAGAGAGCAATAGAGAAACAGGGTTATGCTAGAATCATCACATGACTGTAGAAAGTAACTCAGTAGTTATAAAAACTTTGACACCCCCCCTCCCCCACCTCCTGCAGCGGTGGCCCCAATTGTTTGGTCAGCCTCCTAAAACCTGCACAGATCACCCCCTGCAGGCCCGCATTTTAGTCCAGTTATACAGTATGAGAAAATCTGAAACACAGAGGATAACTAAAGGAATAAAACTTACACAATGTAATGAACGTCATAATGAAAATCTGCGTTCCTTGGCCCAAAAAGACGGACAGAAGCATCCCCTTCATTGGTGGTCTAAATATATCACCATGTACCAACTTCCAACCAAATTCTTCCTGGGCATCTTCCTGCAGAAAAGAAATTGTGACATTTTCTAAACAAGCAAAGTTTTGGAAACAGGAAAAAGGTCCCCATTTACAATAAATTGTCCAGGGTAAGGAAGTCAAGTGAGATCCTAATCCCAGTTAAAACTGATCTCTTTGTTTTAAATAAGCAAATGCCACATTTTTTTTTTAAATTTATACTGTGTAAGGACCCTTTCACACAAAAACAGCCGTATGAAACCCATACCGTAGCAATATGGGTTGCATACATTCCCTTGCCTTTCAATGGGCAATATGACCATTTAGAGCAGGAACTCTCTTCATCTTTAAGTATTGGTGTGCACTTCTTTCTATGGAGAGGTGAGCAGTTCTCAACCCTCCTCCTCCTCTGCAGTGCACTGGTGTGTGAAAGAAGCCCAAAAGTATTTTATTATACTCATCAATTTTCTATATATACACACACAAACTGCTTTGGTTACTTGAGAAATGTCCATCAGAGTGGGAAGGAGGGAGTCATGAACCAAAGTAGTCAGGGACACTCCCTCCTGCCCCTGGATGTGGGATCCAAAAGAGCAGGAAAGAAAAAAAATCTTGGAATCTGAGGACCAGAACCTGAAAAGTAACCTCTAGGGCCACTTTGCAGTAAGTAGTTGCTTATTAACATTTTAAGGTTTTCTGCATTTATTAGCCACACTTGTTTTTTTCTTTAAACACTGCATCCATAACCCAAATGCATATCACACTTTAGTTCCTGGAAGATCTGTATTGCATGAACTATGCCGCTTTGTATCTATTAATTTGCTAAATTATATAATAGAGACTGAGCAAACTACAGAATATAACAGATTATGAACAGGGTTGTCCAGGATTATTTATTTTTTTCTTGGGCTCCAGGAGGTATAAAAGTAACACCTCTCTCCGGTGCTCCAGTCCATCAGTCCATCCTCCCTCACTATCAAGTCTATTGTATATAGAAGATCAGCAGTGACACTACTGACAAGTGCGTTCCCGTTTTAGTCTATGGCTGCGGCCTGTATGAAGCATGTGGCTGACAGCACCACTTTCCCACTGAGGCGCCAGAGAGAGGACTGTAGCACCAGAGAGAGGAGAGTGTAGAGTTTGATATTTTTATACCCCCTGGTCCCATGATAATAAATAAATTCATGATCCTGGACTACCCCTCTGATAGAAGCAATAACAGTGTGCAAGACACAATACTCACAGAAGAATCTATCTGATTGTATCTGGCTATATCCTTGTGAAGAGTTCGTAGCATAATCATGGCCACCATTCCAGAGAGGAAGAGGACAATGACCAGCGAGTTCATGATACTGAGGACAGAAGAAAACATTTTTTTTTTTATATAATACAGATTTAAATACAGGTTCAAATTGGAATTTCTCAGAAAACATAGAAAGTATAAAAGTGTTTTGGAAATCACAGAACATTCCTCTACAACGTGCTACTGCTAGATTATAACACTTGGTGGAGATTGTAGACTCCCTTTAAAGAGCTTTACTTCATCTACCTACTGGATCCTCTCACGGCTTTGACTGAAAACACGGCTTCAGACACCAGTGTGTAACACTCATTACTCATCATTAAAAGGTGTGTGATATCTAGAGGATGCTCGTATTCTTACCTGAACCACTGAATATTTGTGTGCTGCATGGATTCCAAAATATAATCCCATCGAGATGCCCATTTAATGGTGTCATTTTCCTACATATAAAAGAAAATACATATATTCAATCTCTTAAAAGATGCAGTGTAGTCAACTTTGGTCCAAGGGGTATTGAAGGATTTATTTTTACTAATCTACTATCCTGAGGATAGGTAATCAATATCGGATCTAATAAGTTCATGTCACTGGGACGCTGCAACCACTTCAAACAGTGGTGGGGGAGAGGGTGTCAGGTGTTGGCCCCCAGCCGAATTGATATTGATCACCGATTCTATGGATTGATGATCAATAAAATAAATCCTTGAAAACCTCTTTAAATTGGCTGTCTGCTTTAGAAAACGATCACTCACAGAAGGAGAGAAAAAAAAATAAATCCAATGGATTATTAAGAGCTAGAACACAGATTCTCTCTAAAAACTCAGAATACCCATTATACGGACAGTCAAAGGATCACAATGGTTGATAATTCCTCTACGTTGGCATTATATTAGAATTAAATGGGTTATCCAGAATGGATAGGGAGTAGGCAATACAAGTTTGATCGCCATGGTCCTGAAAATTAGGCCACCAATAATCACAAGAATGAAAGCCTGCTAGACCCCTGAAGTGTCTCATACAAATGGAGGGTTGGGATTCTTTCCCTTTATGGGACTTCTGACAGCTCCCAGGAGAAAGACAATGAAATCGTTGTAATTCTACATCAATAAACTATTGTTTCATATGACTGCTATTAGTCTGTAATTTTTTTTTTTATTTGTATATGTTCCCCAGAATCGGTGAAGCGCTACGGAATTTGATGGTGCCATATAAAGATTATTATTAATAAATAGAAAGCACATCCATCAGAATCTGAAGGACTTACCTGAAATATCACAGAGTAGGAATAAGTGATTTGAAACTTGCTTGTAAGATCTTTGGGGATCTCCATAGGAGGGCCTTCACATTTTATCGCCTTATCTCCCGTGTGTTTATAACTAGAAATTATACAAATTTTTCAATTTAGCCATTTGCGTTTCTTTTAAAAAAAAATATATATAATAATAAGGCAAACAAACAGATGTTTCGAGGCTCCATTTACACACAGCCATATTGTATTACAAAAACGCAAAGCATGAAGAATATGGCCAGTGAGAAAAGAAACCTCAAAGAGGAAAAATTAGATCAATCACCTCTTTGGTTCAAGTCTTGCAGCGACCAGTCGGGCGCCATCCCAGTTCTCGTCTTTCCCACTGTGGTATGTAATTATTATATCAACGTGATTGAACAGGTATATCGTATCTTTCTTGTTAAATTCAGACTAAAAAAAAACAAAACAATATACCTTCAGGTAAAAAGGGAAAAAATGGAGTGAAAGAAATGTTACTTTTTGTTCTAACAAATGTAAAGAATGTAAAGAAAGAATACAAAAATAGAACTTTAAACCTCTCTGAGATGCAGTCACCCATAGGGGCTGAATTACCAAACTTGTGTAACATTTGTGTAACCTTTTTCATTTTTGCATCTTTATTTTTCACTCCCCACCTTCAAAAATCTACAACTTTTTTATTCTTCCGTGTAAAGAGCTGTGTATGGGCTTGTTTTCTGCGTAACAAATGGCACTTCATAGTGGTGGTATTAAATATTCTATGCTGTATACTGGAAAGCGGGAAAAAAAAGTGAAAATGATGAAAAAACACATTTGTGCCATTTCTTGTGGGCTTGGATTTTACGGCTTTCACTGAGCGCCCCAAATGACATGTCTACTTTATTCATTGGGTCAGTATGATCACGGGGATACCAACTTTGTATAGGTTTTATAATGTTTTCATTAATTTACAAAAATGAAAACCATCTGTACAAAAAAAAAAAAAAAAAAATTTTGCCATCTTCTGGCGCTAATAACTTTTTCATTCTTTGGTGTACAGAGCTGTGGGTGGTGTATTTTTTGCAACTTGATGACGTTTTCAATGCTTCTATTTTTTAAGAACTGTATGACCTTTTGATCACTTTTTATTGAATTTTTAATATTTTTCAAACTGGCATTTGCAACTTTTGGGCGCTATTTTACGTTAGGGGGTTAAACACAGTGAAAAACCATTTATTATATTTTGATAGATCGGACATTTTGGGACGCGGCTATACCTAATGCGGTTATTTTTAGTTTAACCTTAGGTTGTCTGCTTGATCCTACCATTTACTGCCATATTACAGTATGGCAATATATGAGGATTTTGCACACCATCTATTATAATGTGCAAATCGCACATTGTAATAGATATCCGAGGCTATCAAGATCTAGGCTCTTTGTGTGACCCGAAGCTTTACCGGCAACGGAACGCCAGTCACCAATGACGTCACGGGGAGCGACGATTGGAGCCAGCACCGATCGCGTATGTGAGCAACGGGCATTTGCTTCATTTTAAAGCAAACGCCCAGTGAGTATGAAGAGGCCTCAGCCCGTGATCCCTCTTCAAACTCCCCCATGCGCAACAAGACGTAAGGGTACGTCTTATTGCGCCATGGGGATAAACAACATTCATTTAATAGAATATCCCTTTAAATAGACGTGTAAAAGATTGAAAGGATAATTTGACCACATATAGTCCTGTCTGTTCACATTAATGTTGTTCTCAAACATCAATTGGAGTCCAGTTGTAGACAGAACCCAGAATGTTGCCTAGCCTAGGGATAGTAGAACACACCATCTAGCACAATCCATACACTCCATACAGTCTGGGTAACGCATGGATTTCATGTGGAAAAACATCAGAACTGTTCCAGGATGAGATTCACCAAAAACTCTCATACACAGATGTCATCAGTGTGGAAATAGTCATGCGATGAGGATTATAAATCTGAAGTGTGTCAGCTCTTTGATGCGGTATTGATCCAGATTTCTTTTAAAGGCAAATTAAGAAGAGATGTGCCGAGCTCTAAAATCTGTAACCAAAACTGCATTTCTACGCGTCTCTCCATCTCGCTATCCATATTACCTCACGCACAAGCTTTCTTATACTCACTAGTAACCAATCAAAGCTCAGTCTGTGGCAAAACAGCAACCAATCACAGCTCAGCTTCTAACTGCCACAGCAGCAGCAGACAATGGCTTCTGAATAAGGGGGTTAATAAGTGGATTTTGGAAAGCGCAGGTTGCAAATTTCAGTTTGAATTACCTAGTCTATGACACTCCCTGAGTCACAGAGAGCGATTGTAATTTGGCGATTGTAAATGCAAATGTGAAGATTCCTTTAATGGACACACACACACCTTTATATACTAGATACTCAAAGTTAATAAAGTCAAACTATTTTAATAATGTGGCAATGCTATACAATAAAAGACTAAGGAGCAGTTTACAACATGTTTTTAGTTATCGATTGTAAGGCTATATTGAGCGGATTCCCAATGCGTCCTCACAACGGAGGGTTAAGTGGCATGCACAAACAACCTGCTCCTCCGCCTGAAAGTGGGAGGAGTAGTGACATTCAGGGCATTTCCCCCAGTGTTGTAACTGCCCTTATATTTACTGGGGACCTTGCTGTGCTCAGCGGAGGCCGGGGAGGGATGCAATACATTGCATGCATTCTCTTTGCCTCAAATAGCTTCTGCTGAGTGTATGCATTGCACAGCAGGATGAAAAGTAGATCAGAATATTTGTGTATGTTCTCATTGTAAACATAAAACGTAATGTAAACATAAAAGTTTGCACTAGATGGTGCGTAACCCCCCCCCCCCCCCGACTAGCATACATTCTGGATTTAGGGTGTAACTCTGATTGACGTTTGAGAAATTCACAGGGTGTGAACATACGCATCTCCTTAATGATGACAGGTGGATTTAATGTTTCCTCCTTAGAAAGGTCTTTCTATCTTTCCTTTCTTGATGTGTACATTTGTGGTTATTCTTCATGTTTTTCTAATGTGTGTACATTTAAGGACTGTTTTTCCACAGGGATCTCCATAGGGAAAATCTGAATAAGTGGACCATTACATAGTTACATAATTGGTTCCTGACATTTCAAGCAGGTTGCCCTACAAGTGGGTGGTTCTGCTTTCTCCTATAATGGATCGGGGTGTAGTGACAACCGGTCTGGGCACATTAAATAGGAGGTGTGACTTTCTATAGAAAATGAATGGAAAGTAGATTGTTGGCAGCCTCTTTCCCATGACTATTCTTAGAATAATAGGGCAATGAGTAGCTCTGTAGCTTTTCAGCTCACAGGACTATGTGGTCAATCACTCGCATTTCTTATTGACCAGTGCAGGCCCAAGGTCTGAAGCACGTACACTGAAAGCCTTAGCTGTACAACAACTCCAGCTTACATGTACATAGTCAAAATAATAGCACAATCTTACATTGATAACACAGGCGTCCTTCACTCTCCCATCTGCGGTGATCGTACATCCTACTGGAAATCCTGGGCTGCAGTATTTCTGGCCATCCTCAAAATAGTAACACCAGGTCACTGGCATGTTATCAATAATCCTATTAAAAAACAAAGTGAAGGACAAAAACACCCTGAAAACGTGGTTTAGGGAAATAATGGTAAAGTACTACCCAATGCACTCATGTCATAAGACTGGCATGTGTGTACATTAGGTCAGCAACATAGGTTTTAGCAGCTGATAAATTCTCTAAAAATGTGCTACCTGTTACTTTGTAAAGAGCCTTTCAAATACGGACTGGGCCTATATGGGTTTCACTGCCAATGCCAACCTAGGTGCACTGTGTTTTGCTTTCTACTTATACAATGTACAGATAGCGCACTATGCCATATGTAATACATGATAATATTAGATATACTTTGCCCATGTGTCCTAGCTAACTCTTCTAATGTATTTGTTTATCTATAGCACCATAAAGCATCAACATACCCATAGAGAATGACCTTGATAGTGGAAGAGAAAGCCCCTTGCAAATGGCAAAAGCCAAAATCTGGTAGTTATGTGGACGCCACCAAAACCTCTAGTGCATGTGCAAGATTCATGCATCCTAATGGCATATCTAAAGCACTACCCATCCTCTGAGGGCCTGATATCTACTGCTCCATCGTTTGCTCTTCTTGATTCTACACTATAAAACCCTGCACAATGTGATTGTGTTCACATATATCACATTAGGGATTTAAAGAGAGAATGACTGCAGGTTCAGATAGGCGAGTAGTATTACATAGGACCCCTTGGCACAAAAAAAAAACGACAAGATCTTTTAAAAGGGTTTTCCCACAAAACAAGTTAGGCCCAGGATAGGGCCTAACTTGTTTTGTGAGAAAAACCCTTTAAAGGAAGGTATTTGCCAGCTACATAAAATGTACACCCAAAGATCAGTACTCACCAGTGATGTTGGTAATTGAGCTGAATTCCTTTTTTAATAAAATCGAGAGCGCTGACACCAGATTTTGGGTCATAGGTCTTCTGGCAAACCTTCTGACAGGTTTCATTCTTGTTAAATGTAAACTGCAATAAGAATATTTCCAATGTACAGTTACAACTTCACTAGGATTCCACTTACAGGACATAGAAGAAAGGCAGCACTGTACAAACCTTGTATGGGGACGAGGCAATTCTTTCTCCAAAAAGCACTTGCCCAAGATTTTCTGACGGATGCCGCTCATTTTCATCCTTGCAAAAGTCAAAGCTGCGGTAGGAAGAATCAATGAGTTTCTAATTCTGATGTGAACCTTCATAAGTGCATCAATACTGGCATATGGAGGCTCCAGACACTTAAAGGAGTTCTCCAATTTAATTGGGTTTTTTTCCAATGTTTGGAATCAACCTTTAAAAGAAATCTACTAACCCAATTCAGAATTATACACCAGGGATACTTACTCATAGATTCAGGCATGGCAACTGTGGTAACCTTCTTAGGGCTCATTTACATGGCCGTCTGCGGGGACATACATGCGGCCGCATTTACGTCCCCATAGACGGCAATAGCGGCACGGTGCCACACGGCGGGCATACCGCGTGTGAGTGTAGCCTTATATTTGTTATCTGTGGCCTCTCCTCTCCACACGGAGATAGGGAAGTGCTCCTGCACACTGTAACAGCCTGTGAATCTGCAGCACGGACGCGCTCTGGTAACAACCTCAAAAAAAGGAGGCCATAGATAACAAATATAAGAAGATTACCAGAATCAAGGAACTTGGATCTGAGTAATGTCCCTGGTTGATCATGCTCGATTTTGATTTCTTTTAATGGTTATAGGATGATGTAACATGATTAAAGGATACTTACGCATCATATTCATAGGGTAAAACAGATTCCGCAGAGTCCAGACGGTTGACTAGCAGTTCAATTTGAGACTACAAGAGAAAAAAAAAGGAACATTTATCAGATGATCATTTTATCTAAAAACACAAACAAACCGCACAGATCCCCCAGGTAATTACAAGCCAGTGATAAGATTATCACAGCCGGGGGGGGTCTTCTACAAGTCTAATCTGTCCACACATACCCCCTGAAAGTCAATCATAGTCCTGCATACAGACCATTCAGCTCAAGGAACCGTCTGGGTGATAAACTGAGGAGCCGCTGATGTTATTTAGATAGAAATCTTTTCGGCTGGGACAAATTTTAATACAGATGAAAGGGAGCATTAACTAAAATAGTTGTCTGTGTAACACATGAATAGGACATGATGTCCTAGTTCTTCAATATGGCTTTATAAAGGTGTCCTAAATGTTAGGTCATCATAAAAGTGCCATTCATGGAGCATTTGGGCTTGCAGTGGTCAGAGTCCCTTCAACTGCCTCACGGCAATTAATAAATGTCAATGTATAAAACTTTTTGTTGGTGTTTTATAACACAATTTTTTTTTGGACAACCAAAAACCCCAGATTTGAAATGTATTACCCTAGTACTAAATTGCCATCATGTCTTGTCAGTGAATATAAATGAAGTTGGTAAATTTAACAGAAGATCCTCATGGTTAGTAATCTCTGATGCAGGATTACAAACCTGTCCACGTTGAATATTCTCTAGTCTAACTTACCACATCCAACGTGTTGGCTAAGCTGACAACACTATTTCAGCAGATTTGCAGAAATCTTGGCACAGACCCCCTTTACTTTTGCAAAGCTACGGCCGTGTGTAATGGGCCAAATCCTCTTGCTATATATACTATAACAGTGATGGTGAACCTTTTAGAGATCAAGTGCCCAAAGTGAGACTCATAAACCACTAGATTTTTCCAAAGTGCCAACACAGCAATTTAGGCAGTAACAAACTTATTGCTACCAGAATCTTTGAGCTCCAATCCGACACCTTTTCACTCTTTGGACAGGACCAAGCAGCACAGGATGGGTCACTTTACAATAGCAGGGCACTACTTGGACTACCTGAGACTGCAGGAAGATGCCATGTCTGGCAAACTCTGTGCCTGGGAGACAGCCTGTGTGCCCACAGAGATGCCTCCGAGTGCCATCTCTGGCACCAGTGCCATCGGTTCGCCACCACTATACTATGATAATCTTTATTTACATAGCGGCATCATATTATACTGCGCTTTACAAATCATAGGGGACATATACAAATATAATATTACATTACAGAGTACAAACAATCATATGGAACAATAGGAGTGAGGGCGCTGCTCACAAAAGCTTACAGTCTATGAGGATAAGGGGGTGATACAATGGAAATGCCTGCGATCAGGAACGAGCCGTCGGTGTTTTGCATTAAAGTAACGCAAAACACCGGTGGCTCATTCCCGATCGCAAGCGTTTTCATAGAAATGCCGATGAGATTGGGCTACGGCCTGCCCCTGTGGGTGCGGTTTTGTATGCGTTTGCGTAAGCAGCCAAAACACAACGTGGGACAGTGCCCTTAGAGAGATTGCTCTGGTAAACTGATCAATATCCCCCCATGGAACAGTGCTACCGGATATATATGAAGCATCCTAAGTTTTCTCCTTGCTCTGCTGTTAACCAAAATCTGAGGAATGTAATAAAACTGGAAATGGAACAGAGCTTTAGTATCCACAAAGACTAAACTGACTTGACGTGTCTAAATTAGAACAAGCAGAACTGGATAAAAGGCACCAGCAGACAGTGAGTGATGACACTAAACAGATATAGAAAGGAAGGCGCGCACACATACCTGCCCTGTGAATCACGTCATCACCTCCCTTGTAGCAGGATCTAAACTTTGCACTGTCCTCCCTGCTATAAGGAAGTCTATTCATATAATATTAGAGACACGTCAGGAGTCTCTGGGTTAAAGGGTTCCACTAGCTAAGTAACAAAGGGAAGTGCACCAACTGATCAGCCTCTGTGTTAGACAATGTTATGTTAATGGATGTTCCATTGAATTCAACAGATTTGTGATGCACATGATACAGAAAAATCTGGGCTCACGACCAAATGGATGCACAGATGCTCCGTGCCCTTCATCTCAGAGCATCATCTAACAACAACTCCATCCTACCTGCCACAATACTAACAAACTACATGCCATAACCAAGCATAACCATGCAATGGATCATGTAATATTTACCACCAATCCAAAATAAGACCAGTAACATAATTATAAACATTCTGACGATAGATTTCACCCTTTGAAATTAACCTCAATGAAGGTTTTTACTTCATTGAACGCCATTTTTCTGCTACATCATTGGCGCTATTAATGAGAAGATGATACATTCAAATGACAAAACTGTGGCACTATCGTAGGATCTATAGTGTGGCCGTAAAATCCACATCAGTATAAAACCCTAGACTAGATTCACTATAATTGTTCCTCGTGCTATAGAGTTGTATAATATTATGATCTTCCTGAGAGTTATGAAAATGTTATGTAAAAGTTTGCAGTAAGTAAATCTAATAACCGAAAGGAAATCATCAAATGGTCACTTCCTCGACAGCTCTTGCAGAACCAACAGATAACTCAGGGCTCAGGCACCAGAGTTTCCTCCTAGTAAAAAACAGACAGTGACCCCAAGAATTAGGAAGAAGCTTCCTCCATACTGAAGCAATGGGAGAAGTGTTCCAGATCAACTAAATATTTCCCAGGAGCTGAACAGATTCCTATAGTTTATTGAGAAAAGCCTCTGCATAAATTGTCTAAGCGTAAGAGTCCAGTGGGTGGTCCTTTCAGTTATTCATACTATAAAGGGTCTTCAAAGGGTCCTCAAACAAAAAGAAAGCCAATAACATTTATGTGTAGTCCATTTTTTGTTCCTCTAATTTACCGTATAAATTATGAAAACCCTAAGTTTTCCTCCAGGCACCATACCTACTGTGCTTGTGCAGTAAAGCCAGGGTGTAATACTGCGGCTTCACTTGCCGAGGGGAATTAGGTGACTTAAGCTTTTTTACTTTTCTAAAAACAAATAAGACAGGACGACGTGGGACACTAAACCTCCTGGCCAGAAGAACCTGTGGCTGGTTTAGTGTCCAAAATTGCCGGGAAGCTGTTCACTGCAGACTAGCACCTCCCACTGGACTCTTAAATAATTATAATATGAGCAATTACTTACATTATTATAGCAAAACCTCCCTATATTATATAGACAGAGCTCAGCGTCCGGCATCTACAGCCGCCCATTACTATTCTTTTAAGCCTGAATTTCACTTGCTTTTGCCTCCTGAATTTCTGCATTAAAGAGGTCACTGAAGTTTAAATCTGATGATAATTTGCATCTTTAGCTGCACATATGAGGATCGATCATTGTCATAGTCTCGCACTGAGCTGTCAAGTAGGTAGGTAGGTAGGTAGGTAGGTAGGTAGGTCGGGCAGACTACCTGCGCTGCGCCCCTCCCCGCACTCACCTTGCAGTTATCCTTCACTTTTTGCTCCTCACAGAAACTTACAGGAGCGAGACCCGGAAGATAAAAAGCGGAGCCCAGGCCGGAGCCCAGGAGAAGCAGCAGTAACCGCAGACAGCGCTCCATCCCGCCGCGCAGTGTACACACGACCCCAGCAGTCAGATGATGAAGGCAGTTACCCCGTGACGCCGCGCCGCTGCTAGGTGTTCAACTCTGCGCCAGGCGTGACGTCATGACGTAACGTGCGCGTCCATATTTTCGTGCGCGGTGATGGGGGAGGGGCTAAACTTCCTCTCTAATTGCTCGGTGTCCGTGGTGACTGGCGCTACCTGCAGCCGCCTGACCGGGGACTTACCTGCGTTATCTCCTGTCTAACTGCAGCTCTGCCGCACTAGAGACCCCATTCCTCAATACGTTCTCCTTGAGCCGCTGTGTCAGGGCTTGTATTTTGCCGAATGAGCTGCAGTCTCTGCTCTTCTATCAAAAACTTGCATCCTCTAATTATTTCATGACCAGCGAGTTCTACCAAGTATACTCAGTAGTGGATCATAATACAGGCGTCCTGGGCGGTATTGGGGCCCAATTCTTGTACAGGGCCCATGGCCACCCAAACAGCCCCCAGAATGTTATACAGAGACAGTAATCAGACAACTCTCCTTTTCTCTGCTGTTCTGACGCGCCCTTAGTCTGCCCCTGATAAAAAAAAAACAAGCAACGTGGTGGTGTGGCGGGGAGACGACTCTGTCCCCCCATCGTACACATGTCTAACTGTGGACACAGACAGACTTGAATCCGGGGAGAGACACCGTAGTAGCAGGACGATCGTCCTGCCAACCTGGGGACATTTGGGGCACAGGCTAAAAGATCTGGGGCATGGGCCTCGGATCTTTTTGCCTCTGCTAGAGCGGGACCCCCCACTGATCACGAGAACGGGCTTCCATTCCTACCTATAGCAATTGATGCTCCTCTAGATTATTTTGTGTAATATGCAAATACGGCTTACCTTTTAAGGCAACCCTCTTACCATCAAGAATGACTTTCAGGAAGCCTGATGACATGAAGTGGGATAAACCCTTTAACAACCGGACCCTTTTTCATTTTTGCGTTTTCATTTTTTACTCCCCACTTTCAGAAATCCTTTTTTTCCATGTAAAGAGCTGTGTGACGGCTTGTTTTCTGTGTAACAATTTGCACATCACAGTGACGGTATTCAAAATTCCATGCTGCCTACCGGGAAGCGGAAAAAAAATCCAAAAGCAGTCCAAAGTGTTTCTTGTGGGCTTGGATTTTCACTGTGCCCCAAATGACGTCTATTTTATTCTTTGGGTTGGTACGATCACGGGGATACAAATTCAAATTTGTATACATTTACAAAAATGTAAAACCTGTACAAAAATAATAAAAAAATTCTTCTTTTTGTCATTTAGTGCTAATAGCTTTTCCATACTTTGGTGTACGGAGCTGTGGGAGGTGTCATTTTTTGCTTTTGATGATGTTCAATACTACCATTTTGAGGATTGTACAACTTTTTTATCACTTTTTATAGAATTTTTTAAATATTTTTCATAATGGCAAAAAAGTGCCATTTATGACTTTGGGCTATATTTTCCCTTATGGGGTTAAATGCCGTGGGAATAACCGTTATTCTATTTTAAAAGATTAGACATTTTGGGATGCACTGATAAGTTTATGATTTTTACTGTTTATTTTTATTCATTTCAGTTACATTTTTAGGTTTTTTTAATTACTTTTTACTTGTTTTTTTAAGTTTTTTTTTTTTTTTTTTACAACTTTTCAGATTCCCAAGGCTACTTTAACTTAAGGTTGTCTGATTGATCCTACCATATACTGCCATACTACAGTTTGGCAATATATGGGGATTTTGCCTCATCTTTTATTACAATGTGCAAATCACACATTGTAATAAAGTGTGAAACGACAGCCATGGAGAGGGCTCAGCCTGTTCGTCACTGTGTTCAGCAATTTCCAATGACCTAATAGTATTGATCGGAGCTGCAAGAGGCCTGCCCCACTACCCATTAGTGAGATTGGGAACCCTGTTTTTGTGATTGGTAGAGGTTTACACTGATCAGATTGTTAGCCTCTTTCTACAAGATTGGGAATAAACTTGGTACAACCCCTGTAACAGGTTTATGACCTACTACTGTACAGCTGGCGGCCATGGGCTTTATACAAATATGCAAATGAGCCTGAGGCACTCCGGATAACGTCACCGTTTCCTCTTGAGCTTAGATAGCTGCTAACATCACTCGGCTGCCTGAAAGTCTTGTGCGTGCGAGAGAAGACTCCACGTGCAGCTGGCCGGTTTCCAGAAAAAAATTGCCATTCCTTTGTAAAGGTAACAAGCATGTCAGCGAGAACAGTCTACCGTTGGAATGTCCTTTAATTATCTGACAGCCCCTATTTAACTGGAAGCTTAACTTTTAAGTTTGTACAGAATTTTCCAAAATTGTAGTGCCGTTTCAAAGTGACTGAAACACTGTGGGCAGCAGGATGTCCAGATGAAGGCCAAAGGGGTGACCCTATCAGCCATAGAAAGAGTTGTCATTCCAAGTCTGTGATGTCGGGTTTCCCGCATATTTCCGTTTTGCATTCCGTTTTTAACATGGGTTTTTGGGGCACGCAATCGGATTTTCATGCGCACACTCCGACTTTCATGCGACACAAATGGGGGGGGGGGGGGGCTGGACAACATTCACATACACCGGGAAGAAGAAGGTGAACTCTGCCGGACCTGAGCAGGGAAGTGACACATGCAGGATATCGGGCGCACGATCTTGTTGAATCGCGGCAGACTTCATCCTCGTCAGACAATGCACCTCGGGGATCGCGCAGGGACCTGGTAAGTAAATGTGCCCCATCTTTACACAAACAAGTTCAAGTCACCTAAGAAGGTTGGTCGCAAGACAGAACAGGTGTCAGATGCACTGGAAGGGACACCGCGTCTGCTGGTCCTTCTACCCTCCATGCTGACAATGCTAGCGGTCCTCCCCCAGTTTCTGCGCGTCTCCGCGCTGGCTGCGCCCCCGGTGTGCAGCGAGTTAACCCTGCTGCACGCGCGGGGCAGCGGCATCCAGGACGTGTGTGCTTTAGGGAAATTAAAGCTGTCTGTCTGAATCAGCCTGGATTCCTGCTCCTATGGGATTCTGGGGGCGGATCTCAGGCTGCATAAATTGGACCTGGACCTTCCACCTGTGCCAGTGTTTGTCCTTTCCTGGTCTCCTGTAGCATTGTTTGCTTCACCCTGTTATTGTATCCACCAGTTAGGTTACGCTCCCTTGTCTAGTGGTTTGACCTTGACGTACCCTCTGGTGTGACCCGGCGGTTTTGCTTATCTTTCTATGTTCATTGTCTGTACATCTTTAGTTCTCTTTCCTTGTGTCTGCTTTGGTTTCTTATGCTGTCTTCAATCCTGCTTGTTTCATCCTTGTTCGTCCTGTTTTTTCCCTCTGTCTGAATACTGTCCTAACGCCCACATTGCAGCTTTTCTGTCCGTATCACCTCACTGTGGCTGACAGACCTATTTGGTTTCCTCTCACCTCCCAGGGCCTTGCAGGGTAGATAGGAGGTTCCTGCGGCAGAGGCTCCCTACCTTCAAGGGGGTTTCTGCCTTGGTAGGGTCTAGTTGGTAGCTCAGCGCAGGGTTAGTTCTCCCTCTTGCTCTGTTCTGTCAGACTGTGTGTTAGTTTGGTGTACAGTATTCCAGACGTAAGTTTTCCTAACAACAGGATAATGCAGAGAATTTTCATGAGTAATCGTTTGAACGCTGCAGTTGGAATTGCTCACCAGTTCAGCACCGAACAGGGTAAAGATCTGTCTTGTCATATAGTACCTCAATGTTTGAGAGCATTTGGAATGAAAGCCCACTCAGCAGTGACCAAATCTCTCAGCAGATAGAATCAAAAAGCTCACCTTCACTGAGGAGCTTGTTGTGTGGTGAACAAATGGGAAGTGGTCCACAGTTCATTTTAGATTATTGTGATTTGATGGTAAACATTGTGCGTTGACAAACTGGGAAACCTAAAGTGTGTAAAGAAATCAGTGAATGGTGGTGGAGGAAGTGTCATAATTTGGGGAATGTTTTCTGTAGCAGGAGTTGGACCTCTAATGCTGCTAAATGGCAGAGTGAATGCAAGTGTGTGTCAGAACCTTCTTCAACAACTTGTGGTCTTACTTTTGTTCATTACTCAATCAGTCAGCAATTGCCATGCAGGACAATGACCCCTGTCACGCAATAAAACAATGGAATGGCCGGACCATAGTCCTGATCTTAACCCAATAGAAAACTTGTATTCTATTCTAAGTTATGGCCAAGAAACCCACAACAGTCACAGAACTGTTGAAGAAGAGTGGAGCAGAATCCCAGCAGAGCCGTGTGAGACTAGTTATGTCCCGTGGCTGCAGATGTGCTTAAATCATTCAAAGCAAAGGTCTGTGCACCTACTAATTGGTGAGTGGTGTAACCTTCAGAAAATGTAATTACATGCGGTCCCGTACTTAAGGACAACCCCTAGTTAAAGATGGACCCCTCTGCCCACTGTGACCTCTGGTTAGGGTCTCCGGATGATTTATTTTAGTCCCAGACTGCAATGATCAGCTTTAAAAAAAAAAACGAAAAATCTGTCTGGATCTACAATTTATAAAATATGCAGTTTTGACTTACATACAAATTCATCTTAAGAACAAACCTATGGAACTGCCTAAATAATCTTTTTCTGTTCTCTAGGTGATCATGTTTTTTTTTTGCAAAATAAAGATTTTATGTTGATGTACTTTGGTAGTTCGGTAAAATGCTGTTTTAGGGGCATGGTGTTCCCCTTATAGAAAACAGAAAATGTTGATCAATGGGGATTACATTATTTTGGACAAAATCTAATTTTGATTGGTATATATACACACATACATTTTCCACATGTTTCATGTGTTTCATATTGGATGCGGATTTGCTGTGTGGCATTTTGTGGTAAATCTGCTTCATAACACGGTAGGATTAATGGCAATCCATAACCACATGGTAGAAAAAATGTGTGCGGCAGCAATTCCTTTCCAGTGCAGATTTTCCATCAGCAGCAAATAAGTGACATGTCACATATTCCTGCAGATTTTGGGTTGTAATCAACCTTAGCAATGCAAAAATTGAGCTCCGCAGTGAGTCATGGCAGTGTACACATCAGAAGCAAGACAATGGCAAGATGTTTCTGATTCTTGTGGAATAAGTGCGGGGTTACTGCTGAGGTACATCCCTTCTGCAGAAGTGTGCATAGGACACCCATGCAGGGACACCCTCACACCTGGGTTTTCTATGTGAAGAATCTGCAGCATAATGATTTAGCTCCTTCCCGCCGAGGCCCTTTTTCGCTTTGTCCGTTTTCATTTTTCGCTCATTTTTCATTGCACTTTATAGTGACGGTATTTAATATTCCATGCCGTGTACTGGGAAGCGGGAAAAAAATTCCAATTGCAGTGAAATTGTTGAAAAAATGCACTTGCACCGTTTTCATGTGGGCTTGGTATTTTGGGGCTTTCACTGTGTGCCACAAATGACAGGTCTACTTTATTCTTTGGGTCGGTACGATCACGGGGATACCAAATTTATACAGGTTTTATCATTTTTTCATACATTTACAAGAATTAAAACGTGTCCAAATTTTTTTTTTTGGCACTAATGACTATTTTTACTTTGGTGTACAGGCTGTGGGTGGTGTCATGTTTTTGTGACTTTTGATGTTTTCAATGCTACCATTTTTAAGACTGTATGACCTTTTGATGACTTTTTTTATAGAATTTTTTTACATATTTTTCAAAAAGGCTTTGGGTGCTATTTTCCGTTACTGGGTTAAACACAGTGAAATACCGTTATTATATTTTGATATATCGGGCATTTTCGGACATGGATCAGATACCTTATATGTTTATGATTTTTACTGTTTATTTATTTGTTATTTTATTTATATCAGTTCTAGGGAAAAGGGGGGTGATTTGAACTTTTATTTATTTTTTAAATTTTTACAATTTTTCAGACCTCCTAGGGTACTTTAACCCTAGGCTGTATGACTGATCCTACCATATATTGCCATACTAATGTATGGCAGTACATGGGGATGTTAGGATCAGTGGATCCTCTGGACCACCGCGGGAGATGTAACTAGCCAACACCCGGAACCGGAGCCTAGCGGCACCTGGTATTTGCCAGAGCCCGCCGCAAAGCGGGTTGGACTTGCTGCGGCAGGATACCACTAGGTCGTTCCCAGGTGTGACTAGCCCACGGTGGCAGCCGAGGTCGAGGTACCTTAGCGGATGACAATCTCGTAGACAGGTCCAGGCACAGGGTCAGGGCAGGCGGCAGAGATGCAACGTCAGGTCCAATTCCGGGGTCAGCAACAGGAGGTCCAGGCAGGTGGGAACGGGAACACAGGCACACGGAACACAGCAACACGGAGGAACTCAGGTAACACGGCAACACAGGACTCAGGAGCGGGAACACACAGGAACGCAGGAATACTCGCTTGGAAGCTTTCTCTAAGGCTATGAGGCACAAAGATCCGGCAGGGGACACAGGAAGAGGCAGGATTCTTAAAGGTGAGGTTCAGCCAGTGCACCAATTAGCGGAGCGCTGGCCCTTTAAATTTTCGGCAGGAGCCGCGCGTGCGCCCTAGGAGGCGGGGACGCGCGCGCACAGCAGTCCGGGGAAGAGCAGGAGCCGGGAGAGGTGAGTGCAGAGACCGGCCTGCAGCGGGGGCAAACGGGGGTGCACGGATGCGCCCGCGATCCGAGACAGGGATCGCGGGAGCACCCGTGACAGTACCCCCCCCCCCCCTTCGGCCTCCCTCTCTTCTTGGGCCTGAGAAAACGTTGGAGCAGGCTCTTGTCCAAGATGTTATCCTCTGGCTCCCAAGATCTCTCTTCAGGACCAAATCCCTTCCAGTCTACCAGAAACAACCGCCTACCTCTCACTGTCTTAGTATCCAGGATCTCCTTCACCTCGAAGACATCAGTAGAGTCCGCTTGTGGGGCCGGAGGGAGAGGAACTTGTCGGGTGAAGCGGTTTAAGATGACTGGCTTGAGGAGGGAAACGTGGAAGGAGTTGGGTATGCGCATGCTAGGAGGCAGCCGCAATTTGTAGGCTACCGGGTTGATGCGACTGAGGATTTCAAATGGACCCAAGAACCGGGGTCCCAATTTGTAACCAGGGATCTTCAGTCGGACGTACCTTGAGGATAAACAGACCCTGTCACCAGGAGCTAAGACAGGAAAAGGCTGACGTTTCTTGTCCGCTTGATGCTTGGTCTTAGCAGAGGTTTGGAGCAATGAGGTACGGACTTGTTCCCAGATGGCTTTTAGATCCTGTACCAAGTCCTCCACAGCAGGAACATCTGCAGACACAGGTAACGGAAGAGGAGGCCGTGGGTGCAGTCCGTAATTAATAAAGAAGGGAGCAGAACCAGCAGAAGTGGAGTCCAGGGAATTGTAGGAAAACTCCGCCCATGGTAAAAGAGAAGCCCAGTCATCCTGACGAGCGGACACAAAGTGGCGGAGATAGCATCCCAAAGTCTGATTCACCCTCTCTACTTGGCCGTTGGACTGAGGATGATAGGCAGAGGAAAAGTCCAATTTCACTTGCAGCTGATTGCACAGAGATCTCCAGAACTTGGACACGAACTGAACACCTCGATCAGAAACGATGTGCCGGGGAAGGCCATGAAGCCGGAAGATGTGCTGGAAGAAGAGACTGGCAAGACGTGGGGCTGAAGGCAAACCTGGTAGAGGGACAAAATGGGACATCTTAGAGAAGCGGTCTGTCACCACCAGATAACGGTATTGCCAGATGATGGCGGCAGATCAGTAATGAAGTCCATAGCCACGGGAGACCACGGGCAGGTAGGCACGGGTAACGGCAACAGAAGACCAGCTGGTTTTTGTCTTGAGGGCTTATTGCGAGCACAAGAGGCACAAGACCGCACAAAATCCCGAACGTCCTTGACCAAATCAGGCCACCAATAGAAACGGGAAATCAGGGCCACAGAGCGCTGCACCCCAGGGTGCCCAGCCACTCGAGAAGAATGTCCCCAGGTCAGGATCCTCTTTTGAAGTCCAGGTCGTACATAAGTCTTGCCGGGAGGTAATTGCCGAAGGTCCACCGGCGCTGCCAGCACAAGCCTCTCTGGAGGAATGATGTGTCTCGGAGCATAGTCCTCCCCCATAACATCGGAAGCACGTGACAGGGCGTCAGCCTTGATGTTTTTCTCGGCTGGGCGAAAATGGATCTGGAAGTCAAAACGGGAAAAGAATAGGGACCACCGGGCTTGACGTGGGTTCAACCGTTGAGCTGTCTGCAGGTACTGGAGGTTCTTGTGGTCCGTGAAAATACTGACTGGAAATCGAGCTCCCTCCAGCAGATGACGCCATTCCTCCAAGGCAAGCTTGATAGCCAGAAGCTCACGATCCCCTATAGAATAATTTCTCTCTGCGGAGGAAAATGTTTTGGAGAAGAAGCCACAGGAGAGAGTTCGGCCCCTAGGCCCCTTCTGGGTAAGAACCGCTCCAGCTCCTACAGAAGAGGCATCGACTTCCAGAAAGAATGGCTTCTCAGTATCAGGTCTGGTAAGAACAGATGCAGAGGAAAACGCCGTCTTTAATCTCGTGAAGGCCTCCTCAGCCGCAGGGGGCCAGAGACGAGAATTGACACCTTTCTTTGTTAGCGCCACCAGTGGAGCTACCAGGGAAGAAAAATGTGGAATGAATTGCCTATAATAATTGGCAAAGCCCAGGAATCTTTGGATAGCACGCAGTCCCACTGGGCGTGGCCACTGAAGAACTGCAGATAGTTTAGCGGGATCCATCTGCAGGCCTCTGTCAGAAATAATGTAGCCAAGGAATGGAAGGCTCCTTTGATGAAAGTGGCATTTTTCCAGTTTGGCATAGAGATGGTTAGTCCTGAGGCGACTGAGCACTTGCCGTACATGGGACTGATGGGACTCGAGATCAGCAGAAAACACGAGGATGTCATCCAGGTAAACCACAACACAGCTGTACAATAAGTCCCTGAAGATATCATTAACGAATTCCTGGAAAACGGCTGGTGCATTGCAAAGTCCAAAGGGCATAACTAAATATTCAAAATGCCCATCACGGGTGTTAAAGGCAGTCTTCCATTCGTCACCCTTCCTGATGCGAATAAGATTGTAGGCACCACGAAGATCCAACTTGGTAAAGACTCTCGCGCCCCGTAGACGATCAAACAACTCCGTGATCAGCGGCAAGGGGTAGCAATTCTTAACGGTGACTTTGTTAAGACCGCGATAGTCTATACAGGGGAGAAGAGAGCCATCTTTCTTGGTGACAAAAAAGAAACCTGCGCCAGCTGGAGAGGAGGATTTATGTATGAAACCTCTTTGCAGATTTTCCTTAATATATTCAGACATGGCGGCTGTTTCGGGTACCGAGAGCGGGTACACCCGACCCCGTGGAGGAGAAGAGCCGGGCAGCAAGTCGATGGGGCAATCATAGGGACGATGTGGAGGAAGAGTCTCTGCCTGTTTTTTGGAGAACACATCTGCGAAATCCAAGTATGGAGCGGGGAGCCCCTCCAGGGGCTTGGGAGACAAGGTGGAAGTCCAGACAGGGAGCGGACGAGGGACATCCATACAATGAGAAGAACAATCCGGGCCCCAGAGGACCAGTCCAGCACAGGGGCATGTTGCTGCAACCAGGGGAGACCCAACAGGAGGGTGGAAGTGCTTTGGGGCAGTACAAAAAAAGAAAGTCTTTCTTTATGCAAGGCTCCAACTTGCAGAAGCAGGGGTTCCATGCGAAACCGGATGGGCACGGAAAGAATCTGGCCACTGACTGAGGCAATGGACAATGGTTTCTCAAGACGAACCACTGGGAAGTGATGCCGGGAGACCAGGGCTGTGTCCATAAAGTTCGCTGTAGAGCCTGAATCCAGGAAAGCAGAAACTTGAATCTGGGTGCCGGTGTCTACGCTGAGGAGCACAGGAATAATCAGACGTGGAGAAGCTTGGCACACACCTAGGGACGCTTCTCCCAAGAGCCCTAGGTGCTGGCGTTTCCCGGACGTGGGGGACGAACAGGACAAGTCCCGATGAAGTGCCCTGGACTGGCACAATACAGACAAAGGTTCTCCTGTCGTCTTCTGGAACGCTCTTGTAGAGAGAGCCGGATTCTGTCCACCTGCATGGGTTCCTCAGCAGACGATACAGGCGGAGGCTGGAGCGGTCTTTGGAAGGCAGGTGCGAGGCGAGGAAAACGTCTTACCTGAGCTTGAGGATGCTCAGAGCGAAGTTCCTCAGCGCGTTCCTTAAACCGGACATCTATCCGAGTGGCCAGTGTGATGAGACCACCCAGAGTTGACGGTAGATCCCGAGCCGCCAGCGCATCTTTGACCTGCGGCGAGAGTCCTTTCTTAAAGGTGGCGATGAGAGCTGCATCGTTCCAGGCAAGTTCAGAGGCCAGGGTGCGGAACTGAACAGCATACTCTCCCACAGATGAGTTGCCTTGGCGCAGGTTCAACAACGCAGTCTCGGCAGAAGAAGCCCGTGCTGGTTCCTCAAAAACGGCCCGGAACTCTGCCAGAAAAGCCGCAAGGGTAGCCGTGACCGGGTCGCCTCTGTCCCAAAGAGGAGTGGCCCTATGCCAGGGCCTTCCCAGAGAGAAGACTGACGAAAAATGCCACCTTGGAACGCTCCGTGACAAATTGCGAAGGCATAAGTTCTATTTGTAGGGAGAATTGAGTAATAAAACCCCTGCACTGTTTGGGGTCTCCGTCAAATTTTGCTGGGCATAGACAGCCGTAGTCGTGGCTCAGCAGCAGGAAGGCAGACCGGGGTTGCAGGAGCCACGGGAGCAGACACGGGAACCTGTTGCTGTTGCTGGGCGGCTAGCAGCTGTTGCAGCATGGTGGTGACTTGATCCAGCTGTTCGCGTTGAGCGGCAATCTCCCGGGATTGCTGGACCACTATGGCGGCAAAGTTTGGTCGAGTGGGAAGCGGAACCTCGGCGGGATCCATGGCCGGATCTTACTGTTAGGATCAGTGGATCCTCTGGACCACCGCGGGAGATGTAACTAGCCAACACCCGGAACCGGAGCCTAGCGGCACCTGGTATTCGCCAGAGCCTAGCGGCACCTGGTATTCGCCAGAGCCCGCCGCAAAGCGGGTTGGACTTGCTGCGGCAGGATACCACTAGGTAGTTCCCAGGTGTGACTAGCCCACGGTGGCAGCCGAGGTCGAGGTACCTTAGCGGATGACAATCTCGTAGACAGGTCCAGGCACAGGGTCAGGGCAGGCGGCAGAGATGTAACGTCAGGTCCAAGTCCGGGGTCAGCAACAGGAGGTCCAGGCAGGTGGGAACGGGAACACAGGCACACGGAACACAGCAACACGGAGGAACTCAGGTAACACGGCAACACAGGACTCAGGAGCGGGAACACACAGGAATACGCAGGAATACACAGGAACGCAGGAATAAGGCTATGAGGCACAAAGATCCGGCAGGGGACACAGGAAGAGGCAGGATTCTTAAAGGTGAGGTTCAGCCAGTGCACCAATTAGCGGTGCGCTGGCCCTTTAAATTTTCGGCAGGAGCCGCGCGCGCGCCCTAGGAGGCGGGGACGCGCGCGCACAGCAGTCCGGGGAAGAGCAGGAGCCGGGAGAGGTGAGTGCAGAGACCGGCCTGCAGCGGGGCAAACGGGGGTGCACGGATGCGCCCGCGATCCGAGACAGGGATCGCGGGAGCACCCGTGACAGGGGATTTACCTCCTCATTCATCATAATGTGCTAGATAGCCTCGGGACTTCGGAAGACCCGAGGTTGTTATGGTGACCGATTGCCGGTCCCTGATGACGTCACAAGGAGCGACCATCTTCACCAAGACCAAAGACTTACCGGATATGGAGAGGGCTCAGCTCGTGAGCCCTCTCCATTCACCCGCAGCGAAGAGTGATGTACTATTAGAATAGAATAAAACTTTATTAATCCCATTGGGAAATTGTTTTGTGCATCATTACTCCAGGTAAGGCATGACCATTTTTTTTTTTTTATTATTATTTTTATGATAATACATTCACATTAACAAGGAGGGTTACAAAACATTATAAAACATTATATCCAAATTTATCAAAAAGACACGGAAAAAAGACCGAAATTGTAACCCTGGTAAATACCATAATAGCCCCATCGCCCATCCTCCCACCCCACCGACCCAACCCGTGTGGAAAGAAAAAAGATAAACAAACTAAAATTTGATAATAATACACAATATTTTGCTGATTTTATAAATAATGAGACACAAACTTTTGCTAACTTTCTGCCCTTCTTACTCTTCCCTTCCGTCATTCTCCGACTCTATACACCAAATCTTTTTCCACTTATCAAGATATCCTCCCTTAACCGCCATCCATTTTTCATACTTTTTACACTTCTCCACCTCTCCCAGAAATTCTTCCGGGGACGGGGCAGTCGGACACCCCCACTTCCGTGCGATAACTAGTTTTGCCAACAAGAGAACCTTGTTAACACAGACTTTTTTACCCTTTCCCCATTACTAAATTGATGAAGACTAAGAAGGGCTCAGAATATATTCCATTTATACACATTCGTGCTCTGGGGGAATAGTACATTATTTTTATTCAATCAATGAACTCCCTATCGATCCCAAATCTTTCTAAGACCTTCCATAGGAAGGGCCACTCCACCCTGTCGAACGCTTTAGTCGCTTCCAAAGACAGGATGGAGCGGTCCCCTCCTGTCCCTAACTGCATATCAGAGAACAATCTATGAAGATTAATCCCTGTTCCCCTAGCCGGAATGAATCTGTTTTGATCAGAGTGGACAATATAAGAAATGACCTTCTTAAGCCTCATCGCAAGGATCTTGGCCAGGATCTTGACATCCGAGTTCAATAAAGAGATGGGTCTATAAGAACCCATCTCTGATTCTTTTTTATCCTTTTTTAAAAATAGAACGATGGAAGCTTCCGTCATCGAACCATAGACAGTCCCTGCAGTGAGTGCTGCAGAGTAAACCGTTTCCAATATAGGGGTAAGCGTCTTAATATATTTTTGGTAAAATACCAGGGGTAAACCGTCTAAACCCGGAGCAGAGTCACTCGAGGAGTTGTTTATTGCATCCATAATCTCCTTAACCCTGATGGGGCGATTCAGAGGTGAACTCTGCTCTGCTGTCAGAGAGGGAAACGAGACAGAATCCAAATAATTCTCCAATTGAGTATCTGAGAACTTTAATTCTGAGCTATATAACGACTGATAGAAGAGCCGGAAACTCTCCAAAATCACCCCCTCTCCTTCTCTCCTACGGAATTTATAATCAGATGGATCCCCTTATTACAGTTTTTCTTTTTGAGAAGGTTAGCGAGTATTTTACCCGGTCTCCCTCTCTCAGAATAGTATTTTTGCCCTGCAAAAAAGATTTTATGTTGAGCCCTCTCAGCTGCATAGGAGTTGTAAGCAGACTGTGCTTCAATAAATCTATCCCTATATTCCATTGTGCCCACATCTCTTGTGCGGTTACCAAATTTTTCTTTAAAATACTTTCTCTCTATCTAAACTTCTTTTTTCCCCACTCAATTTCAGAAAAAAACACGCCTCGGAGATAGGCCTTCAGCGCATCCCAGGCCAAACCCGGGTCCCCCCACAAGCACATTGTTCTCCCAAAATTCCTCAATCAACTTTGTGATCTTTTCCTCATTGTCCAGGACTGAGAGCCAATGGGGATTGAGCCGAAAAAAAACTCTTCTTATCTAGGTGTGGGCCCCTCTCCGTCCTAATCTGGCACTGCAATAGTCCCATATTTAATCTTTGCAATGAATCCCAAAAAAGTGTCGTTGGCCAGGCACATATCGATCCTGGACAATGTAGAATGTGTGCGGCGGAAACAGGAGAAACAGGTCTATCTAAATATTTGGTCCTCCAGGCGTCCCTCAAACCAAAGTTCTCACAAAAAGTTTTTAAACCAGAGGATCCCCGTTGATTCTGGGCTCCAGGACCGCGCAAATTGCATCTGTCCCGGGAGGGGTCCCAGACTGCGTTAAAATCCCCTATAATCATCATTGGACTGTCTTCCCTATCAATCATAAAATTGATTAGGGCATTCAATACCTCGCATGAGAATGGGGGAGGGAGATATACAAATGCGAGGATGCACTGCACCTTATTTAATTACACAAAACAGAAAGATGTACCTCCCCTTCTGATCTATTTTTTGTGCTAGAACCTTAATATCAACCCTCTGGTGAATAATAACAGAGACCCCCTGGAGAATGCAGACCCGTAAGAGTGAAATGACATGGAAGCCCACCGTCTATCAAGCCAGCAGATGTTGTCGTGGGTTAAATGTGTCTCTGTTAGATATATGATCCCTGGAAGATGTCGGATCACCACGTCATTTACCATACACCGCTTTCGGCGATCATTCAAACCCCTTACGTTCCAGCAAAAAATTTGCGTAGCCATTCTTTAACAAAAAAACGCCCAAAAAACAAAAAAAAGGACATAAAACAAAAAAAGACATTCCCCACGGCAGATCCCCTCCCCCCAAAACCAATCACCCCCTCCCCAGCACTCGCCCCTTCTTGACCCATCACACCGTATAGGCCTCTAAACTCCTACATCCCCGACCCCCCCCCCCTCCCTGCCCCGCATCCACGTGTTCTAAGTTATATACATTCAAAAAAAGAGAAAAAAACACTGAGCTGTAATGCCATCACCTCCAATCCCGCCAACTAGAAACCCTTAGACTCCAACCAATCAGAGGCATCTGTAGAGTTATTGAAAAAAAGGGTATGCTCATTATGGATCACCCTCAATCTTGCTGGATATAACAGTGAGAATTTTAAACCTGCTTCCTTCAGACGGAACTTTACATCTTTAAATTTAGTTCTCTTTTGTTGCGTGGCCAGAAAAATAAAAATTTTTACACCATTATACACAATGTCCTGCCTAGAGCGGGAACATCTAATGATTACGTCTCAATCTTGAGAGCATAGGACTTTAGCTAGTATGACCCTAGGTGGAGCACCTGGGATGGGGGGTTTATTTGGGACACGATCCGCTCTCTCTATCATAAAGACCGATGATAATGTCTCTACACCCACAAGCTCTATTAGCCAATCCTGAATCCACTTTGTGGGGGAGTTCTCCCCTACTTCTTCTGGGAGGCCTATAATGCGGAGGTTGGATCGCCTAGATCGGTCCTCCAAATCCGTTAATTTGTCCCTGAGGAAGGTTTGAGCCTTTGTCAGAGCACCCACTTCTTTCCTTAAACTCTTGGTTTCTCCTTCAAGAGTTTTTACCTGACTGACAACCATGGAGACCTTTTCCCTAGTTTTAGAAATGTCCTCCTTTACCAGGGCTATATCGGAAGAGAGGGCCGCAACCTGTTTATCTAACCCCTCCACTGTTACGCTGGTCTTTTGGACAGTCGCCAAAATCTCTAACCAAATTGGATTGGTAGAGTCTTCAGGGGCTTCCGTCTCGTCCACCTGCGAGGACCTTTCATGTGAATCAGAGGGAGCAGTGGGGGTTCCCTACTTTACCAGTTTGGCGTGTTTTTACAATTGGAGAACTCCATAATTTGTCCAACTTCCCAGCAGAGTCATTTTTACTACCGCCACGTTCTTTCGCCTCCTTAGGTGACCCCCCCCCCCGCCGGATTTCCGGCCCGAGTTTTTAGGTGGCATATTAAAGGGCAATTTCAAGGTACCTGTACAGAGCAATCAGTAAATCAGTTTACAATCTAAAACCGTATTCAAGAAATTAAAGACAGAATAGATTCATCAACATATACACAGAAACATGCTAATATAGCAGTCCTAATATGCAATGAAAATAGTTATGTTAGTATTAATACCGCTGAGAAACGTAAAAGACTTATAAACTGGATTAGTCTGAGAGATTCAGGTAATTAGTCAGCCAATTAATCGGATAATTGAATACTGTGGCAGACCTTAAGGAGAGAAACACTGTTCAAAATATGCAATGAAGATAGTTATGTTAGTAATAATACCGCTGGCAAGCGGAAAAACGCCAATAAGCTGAGTTAGTCCAAGAAGTTCAAGGAATTAGTCAGGCAAATAGTCAAACAAATACTGAGCACAGTAGCTTTGGAAGATGGATCAAGACAATATAGTCAGTTTAAATTATAATTATCACACAAAAGCGCAGCAGATACGGTAAGGAGCAAAAGAGTTGTTAGTTGACTGTGTTGAAGAAAGTTAATAAAGCAGACCCTCTGCGGAGCTGCCCTTTCTGAAAACAAGGCCCCTGGGATACACAAGTACCTTTAGCACCCCCGGCAGCTGACAGCGATGAGGGCAATCCAGGCAAACGGGGATGAATCATGATACCTGCTCACGCATGTCGAGTTCAAAGGAGCAGTATCAGCTCCAATCCCGCAGTGCTCTCTAAGAATTCCACGCCTTCCTCCGGTTCTAATCCTGGGCGTAGCCCCACTTCAGTAATACGGACCTCGATAATGCAATAACCGGCTCCGTTTCTTGCTCTATGAGTGCGGTTCCTCAGAAGCCTGGGACCAGCCTCCAATAAGAGAGATCCAGCGCCCCGGCGCAGTAGCGCATCAGGGACAAGTACGGCTCCCCTCTGGCACCTGAGACTCCCCAGCAGCAGGCTGAGGACAGAGGGGGTCGGCCCCCCTACAGCAGAAGCAGGGTCCGTTCAGTTACGTGTTGGAGTAGGGGCGGCTAAGGCAGCAGCAGCATCGTACGTGCGGGGGGGGGGGGGGGGGGGGTGGATCGGGTCCGGACACTACGTGACTCCTCCTCCTCCTCGTGTCATCCCGGCCGGATGTCCTGACCAAGGCATGACCAGTTTATCACATAATAAACAACACAAATAACATTACAGTTACTACCTTATTTTTAAGGAGGTGGGGAGAGGGTTTGGGGGGAGGGGGAATGAGGGTGTGACTTAGTCCTTCGCTTTAGCCACCATATGGTTGAATAATTCTATTGCCTTCGGGATGGAGTTTAGGAGGGTTCTGGGGGGGGATTACATCACACATTGGGAAGGGGTTTAGGAGGAACGGTCACCAGATTTTGACTTCCCTAAGGCATGGGGAGGATTAGATGGGAGAGGCTGTCCGAGCAGGACATGCCCCCCACTGATGCCAGTTAATGTAAGATAAAAGGTGATTTATGTGGATGTAAGCGAAAACTATGTCACTGGCTGTATATGTGCAAATGTGGTGACAGGTTCCCCTTAAGCCCAGGGCTGAAGTCGAACATTGAATCAAGGAATGTACAGTGTCCTGCTTCACAGACCCTTCTGTGCCATGGATAGGACTCATGTAATATAGCGATATTTGATGCAAGGAGAGCACTAGAGATGAGCGAGCACTAAAATGCTCGGGTACTCGTTATTCAAGACAAACTTTTCCCGATGCTCGAGTGCTCGTCTCAAATAACGAGCCCCATTGAAGTCAATGGGAGACTCGAGCATTTTTCAAGGGGACCAAGGCTCTGCAAAGGGAAGCTTGGCCAAACACCTGGGAACCTCAGAAAAGGATGGAAACACCACGGAAATGGACAGGAAACAGCAGGGGCAGCATGCATGGATGCCTCTGAGGCTGCTTAATCGCACCATTATGCCAAAATTATGGGCAACAGCATGGCCATGACAGAGTGACCGAATGAGGCTAGATAGCATCTAAAACATGCAATAATTGACCCTGACACTATAGGGGACGGCATGCAGAGGCAGCGGCAGGCTAGAGAGTGTCATGGCGACATACCCTAAATGGACTCAGGCTTCACCAAAGGAGGTGAGCAAGAAGCGCTGAAATGATTTCCTATGTGAACAAAACTGTATATTTAGTCGATAACACAGCATGGTGGCGACATAGTGACCAAGTTCCATAACGTATCTGGTGAAACACCCGAAAAATGAGCCTGACACAGCTCTTTTGATAAGGGGACGACATGTGGAGGCAGCCATGGAGACGACTTCCATGATTAAGAGCGACAGTATGGGGCATTCATATTGCGCTGCTATGATTGCAACTTCAGGTCTCCAGCATGGCGGCGACAGATGGGCCGAGTTCCACTATGTATCTGGTGAAACACCTGAAAATTCTGCCTGACACAGCTCGTTTGATAAGGGGATGATGTGCTGCATATCCTCTCGTGCTCCAGCGTCTGGGGTATAGAGAGTTGAAATGAGACATTGGTGGACGCTGTGGAGGATCGTGGAGGCAAAATGGACAGGAAACAGCAGGGGCAGCATGCATGGATGCCTCTGAGGCTGCCTAATCTTGGGATGGAGCTGGCGGTCCACTGCCAGGCGAGCTTTCGCCTGTCCAAGCCCCTGTCTCTCGGCTCCTCCCCACCCAAAATGGGCCTGGGGGCCAGAAGCGTTTACTTTGAAAAAATTATAATTTTCAAAGCAGGCCGGGTCGTTTGAATATTTCACCTAGGAATAATGGAATAGCATAGTGGTTCTATTTTTAATTGTTTTTACGGAAATGGTTCCATGATTAAGAGCGACAGTATGGGGCATCCATATTGCGCTGCTATGATTGCAACTTCAGGTCTCCAGCATGGCGGCGACAGATGGGCCGAGTTCCACTATGTATCTGGTGAAACACCTGAAAATTCTGCCTGACACAGCTCGTTTGATAAGGGGACGATGTATGGAGGCAGTGAACTAGTAGTAGATTAAAGGTGCTGCAGTTAAAACTATGTTAGTTGGATCTTGAGATGGAGCTGGCGCTCCGCTGCCAGGCGAGCTTTACAGCCCAGGACTTGCTGTGCACAGAGCTATTTTAAAGTGACAGCTCTACCTGGGACTATTTTCTGCTTTATTGGTGTCCTCAGGTGCTGGTATCAATGAAAGCTGTGACAGAGCAAGGAGTATAAATCACAAATTAAATTTTTGTGTTGGCACTTTGCGATAAATAAGCGGGTCTTTGTTGTAGTTTGGGCACTCGGTCTCTAAAAGGTTTGCCATCACTGCCCTATATCATCTTCGTTATGGTAAAGTCTGTGATAATCTACACTTCCTGCTTTTCTATGGACTATGTGCTGCGTAACCTGTGTGCGCTATATAAATAAAGTTATTATTATTATTATTTATTACATTGAGTGTTCCTGTACTTGCATCTCTTTAATAAAGGAATGATACAAAAGTTTTATTGTATTGTTTTGTAGGCAGGGGCAGGGGTTTTTGTATGAGAGGCACATTTAATTTTTTTTTTTTAATTCTGGACAAACTCTTCAATAATGGAGAGAAATAGGGTGAATAGTATAATCAAGAGAGTCATTATATTTATTATAAAATATTATCATTTTATTCATGTGTTAAACATTCATATCCATGACATAGGAATCGGGAAATATCCGGGAACTTCCGGTTACTTCCGGTAACGGCACTTGGAATCATAAATATTGTCAGATTGTAATCTTATGTATATGAACCAGAAGAAGCACTTGGTCCAAGCGCAAAATGTGTTGTTCTTAATGCATTTTAATATTCCATTTAGACAATTATATTTCACTTTACGTTAAATAAATGTTTTTTTTTTTTTTTTACGAAAAAAGTAACCAATTTGACCAAATGGTTTTAGCATGCCAAACCAATTCCCACCCTTTAGGGGAAATAAGATGAAACTCTTCAATAAAGTATAGTTAAAGCAGAGAAACAAGGAAGAAATGGAATAAAATTTTAGCAACAGTTATTACCATTACCTATAGTCTACTGTAGATTACGAACAGATGTCTTCTTTATATGCAAATAAGGTTAAGAGTGAAATGTATTTTAATACCTGTCATGTGCACTGAAGAATACACTTAGGTAAGTGATAAAATGTGTTTCTACATCATCGTATCTAATTTTATCAATATATCATATGGTATATTATGGCTTAGAGCCATGACAATCTCCATATGAAAAGCACACAAACATCAACATCGGCTAAGATTGATCCCATTCACTTTAATATTGGCTAATTAGAGATGAGCGAGCACTAAAATGCTCGGGTGCTCGTTATTCGAGACGAACTTTTCCCGAAGCTCGAGTGCTCGTCTCAAATAACGAGCTCCTTTGAAGTCAATGGGAGACTCGAACATTTTTCAAGGGGACCAAGGCTCTGCACAGGGAAGCTTGGCCAAACACCTGGGAACCTCTGAAAAGGATGGAAACACCACGGAAATGGACAGGAAACAGCAGGGGCAGCATGCATGGATGCCTCTGCATGCTTAATCGTACCATTATGCCAAAATGATGGGCAACAGCATGGCCATGACAGAGTGACCGAATGAGGCTAGATAGAATCTAAAACATGCAATAATTGACCCTGACACTATAGGGGACGGCATGCAGAGGCAGCGGCAGCAGTGGCAGGCTAGAGAGTGTCATGGCGACATACCCTAAATGGACTCAGGCTTCACCAAAGGAGGTGAGCAAGAAGCGCTGAAATGATTTCCTATGTGAACAAAAGGTTGACGGTATATTTAGTCGATAACACAGCATGGTGGCGACATAGTGACCAAGTTACATAACGTATCTGGTGAAACACCTGAAAAATGAGCCTGACACAGCTCTTTTGATAAGGGGACGACATGTGGAGGCAGCCATGGAGACGACTTCCATGATTAAGAGCGACAGTAAGGGGCATTCATATTGCGCTGCTATGATTGCAACTTCAGGTCTCCAGCATGGCGGCGACAGATGGGCCGAGTTTCACTATGTATCTGGTGAAACACCTGAAAATTCTGCCTGACACAGCTCGTTTGATAAGGGGACCATGTATGGAGGCAGTGAACTAGTAGTAGATTAAAGGTGCTGCAGTTAAAACTATGTTAGTTGGATCTTGGGATGGAGCTGGCGCTCCGCTGCCAGGCGAGTTTTCGCCTATCCAAGCCCCTGTCTCTCGGCTACTCCCCAAACAGCACTTCTAAGAACCTTTTGTATAAGATCAAGCCGTGTAGTAGTTTCTTATAAGTTGGGTTATGGCGGGTGAGGGGAATGAAACAATGCGCAAGAAGCGCTTGAAATAAACTCGGTAATGATAAAAGTTTGCCAATATATTTTGTGATAACAACAGGGTGGCGACAAGGTTAACAATGTTTGATGTGGAGCCATGAAAACACCCAAAATTCTGCCTGACACAGCTGTTTGATAAGGGACGATGTATGAGCAGTGACTCGTAGTAGATTAAAGGTGCGCAGTTAAAACTATGAGTTGGATCTTGGATGGAGCTGTGCTCCGTCTGCCAGGCAAGTTTTCGTCCTATCCAAGCCCTGTCTCTCGGCTACTCCCCAAACAGCATTCTAAAACCTTTTGTATATAGATCAAGTGTAGTAGTATTCTTATAAGTTTGGTATGGCGGGTGAGGGGAATGTAAAATGCGCACGAAGCGCTGAAATAATATCGGTAAATGATAAAAGTTTTCCAGTATATTTTGTGGATAACCCAGCAGTGGTGGCGACAAAGTTAACAAGTGATGTGGAAGCCATGAAAACAACCAAATTCTGCCTGCACAGCTCGTTTATAAGGGGACGATGTATGGAGGCAGTGAACTAGTAGTAGATTAAAGGTGCTGCACGTTAAAACTATGTTAGTTGGATTCTTGGATGGAGCTGGCGCTCCGCTGCCAGGCGAGCTTTCGCCTATCCAAGCCCTGTCTCTCGGCTACTCCCCAAACAGCACTTCTAAGAACCTTTTGTATAAGATCAGTGTAGTAGTGCTCTTATAAGTTTGGGTTATGGCGGGGTGAGGGGAATGTAAACGATGCCAAGAAGCGCTGAAATAATATCGGTAATTGATAAAGTTTGCCAGTATAGTTTTGTGGATAACACAGCAGGGTGGCGACAAAGTTAACAAGTTTGATGTGGAAGCCATGAAAACAACCCAAAATTCTGCCTGACACGCTCGTTTGCTAAGGACGATGATGGAGGCAGCTATATGGACGAGCTTTGGAGGTAGCTATGGCGATGACGTGTGGAGGTAGCAATGGAGACAACGTGTGGAGCAGCTAAAAAGACGACGTGTGAGGCTGCTATGGAGACAATTTAATTTGGATAGTGCCTGTATGTGGCAGTCCAAAAAAGTTTTCAAACAGAGGAGCAGGTAGGTGGTCCTCCAGAAAAATTAAATAGATTGGTGCCTGTATGTGGCAGTCCAAAAAAGTTTTCAAACCAGAGGAGCAGGTAGGTGGTCCTCCAGAAAATTAAATAGATGGAGTGCCTGTATGTGGCACTCCCAAAAATTGTTTAAACAGAGGACCGGGTAGGTGGCACCCAGAAAAATTAAATACATAGAGTACTTAGCTAGAGCCCTTGGCCTGGCAAAAAATAGCCAGTTTCCTCGCTTTAGTGTACAAAGAGGAGGAGAAGGAGGAAAATGAGGAGGAGGAGTGCAAAATTATTCAGGTTAGCTTCCTTCCTGTGGAGAATGGAAATCTGAGAAATCCAGGCTTTATTCATCTTGATAAGCGTCAGCACCTGTCAGCGCTGTCAGTCGACAGGCGTGTACGCTTATCGTGTGATGATGCCACCCGCTGCACTGAAAACCGCTCGGACAACACGCTAGCGCAGGGCAGGCAAGAACCTCCAGGCGTACAGGCGCAGTTCGTGCACATGTCCAGCTTTGAAACCAGTAGTTGTAGGGAGCTGTGTGATCATTTAGGACGATGGTATGGTCAGTACGTACTCCCTCACCATCTTTCTGTAAAGATCAGCCCTACTCTGCCTAGACTGGGGACAGGTGACGTGTCTTGCTGGGGTGACATAAACTGGCAAAGGCCTTGTAAAGCGTACCCCTGCCAGTGCTGGACAAGCTGCCCTGCTCGCCTATCTCCCTCGCTACTTGTCTCCGCAAATAGCCCTCGCGCCGCTGCGCTCACTGTCACAGAAGGGAAATACTGTTTCAGCTTGTGCACCAGGCCTGCTGGTATATGCATTCTCCATTTCCTCTCACGGGATGAGAGTGGAAGATTTTGCTTGTACCGTGGGTCCGAGAGTGATACCCCAGTAATCGGTACTGGAATAAATTCTTTGAAACGCGAGGGTCACGGGATAGGCAGCCTAGCATGAAATCTGCTCATAGCGCCAGAGTCCAACGCGCAAGAATTCCCTCCCCTCACTGGCCTGACTGCCATTTCCTCCTCCTCCATCCTCCAACGCCTCTTCTTCTGCCCATACACGCTGAACAGTGAAGGACTGACAATGGTCCCCTCTTCTGTCCCGCCAACATTCTCCTCCTCTTCCTCCTCTATCCTCCTCCCCTCCTCCATATGCGCTGAGAAACAGACCTAGAGGGTGCTTTGGCTATCAACAAGGGAATCTTCTTACCCCCGTCTCTGTGACGAGCGCAAAGTTCCGACTTCTTGACCAGAGAGTTTTTCAACAGGCCAAGGGCGGATGGAGGCTGATGATGGCGGCATCGCCACTGACCATCTGTTGACTCCTCAAAGTTACTCAGCACCTGACAGATATCAGATCCACGTCCACTCCTCATTGTAGACTTGAGGAAGCTGACGGACCGGACTACCAGTTCTGGTGGAAGTTGACATCTGGCGTCTACAATCTCTGCGCGCTGCTGGTAAACTCTGGATAACATGGTTAATGTTGAATTCCCACTCGTGGCACGTCGCACAACAGTCGGTATATTCAACAGCCACGGCCTATGGCAGTCTTCATACGCCCCTTGCTGGCGACGGCTTAATTCTGCACCGTCAGTATAGGTTTACTTTCTCCACAACCATCCCTATAAACAGTGCAGATAATCCTGCGTCACTGTGGTCTATAGGAAATTGTGTATGTACCAGTATCTTGAGAATAAAGGCGTGTCGTGGGGAGCTATTGTCGGTGCAAAACTCATGATTAGCTGATGTCGCGCCAAGCATAAGCGTATATTATATAGTGGCAGGTTTTTGGTAAGTCAGCTAGCCCTATTCACATGAAGGCGAATACAGAATAAAAGTGAACACTAGGCTGGAAGACCGCGGTGATGTACTGTTTTAAAGGGGGTTTTTTCAAGGATACCTGAGAACATTGAAGGTATAGTCTGCGGAGAGGGAACCTCGTTTTTGTGTCTTGGCACTGAGACCCCATGATCAGCAGGGATAGGGCCTAACTGTTACTTGTGGGAAAACTCTTTAAGTATTAGTAGTTTAGACTTAGCGGTATAATTATTGAACTATGGGGTCTCAGTATTTGTATGCTCGGGTCTCCAATTATAATAGTTTGTGCATAGGGTCCCAGTCTTATCTGCTTTGGCGGTTATAGTATTAGTAGTTTTATGCACTCGGGTCCAGTATTTGTTGCTCTGGGGGTCTCCATTATTAATAGTTTTATGCTAGGGGTATTCCAGTAATAGTGGTTTTATACTCTGGGGGTTCCTCCAGTAGTGTTAGTCTTGCTATGGAGGGTATCTTTAGATATTATCTGCTCTGGGGGTCTCCAGTAATATGTTGCCTCTGAGTGAAGTATTTGGTGTGGGTGGTATTTATTGGGGTGTTGGTGTTTATAATTTTCTGGGGTGCTGTACTGTGTTTGTTGGTGCAGCTGGGTGGCGGTAAAGCCGTTGGGGGGGGGGACACTGTGGCGGTTTTGTCGCTATTTTCCTGTTGATTTTAACGCATTAAAATAGATGCATTATTCAAATGTTTGCCTGCGTTTCCATTTTAAAAACACATCCTGATGTGCGGTGATGCAGGCAGCTGTGTTCTCTTGGAATTGTTGATAGGCCGCAGTCACACGATCCGCTAGGAGTCCGTGCAAACGACGCGCTGGCGCAGCAGGGGGCGGTCTCGGCCCAACGCACATGCTTTTCTAGGCACGAAGCGATCGGTTATCAATCGCATACGTTTTCACTTTAACGAATCGGTGGCGTTTGGGCCGAGGACCCCCCCGTTTTGACGTGCCTTGCTGTTATGAACGGGCAAAACGCTAGCGGATCGTGTGGACCGCGGCCTTAAAAGGCAGGAATTTCTCCCTGCCTGTTTGTAGGCAAGTAAGCCCTGCGGTAACACGTACCCGATCGGCGTCCGTCATAAAGCTGACGCTAGCGCCACAGGGGGAAGTCCTCGGCACCGACGCACATGCGTTAACGGGACACGTATGTGATTGAAGGAAGCCGGAGCACCTGCGTTTCCCTGGAAAAGATGTGCGTTGGGGACGAGGACCTCCCCTGTGCGCTCTAGCGTCGAGTTATGACGGATGCCTAGCAGTAAGTTTGACCCGCGGCTTAATCGTGTTATAAAAAGTAGACCACAGAAGCATGCGGTTTTCAAAAATGCAACTTGATTTAAAATGAATATGAAAACGCACCCATAAACGCAGACAAAAAAAAAATGCACGGGCGCAACGCCCCAAGTTAAGACACTGTAACCTAAAACATTTGAAAAAACCAATCTGCAAATAAGATGCGTTATTCAGGGGCCAGTCACACGTTGCGTTATTGACCTGCATTTTCATTGCGTTGAAACGCATAGACCAAAGCTGAGGAGAGTGATTTGCTATAATTAAAGTAATGTAAATTTCCGTTTACAAACGCATTTAAACCGGGATGGTGTAACAATTTTGTCACCGCATGTGTTAACAGTGCGTTTACAAACGTAAACGGTAATGTAATAGGCAAAATCACCCTTCATCAGCGTTGTACTATGCGTTTCAAACTATAGAAAATCGTAACGTGTGCACGCGCCATGAGATTGCCAAAAACTATGATTTACAAAAACGTATCAAAACGTGACGTGTCCCGGCCCTCCTGAACAATAATGTTGCTCACCCGGGAAAACCACATATACGATCGGCCCGAGCCCCCGACCCGGTGCCAGCTAGCATCGGTTTTATGAACGTGAGGCTAGCGCGAATGTGGAACGCGCCTGAGATAGGAACAGACCCGACATTTTGAAAGGACATGTCATCATTTTTACAATTATTATATGTGGAGTTGAGTTCAGTCTATTTTATCACAATCTGACTCCACATCCTGAGTCACAGGGGCACGGCTTATGAGAAGTGTTCCCGGGCGTTAAAACCTGGTTAAGATTCTCTACGCAGAAGGTTTCCATTTGAGTGGGGTGTTTAGCATTCATATGCCTGCGCATACTGGTGGTAGTTAAGCTAGTAGTGGTGGAACCCCTGCTGATCCTGGTTTGGCACAGGTTGCACACCACAGTCCGTCGGTCATCCGGTGTTTCTTTAAAGAACCTCCAGACTTCTGAAAATCTAGCCCTCGCCACGGGAGCTTGACTACGGGAAACATTTGGCGCTGATGCACCAGCTCTGGCCCTTCCTCTCCGTCTGGCCCCACCACTGCCTCTTCCAAACTGTTCTGGTATAGGACTCGCCTCCGTCTCAGAAGCACTGTGTTCACCCGGCCTATAAACCCAGCTGTCACCTCATCATCCTCCGATCCCTCAGTCTGCTCCCCCCTCGGACTTCCTGCCCTGACAACAACTTCACCACTGTCTGACAACCGTGTCTCCTCATCGTCCGACACCTCTTTACACACTTCTTCCACTACGTCAATAATGTCATCATCACCCACAGACTGCGACCGGTGGAAAACCTGGGCATCGGAAAATAGCTCAGCAGCAACCGGACAAGTGGTTTGTGACTGTGGGAAGGGTCCAGAAAACAGTTCCTCATCATCCTCCGATCCCTCAGTCTGCTCCCCCCTCGGACTTCCTGCCCTGACAACAACTTCACCACTGTCTGACAACCGTGTCTCCTCATCGTCCAACACCTCTTTACACACTTCTTCCACTACGTCAATAATGTCATCATCACCCACAGACTGCGACCGGTGGAAAACCTGGGCATCGGAAAATAGCTCAGCAGCAACCGGACAAGTGGTTTGTGACTGTGGGAAGGGTCCAGAAAACAGTTCCTCAGAGTATGCCGGTTCAAATGCCAAATTTTGCTGGGAGGGGGCAGACTGGGGGGAAGGAGGCTGAGGTGGAGGAGCTGGAGGAGTGCTGATTTCGGTGACATGGGTGGACTGCGTGGAAGACTGACTGGTGGACAAATGCATTGTCCGCAATCCACGACATCACCTCTTCGCACTGTTCTGGCCTCAACAGTGCTCTACCACGAGTCCCAGTAACCACGAGTCCCAGTTGAGACATGATGAACCTAGGGAGTGTAGCTCTGCGGCGTTCCCCTACTCCCTCATCAGCAGGTGGTGTCTCACCCCGCCCAGGACCACGGCCTCTGACCCCTGCAGTAGTTGGACGCCCACGTCCACGCCCTCGTCCTCTACCCCTAGCCCTCGGGTTAAACATTTTCCAAATTAAAGTGTAAACTTCAAATTTTTATTTTTTTTGTGTTTATTTTTTTTAATTTTTTTTTTTTTTTTAAACAAAACGATGCTATCCTATTGCTATGGCTAGTTTCTATCCTACACTGACAGCACACAACTGGATTTTGTGCTGTGCCTGATGACTTTGAGTTATAATAAGAAATAAACGTAAAAAAAAATAAATCAGCAGACTGTGCCTAATTCAAATCAAACCCCTAATAAATTGTCCCACTTCGGTGTTTGAGGTGGATATGCGTGTCACTAAGAGCTAAACACAACGGTCGCAAGTCTCCCAGCAAATTCCTCACAATATGGTACTAGCTGCACTACTAATGCCAGCAAGCCCAGCCACAAGCAAACAAAAAAAAGGAAAATATAACGCTATTGTAGGCCTAAGTAAGCCGTTGGGGTTCTCCTATGGCTATTTTCTAGCCTACACTGAAAGCAAATTTTTTTTGCAAGATGACTGTGAGCTATAAAAAGAAATAAAGGTAAAAAAAAATAAATCAGCAGACTCTGCCTAATTCTAATCAAACCCCTAATAAATTGTCCCACTTCGGTGTTTAAGGTGGATATGTGTGTCACTAAGAGCTAAACACAACGGTAGCAAGTCTCCCTGCAAATTACTCACAATATGGTACTAGCTGCACTACTAATGGCAGCAAGCCCAGCCACAGGCAAACCAAAAAAAAGTAAAATAAAACATTATTGTAGCCCTAAGAAGGGCTGTTGGGTTTTTGTAGAATCACTCCTGCCTAACACTATTCTAATAGAACACCCTAACGCTTTCCCTGACCAGCAGCAGCTCTCTCCCTAGCGGCATCCAGACAGAGAATGATACGAGCAGCGTGGGCAGGGACTAGTCTATTCCAGGGTCACCTGATCAGGCCAGCCAACCACTGCTATCGACGTGTAAGTGCAGAGTCTCCTGGCTTGTGATTGGCTCTGTTTCTGGCCGCCAAAAATCACAACGGCGGGAGATGCCATTTTCTCGAGCATCAAGCTCGGACGAGTATGTTCGCTCATCTCTAGACAGCACCAAACTGTTTTCATGATTACTGTTCAATGGGTAAGCAAGGATTCCTTGTATCATATATCTTTATGATGCACTGAGTCCCGTCCATGGAACAGGATTCATTCATTGATCCATCTGGGTTGTAGGTTTTGGCTCTAATAAAGTATAAAAAAATGGGATTTATGATCCACCGCATGTCATCCAAAGTGGAATACAAGCTTTGTAATGCACAGCTTGAGCTCTTTTCTCTGCTGCAGAAAGCTCACGCGTAAAAAAAAAACGCATCAGAAACCAGTCTGAAGCTGTGGAATCACCACTAAATTATTCAATATGAATAGCTTCATTTAACAGAGGTTTTATTTCTATTTCTCCCTACAAATCACAATATAGGGTGCAGTCACACAGTATGTTTTTAAACTTATTGCAAAATGCATGCGTTTGGCTGTTTTGTAATCCGTTTTTCTCCATTTTTTGGAAGTAACCTCTTCCTGGTAGCTACGCACACTCGTCTGCGAATCAATGCGAATTTGTCTGCAAATCAGTGGCTCTCATAGCGGTCCATCGGTGGTGCCAGGAGACACTGAGGTGTTCATAATTTAGTTTGCGGCGGCGTCTTGAGGTGCTTTGTCACGGGTGCTTCTCTCCACTCCCCAAGACCCAGCTGCCTCTCTCACCTTGCCTCGATCCAGCGCTGATGGTCAGGCATGTGCGTCTCTGCCTCCTAGGGCGCACGTTCCATAGATTTAAAGGGCCAGCGCGCCAATAATTGGCCCTGGCCTGCCACCCATTCTGTTAAATATTCAGCCCCTTCCTGTGTCCCCTGCCAGATCTTTGTGCCTCGTTGCCATCGAGAAAGCTTGTTTCTCATGCTCTGTGCCTATATTGCAATTTCCTGTTGTGACTCCGGTTCCATTACTGACTTTGATCACATGCTGCCTGTCCTGACCTACCACACCATCCCCGACTCTGATCCTGTGTTGCCTATCTAGACCTCCTGCCTGTCCCCGACCACAATTTTGTCTTACGACTCTGTACTATCCTTGGCTGCTACCGCAGACAAAGTTGCACCTGTGGAGAACCTGCACGGACGTCTTCTGCCGAGACCGCACTGCTGAACCTGCTTCAAGGGGACTCATCTGTTGGTGATTACGGGGGCCGGTTCTGTAACCTGGACTCTGAGCTAACCTGGAATGAAGCAGCCCTGGTCGCAACTTTTAAAAAGGGACAGGTTAAAGACGCACTGTCTGCAAGTGACCCACCATCTACTCTGAGTGGTCTCATCCCTGGCCACTCAGATTGACATCCGGTTTATGGAGCGCTCTGAGGAGCAACATCTTGAACAAGTGCAAGTCAGCGCCCAATTTTGCCCCCACCTGGCTACTGCCTTCCAAAGACCTCTTCAGCCACCTGCCGTGTCAGCTGCAGAGGAACCAAAGCAGGTGGATAGAGCACAGCTTACTCCCCAGGAGTGTTCCAGGCGATGACAGGAGAACCTTTGTCTCTATTATGCCAGCCCGGAAAACTTCCTTCAGACTTGTCCACTCTGTCCTCAGGTCTGGGAAACGCATGGACATAGGGTTCTTGGGAGAAGCATCCCTGGGTGAGAACAAAGCTTCTCCATGTCTGAACATTCCTGTCTTACTCAGCTCCGGTACAGGTAATCAGTTTCAAGTCTCTGCCTTCTTGGATTCCGGTTCTGCAGGAAGCTTTTTGGATGCTGCCCTGGTCTCTCAGTACCATCTTCCTGTGGTCTGTCTCGAGAAGCCGCTGGTCATCTAATCTGTCAGTGGGCAGATACTCTACGACCCATTCCGGTACCGCACTGGACCCCTATGCCTGTAAATAGGGGCCTTGCACAAGCAGAGACTTTCATTTTACGTGTTAACCCAGTCCATGTTGTCAATTCTTCGGGGTGTTCCGTGGTTGCAGCGCTACGCACCAGTGCAATAGTAGGCCTCATTACAGGTGAGAACGACAGAGAGTACAAAGAACTGATCCGGAAATTTGTGGACTGGTGCAAGCAAAACCACCTTAGGATTAATGCTGGGAAGACCAAGGAGATGGTGGTGGACTTTCGTAAGCACAGTCCTCCTTCTCAACCGATGGTTATCCATGGGACAGACATTGAGGCAGTGAAGTCCTATAAGTACTTGGGTGTCCTCCTCAACAATAAACTGGAGTGGGCAGAAAACATAAACGCACTTCACAGGAAGGGTCAGAACAGGCTACACCTGCTGAGAAGGCTGAGAGCTGTTCAACAAACAAGGCCCAAACAGAAGTAACCTACGCCCCCCACCTAACCAGTCCATGCAAGTGCCATCCACAGACTAAACATCAAACTGCCGATCATTGCTTGTCTCTTTTTTGGTCTTTTTATCCCCCTTTTCTTTTTGTTCATTTATCCCTAATATTATTGTTGTCATAGTTTGTACTCTCTCTGCTGCTGTAACGCTGTGAATTTCCCCACTGTGGGACTAATAAAGGATTATCTTAACTTAACTGGCAGACTGGTGAAGTTCTTTGCTGGGGACTATAATGCCAGTCACGCTGTTTGGAGCTATCTTGTCCCATCTCCACCGTGTCTTCTCTGATGTCCTCCAAGCCTTTGGTGGGTCTTCCTGCTCCATATATGGACTTTGCCAATGTTTTTTTTGAGAAGTAAGCAGAGACCGCATCGCCCCTTCGACTGTTCTATTGACCTTCTGCCGGGCACATCTCCTCCATGGGGTCGGGTCTACCCACTGTCTATGCCTGAAACCGCAGCGATTTCGGCCTATGTGAAAGAGAACCTGCAGAGGGGGTTCATACACAAGCCCTCTTCACCTTCCAGTGTAGGGTTCTTCTTTGTGGACAAAAAGGGTGGGTCACTCTATCCATGCATAGACTATTGCGACCTTTACAAGATCACCCTGAAGAACCGCTACCCATTACCGTTGATCACAGAATTTTTTGATATAACATCATCAGTATCCGCAAAGGCGATGAGTGGAAGGCCGCCTTCAATACTCGTGATGGGCACTTTGAGTATCTGGTCATGCCGTTTGGACTCATGCCGTTTGGTAACAAACCAGCTTTTTTTCAGGAGTTCGTCAACGACATTTTCAGAGACTTGCTATATACCTGTGTCGTTGTCTATCTCGATGATATCCCGGTGTTCTCTACGGATCTTGAGTTCCACCAGTCCTACATACGGCAAGTCTTCATAAGTCTAAGGGCCAACCACCTTTATGCCATATTCGAGAAATGACAGTTCCACCAGAAGAGCCTTCTGTTCCTCAGGTACATCATCTCTGACAAGGGCCTACAGATGAACCCCACTAAGTTGTCTGCGGTTCTCCAGTGGCCTTGCCCAGTAGGACTATACAGAGATTCCTAGGCTTCGCCAATTACTACTGACCGTTTATACCACACTTGTATCTCCCTGTACTTGTACTTGTACTTCCTCCCTTGTATCTCTCATTGTGGCGCTGACCAAGACAAAAGCCAATCCTAAACTCTGGCCCCCGGCGACTGAAGAAGCTTTCTCTAAACTAGCTTCCAACAGTAGGAGCTGGAGCAGTGCTCACCCAGAAAGCGCCCAAGGGCCGAACTCGCGCTTGTGGGTTCTTCTGTAAGACTTTCTCCTCTGCAAAGAGGAATTACTCCATAGGGGACGGAGAGCTACTAGCCATAAAACTTGCCTTCAAAAAGTCCTCTATCTCCAGACTGTTCAGCGGCTTAATCCGCCACAAGCTCGCTGGTCACTCTTCTTTTCCTGTTTCAATTTCCTAATCCACTTCCGTCCGGCAGAGAAGAACGTCAAGCCTGATGCCCTCTCTCATGCCTCTGATGTTCTTGGGGAAGAATCGGCTCCTCGGCATGTCATTCCTCCTGAGCGACTGGTTGTTGCTGCTTCAGTGGACCTTCAGCAGCTTGCTCCTGGCAAGACCTACGTCCGACCTGCTCTTGCGGGAAAGCGATACTAACTTGGGGACATTGATCAAGTGTGGCTGGCACCCTGGGGTGCAATGATCTGTCGCCCTCATTTCCTGTTTCTACTTGTGACCTGATCTGGTCAAGGATGTACAGGATTTTGTGGGCTCCTGCAGTTCTTGTGCCCGAAACAAGCCATCTCGTCTCAAGCCTGCTGGTCTTCTTTTGCCGTTGCCCATGGACTCATGTGGCTATGGACATTATTATGGACCTTCCATCTTTCTTCGGTAATACTGTTATCTGGATGGTAGATGACCGGTTCTCCAAGATGTCCCACTTTGTTCCTTTTGTGGCCTGCCATCAGCTCCACGCTTTACTGCCCTGTTCTTCCTACACATCTTCCGGCTTCATCTTTGCACATTGTCTCAGAATGTGGGGTCCAGTTTGTTTCCAAGTTCTGGCGGTCGTTGTGTAGTCAATTACAAGTTAAGCTGGATTTTTCTTTTGCATATAATCCTCAGTCTAATGGAGTTGTTGAGAGAGTCACTCAGACTCTGGGCTGTTACTTTTGCCACTTTGTCTCTGCTCAACAGTACGACTGGTCCTTCCTGCTGCAGAGTTTTCCTACAACTCCTTGGAGTCTGAGTGTGCCGGCTCTGCTCCCTTTTTCATTGTCTATGGACAGACCTCCTCTTTCTGTGCCCTCAGATGTTCCAGCTGTGTCCAGACTTGACTTTCCTTGCTACAGGCATCTGCTTGAACCAAGACCTAGGCCGAAAAGAAACACAGGCCTCCTCCCATCTTCTCTCCTGGAGACAAAGTGTGGCTGTCCTCCAGGTATGTCCGGCTGAAGATCCCCAGTTACAAACTGGGTCCACGTTTCCTGGGTCCGTTTGAGGTGTTACAGCGCATTAATCCTGTGGCGTACAAGCTCTGCCTTCCTCCCATTATGCAAATCCTGAACTCCTTCCATGTATCTCTCCTAATGCCAGTCATCTTGAACCGCTTCTTGACCTACCGCTACGTCCCCGACTCTGATCCTTTGCTGTCTGTCTCGACCTCCTGCCTGTCACCGACCACAGGTGCCTGGTGGTACCATGACGCAGCAAGTCCAACCAACTTTGCGGCGGGCTCTGGTGAAAACCAGGTACCACTTAGACTCCGCTCCCAGGTGTCGCCTTACGTCATAGTCTGCGGTGGTCCAGTGGGTCCACTACCCCGGGTTCATGTCATGCACATCTACAATTTTGACGAAAATTAGCCTTCTTAAGATATAATAAAAGAAGCTTATTGCAAATGGGCACAGGACGGGGAGGTGAGTGATTCACATCACATCTAATCTGGTGGTAGATGTCCTTTAACGTTTGAAAAAAATGAATTCCATTTTTGCAGCCATGTTTTGGGGTTTGGATCACTCATGTATCATAGAATATAATTGGAGTTAAATGATGAGAAGACGGGAAGTTACATTTTTTACGACTATACAGGGGTGGCATTATATTACAGATTAGTCTCTTCCTTGATATTTGGATTATTATTTATTACTATTCATTCCATGGTTCTGTACATTCAATAAGGGGTTCACATACATAAGCATGAGAACAAATGCAAGTACAAAAGACACAAAAACTATGGCAATCCTGAACAAGTGCATTTGGAAATTTAGACAAATATTGATTTTCATTGTTATACTAATGAAAATTTTAGTGCACCATACCCAAGTTCACCGCCCACCATCTACTACAGCCATGATTGAAAGAGCCCTGATTCTCCTGTGAAACTGGGTCTGGCATTCACACCCATGGGTAAGGTAGATGCTCATTTGTAAATGGCAATAAAATTAAGATTTCTCTTTATTCAAGTTGCAGATTTTCTTAAGAATTTGCCCGCAAGTTGCTTAACATAGTGCGGCACAGCTCTGTTGAAGTGTATGAGGCCAGACCATCCTTGAACAGTCAATGGCCAGGAGAGCCTTTTTCCATGAAAAAACCTGAAGGAAATGCAGTGTGAAAGCAGCAAAGCAACTTGGTGATCCTGGCTGAGGATACTTATGAATAAGTGAATCCTCCTTTTGGTCACTGACCCATAAACGCGCCTGGTGTGACAAATTCATCCAAGTGTTGTTCCTGGTTACAGCTGAAATGACGAGAGGAGTTAACTTGTATTGGATTTAAGCCTATTAGGCTGTCGCTAGCGCTGTGTTTATAAATGGAGTGGCCTCCTTCTTTTTAAAATCAACCTTTAAAATTATGCTAAAATTCTACCGGGGTGGTTCCCGGAGCCAAATGTAACAGATTCACATACTGTTACAACCCTCCCCCTCCACTTTCCCCCTAGCTCTGCCTGATGTAAATCTCACAGAGGAAGTTTCAGCAAGGAAATTGGTCCTGCAGACCTCTTAAGCCCCTTCTACACTGGCGTTTTTCACGCGCGAGTTTTTGACGCGCAGAACTTGCATTGCACTCTGTCCCATTGTATTCAATGGGTCTTTCTCCATTAGCGTTGTTTTTGACGCGCGTGCTTGCGTTCGTTTGCACGCGCGTCAAAATCGCAGCATGCTCTATTTTTGCGAGTCACGCGCAATTTTCACGCCCCATTCAAGTCTATGGAGATCATCAAAACGCATTGCACTCGCAATCATTGCAAGTGCAATGCGAGTGCATGCGTTTTTTAAACGTAAGGGTGCTAGGTGACCAGAATAACAGTATTTCCCCTGCTCGCGAACGATCATTTAATTAAAAAAACACAGTGAAGAACAGTGAAAATAGAATAAAACCAGTGAACACAGTGACACAGACACAGATCATTAAGATAAAAACAACAGTGCAGAACACAGTGCGAATAGATTACAGATGTTGCGGCACATCTGCTTACTTGTCGGGAGATGCGCATGGAACGGTGCGCCCAAAATAGCATGTGAAGAACAATATATATGTGTGAAGAACACATTGCGGATGTATTTAAACATCTGCAGTGTGTTCTTCACACATAATATTGTTCTTCACATGCTATTTTGTTCGCGCCGTTCCGCGCGTATCTCCCGACAAGTAGCAGATGTGCCGAACATCTGTAATCTATTCTGCACTGTGTTCTGCACTGTGTTTTATCTTAATGATCCTGTGTTCACTGTGTACAATGATTTTATTCTATTCTTCACTGTTCTTCACATCTGCTAAATTGTCGGGAGATAATATACGCGCGGAACAGTGAAGAATAGATCGCAGATGTTTGCAAATTATCAGAAGACATTATTTTTCAATTAAATAACACATTTTAATCCCAAACCATGGTCCCTTTGAAAAATGCTCGAGTCTCCCATTGAATCGCGCATGAAAAATGCGCCGAAAACTCAAAAAAAACGCTAACAACATGCGCGTGAAAAACGCAAAAACGCTAATTACTCCAAGGAAAAATGGAACAAAAATGCAGCCAAAAACGTCAGTTTTTCACGCATTGCACCCTGACGTGAAACGCAACGCTAGTGTGGAAGAGGCCTTACTGTGTCCCCAATAATTGTTAGAACCAGTTGACATCTGCGTTCAGACTTCTAATTAGCAATTCTGTTTGAAAACTTTAATAATGGATGACGAACACATCTCATTATCCCCATTAATGTTAGTGGACTTATAATAGTGTCTGCTCGTTCTGCTTTTACATCTTCCTTTAGGCCTTCGGTTATTTGAGCGGATAGTTTTTCTTTCAGTCTGAAGTAATGGAAGGCGAATGGAAGACTCCTTTCCATCTTATCTTTAATATTGTTTTCCATGAATGAAAATAGTCTTTGCATCGATTTGCACCATCAGTTATTCAATCATTATTTTTTATAATAAGTTTAAACTCTAGAATTTCAATGAGACCTGTAGTGTTCAAAGCAGGGAAAGACAAAAAAACAGCTGGCTTTAAAATAATGAAATAGATTTATTTTGTATAGGTCGCTGTGTTGCTTTATGTGAACTCCGGGTGGTTCTCAACGTTAGTGTATAGGTTCCTAGTTATGTTGTTATTGTAGTGTGCTTTACAAGGGGTTGTTTGTAAAAAAAAAAATAAAAATAAACTTTTATAATTATGCTTATGAGTCTGAAGAGCATCTGGAGGCTTTACCAAAGCCCCTCTGTGCTCTAGCTTCACAGGCTGTTACAATGAGCAGAGCAGGTCTCCCCTTCTCCTAAACCTACAGCTGTTGCTAGATTTTCCCAGACAGGGGGTTGGATGAGACATATTCAACTCATTGTAACAGCCTGTTAACACACTCCCAGGAGCTCTTCAGACTCATTAGCATAATTTTCAAAGTTGATTGTAGAAGGAAGGAGGCCATTGATAACAAATAAGATTACCGTAGTCACGGGGCCTATCTATGAGTAAGTGTCCCTGGTTTAGAGTGCATAATAAAAACCAAGCCCACAAAAAATTGTCAATTTCACTGCATTTTGATATTATTTCCAGTTTCCCAGTACAGGTGTCACGGGTGGACCCATATTGTGCGTCGCGGGGTCACCCGTGCCTCTCGCTTCCCGCAGGCGCAGCATCAGCGCTGCTTACCTCTCCCGAGTCCCGGCCTCGCTCCATGTGCGTGCGTCCCCGTGCCTTAGGGCGCGCACGGCAGCTTTAGAAAATTTAAAGGGCCAGCGTGCCAATAATTGGCACTGGCCATTTCCCATGAGGCTATTTATATCTGCCTCTCCCATCTCTCCCTGCTGGATCTTTGTGCCTCACAGCCTGAGAGAAAGCTATTCTGCGATTTGCCTGCGATTCCTGCATTCCTGTGTTGCTGTCCTGTGTGCTGTATTCCCGTACCCTTCTGCTTGGACCGCCTGTTGCTGACCCCGGACCGGACTCTGACGTTTCATCCCTGCCGCCTGCCCTGACCTTGTGCCTGGACTTTGACCACAAGATTGTCTGCCGTCTCTGTACTTCTACCTTGGCCGCCACTGCAGACAAGTCACGCCTGAGGAACGACCTGGTGGCAGCTTGTCTAACCCGCTTTGGTGAAAGCGGGCTCTGGTGAAAACCGGGTACCACTTAGACTCCGGTCCCAGGTAGTGGCTTGTGTCATCGTCTGCAGTGGTCCAGAAGATCCACAACCTCTGAGCCTGACAACAGGGCATGGAATATGAAATATCACCACTAGGAAGTACAATTTCTTATGCAGAAAACTGGCCTCAAAACGTTTTGTATACAGAAAATTAAAAAAGTTACGTATTTCTAAAATAGGGGAGCTAAATATGGAAAGGGAAGGGGTAAAAAGACAACATTACACTTAAACATTCCCTGTTGACTATTCTACAGGATCAGAGTGACCAAGTTTTCCAAACCAAGGAAAGCACAATCCCATTCTGGCCTAACGGAGGAACTTTGTTAGGGGTGAAAGTGTAAATGATGCTGTAAGACAAATGACCATCTTACATTATGCAGATTTTATTGAGCATCTTCGTCCAGGCTCTTGTATTTGTAAAGACGTTGTCACTTCTTTTGTCTTGCTCCTTGTTTCCATTCTTATTGTTTGGAGATATTAGGCTCCTTATAGTGACACGTCCACACCGCTGTCTGACATCCTGTTCTTGACCTCGCCAGGTCCCATAATTGTATCAAAACAGAATCTTTCCCCACCCTCATTTGTATGCAAGGTGTGAACAGCGGCTACACCCAGACTGAAGAAAGATCCATAATTATAATGAAGCCCCATAGCTGCATAAGAAAGGGGCTCTTCAAATGTGACCCTCTTGTATCTTGCATCAAACATAGACTGAAACTGTTATTATACCTAATACTCCCCCCTCCATATAACCACATCACAGTATACAGTATCAGGTTTGTACTGTGCGAAATTGTGACATTACACCCTGATGACACATATAAGGGCATGTTCACATGTGGCAGATTTATTGCAGACATTTTTGGCATCATCTAAATGGAGCATGTGCATGGATTATTACACCTGTCATGTTCATGGTGATCAGAAGTGGATTATAATAGAGACGGTTTGGGTGGTAGCCCGGGGCTCAAGCCTTCTAATGGGCCAATGGCCACCCAAAACACCCACCAAATGTTATACTAAGAAGGACCTTCTCCTATGAAATCCTTGTACATCTGTTCCTGCTCTCAATACACATGTGCTCAAGAACCATTTCAGGACCTTTGAAGGTCTTCCAAAGGTCCTGAAACCGCAGATTGGAAGCAGCCAGATGGGACACATCCTCCATTCCCCAAGAAGCTGATTCTAGTACCATATGTAGGAAGTAAATTCCAGACTTGTAGGGGCGGTAATATTCATACAGCCCACGGCCTATGGCAGTCTTCATACGCCCTTGATGGCGATGCTTAATTCTGCACCGTCCAGTATAGGTTTACTCTTCTCCACAACCATGACCCTATACACAGCTGCAGATAATCCTGCGTCACTGTGGTCTATAGAACTTGTGTCATGTACAGTATCTTGAGAATTAAAGGAGTTTTCTGTGTGGAGCTATTGTCGGTTCAACCTCATGATTTAGATCTGATTCTCGCCAAGCATAGCGCTATACTTATATAGTGGCCATGTTTGGTAATTCAGCTTAGCCCTATTCACATGAAGGTACATACAGATAAAAGTGATATCACTAGGCTGGGAAGCACCGCGGTACTGCTACTGTTTTAAAGGGGTTTTCAAGGATACCCTGAGAACATTTGAAAGTTATTTAGTCTGAGGAGGGACCCCTCGTTTTTGTGATCTGCACTGAGACCCCCACTGATCAGCAAGTGGATAGGGCCTAACTTTCCTTTGTGGGAAAACTCCTTTAAGTATTAGTAGTTTTATGCTTTAGCGGTCTAATTATTGACTATGGGGTCTTCAGTATTTGTCTGCTCTGGGGTCTCCATTATTAATAGTTTTGTGCACTAGGGGTCCCCAGTATTATCTGCTTTGGGGGTCTCTAGTATTAGTAGTTTTATGCACTAGGGGTCCCCAGTATTTGTCTGCTCTGGGGTCTCCATTATTAATAGTTTTATGCTCTAGGGGTATCCAGTAATAGTGGTTTTATACTCTGGGGGTCTCCAGTATTGTTAGTCTGCTATGGAGGTCTCTTATATTATTATCTGCTCTGGGGGTCTCCAGTAATATTGTCTGCTCTGAGTGAAGTATTTGGTTGCTGGGCTGGTATTTATTGTTGTGCTCTTGTGTTTATAATTTCTGGGGTGCTGTACTGTGTTTGTTGGTGCCTCTAGGGTGGCGGTAAAGCCGTTGACACTTGTGGCGTTTTTGTCGCATTTCTCCTGTGATTTTGAACGCATTAAAAATCGCATGCATTATTCAAATGTTTGCCTGCGTTTCCATTTTTAAAAACACAATACCTGATGTGCGGTGATTGCAGGCAGCTGTGTCTCTTGGAATTTGTTGAGGCCGCAGTCACACGATCCGCTAGGCGTCCGTTCATAACGCGACGCTGGCGCACAGGGGGCGGTCCTCGGCCCCAACGCACATGCTTTTCTAGGGAAACGCATGCGATCGGCTTATCAATCGCATACGTTTCCCTGTTAACGCATGTGCGTTTGGGCCGAGGACCTCCCCCTGTGCGCTAGCATTGCGTTATGAACGGACGCCTAGCGGATCGTGTGACCGCGGCCTAAAAGGCAGGAATCTTCTCCCTGCTGTTTGTGCAAGTAATGCCGCGGTCACACGTACCGCTAGGCGTCCGTTCATAACGCGACGCTAGCGCACAGGGGGAAGTCCTCGGCCCGAACGCACATGCGTTAACAGGGAAACGTATGTGATTGATAAGCCGATCACATGCGTTTCCCTGGAAAAGCATGTGCGTTGGGGCCGAGGACCTCCCCCTGTGCGCTAGCGTCGAGTTATGACGGATGCCTAGCAGTACGTGTGACCGCGGCCTAATCGTGTTATAAAAAGTAGACCACAGACGCATGCGTTTTCAAAAATGCAACTGATTTTAAAAATGCTATGAAAACTCACCTCATAAACCGCAGACAAAAAAAAATGCAAGGGAGAAAACGCCAAGTTAAGACACTTTAACCTAAAACCCATTGAAAAAACCAATATGCAAATAAGATGCGTTATTCAGGGCGCATTCACACGTTGCGTATTGACCTGCATTTTCATTGCGTTTGAAACGCATATACAACAGCTGAGGAGAGGTGATTTGCCTAATTACATTACTGTTAACATTTCCGTTTACAAAACGCATTGTAAACGCGATGTTAACATTTTGTCAACGCATGTGTTAACATTGCGTTTACAAACGTAAACGGTAATGTAATTAGGCAAATCACCTCTCATCAGCTGTTGTATATGCGTTTCAAACTCTATGAAAACGTAACGTGTGAAAGCGCCCTGAAGGATGCAAAAACTATATTACAAAACGTATCAAAAACGTGACGTGTCACCGGCCTTCCTGGACCAATAAATGTTGCTCAACCCTGGGAAACACATATACGATCGGCCCGAGCCCCGCCCCTGTGCGCTAGCATCGCGTTATGAACGTGAGGCTAGCGGAACGTGTGAACGCGCCCTTAGATCAGGAAAAGAACAGACATTTGAAGGAAATGTCATCATTTTTACAATTTATTATATGTGGAGTTGAAGTCAGTCTATTTTATCACAACTCTGACTCCACAGTCCTGGTCACAGGGCCGGGATCTATGAGTAAGTGTCCCTGGGTTAACACCTGGTAGATTTCCTATAAGCAGAAGGTTTCCATTCGTAGGGTCTAACCCGCAACAAAAACGTGTAAAAAACGCCACTTGTGTATCTTGCCTTATACTGTGTAGGTTTTGCTGTCAGTAATGTGAGGTATGAGGCGGGTGAGGTATGAGGCGGGTGAGGCCCGGGCTGTACCCGCCAATAACATGGAGCTCTCCCTCCCCTCACACACTACTATACACCATCCAGCCAATCACAGCGCTAAGCGCCGGGGCGTCATGTGACGTCTGGACGTGACCTTCTTCTATTCGCCTCACAGAACATCCGGGTGCCCGGAGCCTCGCTTTGGCTTGGTGACGTCACTCCTATTTAAAGTGGCCCACCGTCTTTGTCCGCGGTCATTTTCCTTGAGGATCTCTGTGAGGGAGGAGTGTGCGAGACGGTAAGTGAGGGCCCCGGGGCCTCGTGTGTGTGTGTGACCGGTGCTGTGCATGGTTCCTGGGTGCGGTGTGTGTGCTGGTATCATGGCGGGCGTGCTCTCTCCTGGTCAGGGGACGCTGCGGGGGTCTTCTTGCGCCGTCCAGACGCCATTTTGTGACGGAGCGCGTTGACCATACTGGCGCCTCTGCTTCGTCCTGCGCGGGCGGAGGTTATCGCTCAGGGCGCCATTACTTCACGCACGGTGTCTGCCTGCGGGTCCGGAGCTGTAAGCCTGGGCGCCGTCTTCCCCGGCGTGCTGGCCATTTTCCCGCTCGTGAGTTGAGCGCCGCCATCTTGCGCCATTGCTGTGCGTCTGGTCTCGTTATACGCCGGTATAGTTATCCACATGGATTGTTACTGGTGCCTGCAAGTATCTTGTGTCTTACTAACAAGATCATCTCTTTACCCTCCCGCCATGTGCCCTGAGGCGCCGGTCACGTGACGGTGTTGACCCTTTCATCTCCTCACACAAAGAGCCAGTCATTGTGCAGCCTTGTGTATGACTGAGGCGAGTGCAGACCTTGCTGCTCATCTGATCCATCCTCCTAGAAGAAGTTACAGCCTGTACTGTACTTCTTTTAAAGAAGATCCTTAAAGAAAATCACTCAAATCCATTATGATAAACTAGGGACACTTAGTCATAGATCCCTGCGCTGTGACTGTGGTAATCTTCATTTTTTTTAATCAATTATCTCCTTCTAAAATCAACTTATGTTAATGAGACATGGGCTCTGGCGACTCCCAGCTTTAGAGGATGTTACACTGTACAGGAGCACATTCCCCCACCCCTATTCTGCAGTGAGATTACACCAGGCGAAGGGAGACTGTAATAACCTGTGAAAGCGGAGCACAAAGGGGCCATGGTAATCATTGTGGCTCACTAGCATAACTTTAAAAGTTGACTTTAGGAGGGAGGCCATGGTTAACAAATATAACATTAACACAATCCCTGTGCCTGGATCCAAGTAAGTGTCCCTGGTTTATCGTGATGAACCTTGATGTTGGATTTCCTTTGAATGGTCCAGCTCCCTTCCAAACTTAGCATTATCCCTGAGTTGTATCATAGTCTGGGATCCTCACTTATCACCTGTTGTCCATCAGGGTCAATGTATAGGAGGGGGTGGAATCTACTGACAGCACAAAGGGTGGACTTCCTGTCTGTCCTCTCCTTTGTATCATACTGAGGACAAGCAGATATCTGAGTAATTGCTATCAAAATCCTGTAACTTTTTTTTGTAATGGATTGTCCATTGAAATTAAATTGCATGTATGGGCTTTTCACAGGGCTACTAAGTTTTAGAACTCCTTTGCAGGGTAGCTGTGACAATCTGGGCTTTTCCTGTACATTGTAAAATAAATGCCTAACAGTTGGAGGGGGTGGGGACAGAATTTATAAAGCATGTCCTGTGACAACCCCCATGGGTGCGGAAGTCCTGGTGTCATGTGGCAGCCAGAGCAGGGGAAGCACATGGCCGCAAAAGGGACTTTTCAGAGTTCCTGGAAAACCTAATAAAATAACTGCTCCCAGTTCCCACTGAACTTCCTTGGCATCCCATGGCACATGGCAGGCAATACGCACTGTTCAGAGTGGTCATAGCTTTAGGGACTGGATGAACATCGGCAGGCTGGAGATGAGGGTTTTAACATGGACTCCTGTGCCAAATGATGAACCAGCCCACAATGCTAAGGGAGCTTCCCAGTGACAGGCTAACCATGTGTGATGCAGTGAGTGGTGTGTTTGTTGACTACAATCAGTGTGACTGCCTTTACTCACTTGTACAATATTGAACTCCTCAGGATAGAAAATGTATGAAGCAGATCGCCCTGGGAAACTCTTCATTGGTGGTTTGAACCTGGAGACCACTGAGAAGGCTTTGGAAGGCATCTTTGGAAAATATGGGCGCATTGTAGAAGGTAAGCCTGGTGCTGTATCCTGTTTAGCTTGTTGTAGCGAGTGAGCGCAATGACGAAAACTCTGGCATTGATCACTACTGATAAAGCCTATTTGTCCTCTAAGAAGTTCTGAGCGTTTCTCTAGATGTTATAAATGTGATAAAGTTTCCTTATAGATGGTTTTAACATGAGCTTTCTATTCCATAGTTCTTCTGATGAAAGATCGGGAAACTAACAAATCCAGAGGTTTTGCCTTTGTCACTTTTGAGAGTCCGGCAGATGCCAAGGATGCAGCCAGGGAACTGAATGGGAAGGTATGTTGTGGGTTAACAAGAATGTCCACTATTGTTTGGCAATAGATATAGTTGTTGGGCTGCACTTGCCACTCTTCTGCCTTTTCGGCACTACCTTGTGGCTATTGAGTTGAGGGCTTTTGGCAGACTGAATACTGGATTTTTGTCTTTTACAGCAACCCTTAGGACATTTACAGTAATCTCCATGTCTTACATCTGCCATTTTTATAGCCAGATCTTAACCTTGCTTTAGATCTTTATCCATATGCATAGTCTGACATCTGTTTCTACTTTTTCAGGCTTTAGATGGGAAGCCAATCAAAGTTGAACAAGCTATAAAGCCAACTTTTGGAGCAGACAGCCGGAGAGGCCCACCTCCTCCTAAAAGCAGAGGCCCACCAAGAGGTCTTAGAGGTTCAAGAGGAGGTAATGGACAATATTGGGGGTCATGACATAATTCTAACATAATTGGACTTCTATCGTAATAGATTTAAATTGCTATGAGAACTTGCATTTCTTCAGAGGCTTTGAGCTGCTGAACAATTACAAAATGTTACTTTTACATAATTTGTTTTGCTAGTATCCTTTCTGCTGTTGACTCACTTTAGCCAGGAGAGTAAGATTGGGCAGCATCTGCTTCACACCTTGCTTGTTGGCTTCTTGGATAAACTTGTGCAACATACTTGTTTTGTAGTCTAAAGGCATTTATTTATTTTTAGGTGGTTCTTCAAGAGGACAAATGCCTCTTAAGAGAGGTCCTCCACCCAGGAGTGGGGGTCCACCACCAAAAAGGTCTGCACCATCTGGTCCTGTACGCAGCAGTAGCTTGGGTGGAAGAGGTAGGTGTTCACTTTGTCTTGAATCAATAATGTATCCATTTTTTGGTTGTGGGTTCTGACAATCTTATCTATTCACAGCTCCACTGTCACGTGAAAGAGATGGCTATGGAGGACCTCCACGTAGGGAACCGATGCCATCTCGTAGAGATGTCTACTTGTCACCAAGAGATGATGGCTATAGTGGGAAAGACAGATATGATGGGTAAGTGTTTACAACTGTGTATGCTGGTGAGCTCACTGTTGGTTATTGGTGAAATGACTTATGAATATATATTTCCAGTTACTCTGGCAGAGATTATGGAAGCTCCAGGGACTCTAGAGATTATGCACCACCTCCAAGGGATTATGCCTATCGGGACTATGGCCACTCAAGTTCCCGTGATGACTATGGCTCCAGAGGCTATGGGTATGTACATGCGTAATGTGTTTAGGTACAAACTACACAGTGTAAATGTGTAATGAATTCCATTTATTAAATGCTAATCTTCCATTTAGTGATCGCGATGGATATGGTGGTCGTGACCGGGACTATTCAGATCATCCTAGTAGTTCATACAGGGACTCGTATGAGCCTTATGGTAAGGAGTCTTGTTGTAAATTGCTCTGTCTTTCAGGATACATATTTTCCCCATGCTGAAGATAAAACTAAACAAACAAAAAAAATGAAATACTAGTCTGTCTTTGGGGCAGAGACAAATTATACACTCCCATATGTGGAATACTAATATGTACTACAGCAAGATAAAAAAAAAAATCCCAGTGAAGCAAACGCAACTCCATGGATATCATGTGGCATAATCTGCAATCTAAGCTGCTGCTCTGGAGATCTGTACCCAAGTGAGATGAGATTTAAGTGTGCCTTTATTATATTTGTAGGTTATATCCTTCATTCACTCCTAATCATAGAATTGCACAAGGCAGACTATGCCAAAACAAAAAAATCTACTAAAAGTACAAGCAAACGTAAAAATAAGCTGCAAATATCAAATTGCAATGTCATATATAACTCAGTGTTGCCCTATTACCTGACCATTAACCCTGCAGGTAACTCACGTAGTGCCCCACCTGCAAGAGGGCCACCTCCATCATATGGTGGAAGCAGTCGCTATGATGATTACAGCAGCAGCCGAGATGGATATGGAGGCAGAGACAGTTACTCAAGCAGCAGAAATGATCTCTACTCAAGCGGACGGGACAGAGTTGGCAGACAAGAACGTGGCTTGCCGCCACCAATGGATAGAGGCTATCCACCTCCACGTGATTCATACAGCAGCTCAAGCCGGGGTGTCCCCCGTGGTGGTGGCCGAGGTGGAAGCAGATCCGATAGAGGAGGTGGCAGAAGCAGATACTAAAGTAAAACCAATCCTAAAACATGGACCAAAGACATTTTATTCAGTGACAATGTGGAATATGCTCTGCCTCCACCACCAGCAGACTACATAACGGAGTTGGTTTTGTTTTTTTAATTTATCTTTTTTTCCTTTTTTACCTGTAAGTTTTTTCTTTATTTCCCCCCTCCTACCATGAAGCTTATGTTCATTTGAGGAAGTTGAAATGCTTAACCTTCACATTTTGTTAGCCTTTTTCTGAAATGTACAATGTGTAGTGTAAGTTGTGTATTTAGTGTTGTAAGCTTTTCAAAAAGTAAAGGTTTCAGTGAAACGCCACATGCTCAAACTTATTTCATATAACCGAACACACACCAATTGCGATGGAAAAACAACTAAATCAGAAATAATGCAGCTTCTTTGTAATTGTAAATGAGTGCTGCTCACACAACAAATGAATCTCCAATGTATGGGAAACAGGTGTACATGGATCCTGAGAATTAATACTTTAAACCTGGAAAATGCATCCCCAGCTTTCCAACCAGTTTTCAAACCCAATGGACTTGTAGCACACCCACTCTAATGAATTTTGACACACGGTTAACAAATAGTCCATTCAAAGAAGCTTCCAAACAATATGTACTTTTACTGTTTCAATGTGTTTGCAAATCTGTAGTGTCACTTTTAAAGGATTTGACTCTAAAGGCTAAAGAAGAACCAAATGATGTGTCCTCAAAAGAACATGAACCTAAAACAAGTGAATGTTTCCAAAGTAAACCGAGAAACTGCTGAGGGTAAGCAAAGACAACAAATTTTTGTTTTTCAGTCTAAGTCCAAACTTGCGCTGCATATGTCTCATGGTACAGAGTTCTTTACATTATGGAACAATTAAACCTGGAAAGGCACTGCTGGATAACTAAATACAAACCATATTGTGCTTGGAGTAAAAAATAAAAACCTGGGTTAGTATGGAAATGGATCCCAACTTTCAATAGTGACGTTTCACTTTAAACTAATTCCTAGAAGTGAAATGCTGACTCAACCCTAGACTTGGAAGTTCAAACAAAGTACACATCTAGATTTATAAACTAACCTCCCCAAAAAAACAGCAGCTTATTGCCACATGTACATGTGCTGACACTTCAACTCTTGCCGTTTGAAACTTGAATATACTGGAGATCTGCAAAAACCTGAGCTTAACATGGCAGTGCGCAAAGGAAACTACCTGTTCTTTTTAAGTCATCCCAATGTTCCTTTCCAAACAAATGGCTACTGGATGTCATTGCAAAAATTGGCAACTACAAGTTGGGGTTGGAGGGTAGAAATGGGGCTGTGTCCTTCAAACAGGTTCTTATGATGGCTTTCTTTGCAGGCTGAAGATCCCCAGAGAGCATTGGGTTTTTTGACTAGACCAACTATGCTCCAAGGGAAACTGAGGTATGATTCTTAGTAGGCAGATGCTTTAATATGGGAAAGGGTAAACTTGCTTGTCCATTGACAGTAATGGACTATTGAAGGAAATGAGTGTATGAGCCATGTGACCAGTGTTGTGTGTCTTCTGCCGTTGTGGACCCTATGCTTAGTGTTATTTCTTTTACAGGTGTTCAACATGCTATGGAAAAGTTTTGGTTGAAATGAAGAGAACTCAACTGGATTGGTGTAGGTGTGACTATGTGGGGAGGCTTGGTAAGTGGTCTCCCTGCCACAATAAGAGTAATAATCCTCATTCTACCACATATGAGTTTCACTTGGAATGAAAGGTAAATGTTCTGTGCACACGAACATTTTCTGCCATAAACCTAAAGATCTGGCACTTGTGTTGGTATATTCAGTATTCATATAGGCATAACCTCATAATGCATGTGAATAACTCATCAGATCTAGGACACATCTAGGCCAAACTTGTCCTAGGCATTATGAGTGGTGACTCTTCCTTCTGAAGATTAACTAAAGCATATGAATACTTTACCACTGATTGCTAAAGCTTTATTTTATAACCGTAAATGGCCGTCCATGATGAACCAGGAGAATAGGAAGGTTGACCCTTTTATTATGCTTTTCAGCTATATACCCAAGCAGAGACTAGCAAATGTTGTCTTGAGAACAACTTCCTTCTGGTGCTCAGCTGTTAGGTAATGCCAAGTCTTTATAGACAGGATGTTTCTCACATCATGGCTACCATAGAAATTAAATGTCCTCCTGTTGACACATCTTGATTACTGGTCATGTGATGCAGATCAAGATCCTGAGGAAATGAAAAGCTTCCAAGTATAGATAGCAATAGGACTGTGCTGTCTCCTGTCTCTGCCCCTTGGCTACAACATCCATCCCTGCCCTGTGAACTGGTTTCTGTGCCTCTTAAGTGCAATTTTCAAGGATGGGATAAGGAAAGCCATGCCTCTTTTAGTTACCTTGTAATACAGCTCCCCTGACATAAAGCATGACCTACAAGAGGCCTTCTGACATGTGGGAGTAAAACCAAACCAGTCAATCTATTCCAGAAGGAAGAGACTGACCCCGTGCCTTACTTGGCCATCTCTGTAAGGAGAACTTGCTTCCCTACCCTAGTCACAAGCCTCTCATTTAGCCAAACCTGTTCCCTATGCTGTACTGAGGAGACCCAATCAGGTTGAAACAGCGCTGTCTAAGGGGGGGGGGGGGGGTCTGTTCCTTCTGGTATAAATACACTGGTTTGATTCTAATCCCACATGTCATAAGGCCTCTTGTTGGTCATGCTGGATGTCAAGGGAGCTGCCTTAAAGTCAACCACTAAAAGAGGCATGCTTTTCCTTATGCCATCCTGGAAAACTTTGCATATTTGACTACTAAAAGGGTATTCGCATTCCAGCAAATTAATGTAATTGTTTGCATGATGAAAAATTTACAAATTTCTGTATCAATTTCTCACCTTTTGCTGACTTTCTATAGAAAGTTTTACTTTCAGTGGACAGAAATCTGACGATGGACACACTGGTGCACGGCTCGTTATATCACACAGCTCTGATTACTCTGATATAACGAGCAGTGCACCTGTGACAATGGTCAGATTTCTGTCCACTGGAAGTGAACATGGAAGCTTTCTATAGAATGTGAGCAAATGGATTTCTAGAAAACTGAGGAATTGATATAAAATTTTCCAATATACTTTCTATAACTTTATTATACAAACAAGAACATTTGCTGAAATGCTGGGAACAACCCTTAAGTGCACACTTCTAGAATTAGCAGGCTAGTGGTGAGGAGTTGGAGGGAGCATGGCTGCATGTATAAGTTCTCCCACCTCAACTTTGAGTGGAGGAATAAAAGTTAAATTTGCAGCAACAGTGGGACACAGTCACCGATTGCTGCTAATATGAGACCTAAGTGAATGAGTCTTTGCAGGCATGTCAGAAGTGAATGGTTACTGTTAACCAGGGGGTACCACTTGCCTAATCTAAAACTACCACCTCCTGCCTTCTGGGCCAGGAGTTCCTGTAAATGGCAGTGTGCCTGCATTTTATCTGCAATATGGCAGAAACTGCATTCTGTAAATTAGCTGAATTATTTTGACATAAACTAGATATTTCATGAATAACTTGACTTAAGACTGGAGTGTTTCATCTAGAGATGAATGGTCATTCATGCAGTTGATAGACAGAGGTTTTACCAAGATAGTTCCTTTCTAGAATTGGGGATCTTTCAGTAACAGGCAGTTGTCCGGAATGCACAGCACTATGCCCACAGCACTAAGGTGTAGCCCAGTTTTAGGATTTCTGTGCATAAGCTGTCAAACAATAGTAGGTTCCCTTAAACTTTAAGCAGGACCTCCTGGGACAGCCAGGGTTGAAGTGACCCTGATATCTGGTAGAATGTAAACGAATTGACTACAGAATAACAAACATTAATGTTGGTGTTTCAATAAAATCTTCTCCATTCAATTAGTCTGGTTTTTGTATTTTTCCAGTGTCAAAAAAAGCTTCTGCCTTATAAATGGGTTGCATTTACTGTAATTGGCATACAAGATGTCACACCTTCTCAATGAATGGGCAATGAATGTATCGGTGTTAACCAGTTACCCTGCCTTAGCGTGGCCTCTAAAAGTTTGCAGCTAATATTTGCTAGATAATGAGAAGTCTGGTAATAATGCAGCAGTCCTGATCTTCCGCCCCTGTGGTACATGACTCATAACCCTCCCACCACATCCCTATATAAACCAAAGTACCAATTCTACAAAACTTTATCCTTTTTGTTCTTTTGTGCCTCTCAATTTTGATTAATGGGTTTCAGCTTTACAGCTAAATAACATCATAAACCCTTCTACCTGACTGACTAGCCATAGTTCTCTTCCCACAGAAGGGGGGGGGGGGGGGGGGGCAGACAGAGGTACCTGTCACCCCATTGGACCTCTTGCTCCTGTGATCCAGGATCCAGAGGATAGACCCTTTAACACCAGAGATCAGACCCAACATTTTGGAAATACCAAATGTGAAGTAGAATTATGTGGGATGGAGCTAGGGGAAGAAGTGACATTTCCTCTGCATATTTTTCGCTGATCAAGTTACAGGTGAAAACTAAAAATTTGAAGAAAAAAAAGTTGTCATTGCCTATAGTAACTAATCGGAGCTCATATAGAAGTCTTTGACATTCGCGGGTGCAGATCTGGAGTCTGCAGCAATGTCTTTACTTTTTAATAAGCCCTATGTTTCCCTAAAAAACACAGCAGAAAATTTTAATGTAGCACGGAAAAGAAGCTATCACCTTTAAACCACTGTATGAAAATCTGCTACAAATGCCCAGGTCTTTTTGAAAAGTGTGGGATGAAGATTTCAATTCAATTGAGTCTGACGTTCCCTTAGTCGCAGAGAGCGGCAGTACAAATTTTGCCAATGGTAAACAAAACGGTGCTGGTTCAAGCGCACACACAAATACATGTATACACTCAGCTTTATATATCAGATTCCCTGGCCGCATCTACTCCATCCCGTGTCCTATGCCGCCTCTTCAGCTCTTCATGTTATTAGACCAGAGTGATGTCCTCTAAGGTCCTGTTATATTAGCAACCTGCAAGGCATGTATCTGATCACATGAAATCACAACATGGCTCTATGGGACGGAGTAGAGAATTTTTTTTTGTACAAATGGTTTTAATCTCTTAAACCTATATAAATGTGGTATCCCCAAAATCACATTGTTTTTTTTTTTGTCAAGTTCATTGCATTTGGAATCTTTTTCGACTTTCCAGTTCACGGCCTGGAATATTAAATACAACCAATAGGAAGTATAATTGGTTACACAGAAAATAATCCCTTAAAGCTCTGTTCATGGAAAAAATGAATAAAAGTTATGGATTTTTAACATGTTGGCGTTCCAAGTCTGATACATCAGACGCTGAGCGCAGTGACTTAGCTTCCTGGTTTTGTGATGTCACCCAGTCTCGCGAAACGTGATGATTGAAAGGGGCGGGTGGGGATCGCAAGGCGACACCCTCCCGCTGACATCACAGGACCAATTTGCTTGCAGACTGGCCAGTTTCAATGATGTAAGTCATGACAGATGTCATTCTGCATTTTGTGGTGTTGGAGAGATATGTGCAATCTGTCCTGTAGGTACTGTTGCACAATCATTATTACACACACCATCATCCATTTTTCCTTGCGTTATGGTAATCTACCACTGACATCCCCAAGTAACACCCGTGGTCGGAGTGGGCTCTAATTGCGACTGTTAAATGTCGTGGTCAGCGCGACTGTGGCATTTTAACTTCTTTTCTGGGGACTTTCCCCCACGATCACGCATGCGCTGTTTTCAGGGGGTGATGATCATTACTATGATAAATCTGTAAAAATGCCCATAAGCCCCATAACATATAAAGAGACATATAATGCACAAAAAAGTCTAAATCATAACACAAACCCCACATTGTATAGCAACAACCCATAGAATAAAAGTAAATAATTATTGAACCCGTACAATGAACGCTGTAAAAAAAAAAACTGTCAAAGTCGCCAAAATTATGATTTTTACCTATTTAATCCCACAAAAATGCAATTCTCAAAAAAACAAATGTCCTCCAGAATGATACTGATGCAAAGTATCACATGTCCGGCAAAAAATAAGCCATCAACTAGCTCCATAGCCAAAAAAGTTAAAATGTTAAGCCACTCAGAAGACGGCGATGCAAAAATTATCGATTTTATTTTATTTTTTTTTCCCCCACCTTCCCCTTCTGCGCCTGGCTGCGCGCCCATAAAACAAGTCACGGCCACATGTGGGGGGTCTCTACTTGGGAGAAATCGCTTAACACATTGCAAGATAGGTTTTCTCTTTATCTTTTGGAAATGTGTAAATTTTAGGGTTAAATGAACGTATAACCGGCACAATTTGACCAATCTAAATTTCACCACATCTTGATTGAATTACTATGAAGATCTGAAGGGGTTAACAATCTTCCTAAAAGCTGTTTCTGATAGCTTGAGGGGTGCAGATTTGAAAATGGGTTGATTATATAGGATTTTTTTTAAATCTTAAATATTTAAAATTTCATTCAAAACAGGTATTTATCCGCAAAATAGTCAATTCTGAAAATAAGGAAAACCGATGTTCAATTTGTAAGCCGTGTGACATCAAAATAAATTATCCAGACATTTCAAAAATGCTGAAAATGTAAAGTAGACAAATGGGAAATATAATTCAGCAACTTATTTAGGTGGTAAATCTATCTGCCTGAAAACGCAATGATTTAGAATTTCGAAAATGGAAAATTTTTCAAAATTTTCATCATTTTTTTTCTTTTTTTGTAAATAAACTCGAAACTTATCAGCCAAAATTTACAAAATGTGGGGACGACACAGTCTCCCAATTGTTTTGATAAGTAACAGTGGTTATAACCATATAAAGCAACGCAAGTCAGAATCCAAAAAAATGGGGCGGAGCCTTAAGCTATAAACTGGCTGCTTCCTGTAGGGGTTTAAGAAGTAGAGCATAAAACAGAAACGTAAAAATCGAAAACGGGCATCGGCGGGAAGTGGTTAAAGCTGAAAAATATCAAGAATGGGTTTTGCTATTGCCCTAAAAGACATTTTCATAAATCTTGCAAATTTAGATGTATTGTTAGAGTAACAGAGATTGAGGCAGTTTTTTTGTATTTATTTTTTTTAATTCGGAGGTGCAAAATTTTTTTTTTTCTATTTTTGTTTTTTAACATTTGAAAACTATACTTTATTTACTTGGTTGATCTACAATATTTTTCACCTCCTGCAAGTTATGTGTATCAAGTGTCAAGGAAGGCAGAGGCAATGATAAACCTCAGTGAGCCTGGAGTACATCAGGACCTGCATAATAATCAGTAGCAACACAATACCTGTAAGGGCGTGGTCACATGGTGCGTGATGAGGTGATTTGCCTAATTCATTAACTGTTAACATTTGTATTTACAAAATGCAGTGTAGATGTGATGTTAACGCATGCGTTAATGCATTAAAGTTTGCACTTTGTTAAAACATTGTTAACATCCCGTTTATGTTAACACATCTGTAATGTTGCGTTTTGTAAGCGCAAATGTTAATAGTAATATAAGTAGGCAAATCACCTCATCTTAGCTGTTGTAATGCGTTTCAAAACGCTGTGAAAACACAACCAAAACGCACCGTGTGACCACGCCCTAAGGGTGCGTTCATATGTTCAGTTTTTCAGATGCAGTTTATCATGTCCAAACCAGGAGTGATAAAAGAGGAGGAGGAGTAGCACCTCTCATTGATATGTTCTCATCCATTATAATCCACACCTGCTTGGGGCTTCGGAAACTGCATCTAAAAACGGAACATATAAGCAGGCACTTAGGCTACATGCGCATGTCCTCGTAGTCACCCGCAGTCGGCTGTACAGTCATCTCGCTCACAAGGCTGTGTGTGAGTCCATAGAAATGAGGACTAATACTGAGACGGATGTACCTGCTGTGCATTGAACAATGTGATCATGGACTGAGGACCCGCAGATTTTGTACAGCAGCAAGTTTGGTGCATTTCTGCTCGGAATCTGTAGCCATAGGGACATTGCAGATGTCTAGTCCAGATTGTTCTGGCTTGGTTATGCTGGTCACAGCCAAATACAAATCCCTGTATATAGGTTAATGTGTGGAAACCAAGGAATTCACTTAGATAACACTGAATATAAGCTGTCACCACATTTATTTCACATACACAGCGAGTGGCAGGTTCCCATAGAGCCCTAGTAACTAACTGACACCCTTCATTTAGCTAAAAAATATTTACCTCACAGCCCCATGTAATCAAGTTTACAACTTTAACTGGTATCCAGGGATAGCTATATCGAGTCGAGGGGTTGTGGCCGTCTCCTCACCATGCCTTTTCTGCATGCAGCAGTAATGTCGTGTGACCAGGGTGACATCATCTCAGGTCCTTTAGCCTCCTAACATTAGCAAACTACAGCATGCATTTATCTGATGAATTCCATGGACTTCTACTTCTCTCCATGCAGGCATGCTGTGATTTCATGTGATCAGATGTGTGCATCGTGTACAGTTGGTTAATGTTAGGAGGCTAAAGGACCTGTGATGATGTCAGCCTGAGGATGCCCCCCCCCCCCCCCCCACCTTTACTGGCTATAGATATCCCTGCATACCAGGGATGTCCTATCTTTCCCCGGAATATGGCACCATGCCCTATGTTTCTCTATGGAGAGGGGCGGGGGTAAGTGGCGCTCACCCCCTCCTCTCCCCGGCACTGACGTGTGCCCTCCGTGTTACGGTATGGCGGGCACACATTAGTGTGAATGTAGCCCTAGGTGTATGGAATATTATAAACAAGATAACTGTCATCCAAACAGCTGGTGCCAAGACCTTCACCACTATCTAAATAATCAATCAATGTCAAAACCTGGAAACGCCTGATCACATGTTTGTTCCTGATTTCCATAGTAATTTCTGTCTGGAAATCCCAGTACAAAGTCTTGTTGGCCTAATTTAAAAAAATAAAAAACTCCCAGTATTTTAGTGCCTTGTACCAATGATAACTCAATAAGTAAAAATAAAATAACTACAGTATTTAAATCACCATTCAACATGTAATAATTAGTATCAAAATGTTATTTTAATTATGTCGAATCCTCAAAAAGATAAATCGAGAGTAACCCTTTCATGACTGCCATACGGCTATAGACATCCTAGTTAATCATACCCTGTGCAGATAGAGTAGAGGCGCCATAGCACCAGTTGTAATTTATTAATTTACACTAAACATCTGCGTCTTGTCAGCGATCCAGGCACATGTCTTCACAATTCTTGACACCCCGGGTACCTGTGTAAAAAAAAAAAAAGAAGAGCTTTTGAAATATGGTAATTATCCTGGGTCGCTCTGTGTATGTCACACACAGTTGCTTCAGACTCATAATTATACACATTTCTGGCGCGATACTTACCTCCTCTTCCCTGCTGGATCCTGGTGACAGAGAGCGCTGAGTAGCCTGTCTGATGTACACATTGCATCCTTATGTATAATTATGTACGCCTCCTGCATGAGGTCACCAGGCTCCAGCAGGGGAAAGGAGGTGAGTTTCTCCCTGGAAGTGTGCATTATTATTAGCCTGGAGCACCTATGTGATGTACACAGAGGGCCCTTATATATAATTATGCACGCCTCCTGGGTGATGTCACCAGGCTCCAGCAGGGGAAAAGAGGTGAGTATCTCCCTGTAGGTGTGCATTATTATTAGCCTGGACGCTTGTATTGTCGCCGCGCGGGGAAAGGCGTCCAGAACTGTATTTAGATGAGGAATGTAGAGGCGGGTCCTACCATCACACAAAGGAGGAGGCTGAAGTCCGGATGCAGAACGGTTTAACAAACACCATTGGCTTTGTGTAGAATCAAACCTCCGCCTTTGTGCAGATGCACATTGTCCTAGCTGAAGTATCTTAATGTACCCACGTTATAAGAGAGACTAGTAGGCCCCCATCAGAGGTACTGTAACCTATAGCCATAGTATTTGCCTTCATTCAGTACACAAGTGTTCCTCCAATATTTTACAAAAGGATCCTATGGTACATGGACGCAGGTACGATTACAGCACGAGAGGACACAGCGCCAATGGCAGTGCATGGGGTACATACTGCACCTACCATCTGAATCTATCAAAAGATTGATCCGAGACTGAAGGCATGAATAACCGGTGGATAGATCATTCACATATGTTACCATAGGGTCCCATTAAAATTATTTTCAGGGGGCTGCAGTCTTCCTGTTGAAATATAAGACTAAAAGAAGATTATACAGTAGACACTAGAAAGCTCACCCTATACACTCTCCAGGGTAGGGGGGGGGGTTATCAGTGTCTATGCAAGCTTTCCACTTGATTGTACGTGGCCAGCGTGTCTCGGGTCAGGTACGTGGGCACGCGGCGAACTAGAAGCTGTGGGCCCAGTTCAAAAGTCTGGCCAGGCGACCGCGTATAATGTAGGATTATAGTAAAGTTTCTCATAGGGCCCCCTAAACTCGGGTCCCTGGTGCGACCGCAACCCTGCACCCCCTAAGTTACACCCCTGGCTGGGCTTTATCTACACGGACGCACAAGCACCTGAACATGATAAATTCCCACGGGGTTGTGATATACATGGAGTTCCCATTGGAAGTCTTAGATGTGTGAAGCTATAACCTGTAGACCTAATCGATACAAAGGTAAATTCCTGATAGTAGGACCACCCACCAGGATTCTAACCCACAGTAAGCAGAAATTCAGTGAAGTAAATAAAAATAGACTAAAAAGTTCTCCGTTACACCATCTATTAAATCCGGCATGCGTATAACTTGCTTCTGCTGATAGGACACCTATGTAAAATGTTCACGACAGCTATCTATATAACAAACCGCCTGCAGATAGGACACATATATGCAAATTTTCAACAACTCTGCTCTTTAAAATGGATTGTGCTGCAGATAGCAACCAACATGTATACAAGACTGCTGGGTCCTCTGCATATTAACAGTTGCTTCAAATAGGAAACTGTGTGCAAGACCTGCTTTGCATTAATGCTCTAGAAGCCACCGGCCGGATCACTATTCTCAGCTTCGACCAATATGTAGTGGTTGTTGCAGATTAAAGAAACTATGTTAAAAACTGATCCGTTGATCTATAAACAAGCTTGGAGATAGGACACAGTAGTACAATGGATCACGTTGCTGCTGCTCTATAACATTGTGCATGCAGATTAGGCATATGTACCCAGGGATAAGTTGATACTCTATAACATGCGCCTGCAGATAGGACACTATGACTACAATGGAATCAGTTGCTGCTGCTCTAAACATGCTGCCGCCTTGCAGATAGGTCAATATGGTACATGGATCATTGCTGCAGCATATAAAAATGCTGCCTGCAGATGAGTCATATGTACATGGATCAGTTGCTGCTGTCGATAACATGATTGCCTGCAGATTAGGACAGTATGTGTTGACAATGGATCAGTTGCTGTTGCTCTATAACATGTGCCTGCAGACTAGGGAACACCTGTACAATGGATTGGTTGCTGTGCCTAACATGCTGCCTGCAGATAGGCCATATAGTCAACTGTACAGCTCCCTGCTCCATAACAGGCTCTATAACACTGCCTGATGATAATACTATATATACAGCTATATAGGACACTATGACAATACTTTCCCTGTTCTATAACCATACCTCTTTAGCGTTATTATATAATTCATCATACAGAGTCGTGAGTACAGGACATTTTATACCAGCCATTTGTATAAAACAATAAAAAACATTCTTTAAAAGTTGTTAATGATTTAAAAACTTTAAGTTTTGTAACTATTTGCCTATTCCGGATATTGTTTGTATGTGTGATTCTTGGGGAATTTGAGGATATTGGACTTGAAGAATTATGGGGGTGTGTTCAGGAATGTTCCTTATTGGAGTTAATACTGCACAAAACATAGTTTCCCAATTCAGTACAGCTTCCTGACTTTTTCTGCCATGGGCAATGCAAAGAAACAGTAAAGTCAAAGTAAAAGCAACACTTAAAAGGGACGGTAATGCCACACACAAATATGTCACACATAACAGGCACACTTAAAGGGACGGTGGTAAGCACCAACAAAATATGTCAAAATAACAGCCGACTAAAGGGACGGTAACACAGTCAGCCGGAATGTTAGAGTTGTATTTGCACATGTTTGTCTCATTGATCGCCTCTTATCCATGGATCTCTGCCCTGATCATATACTGAACATTAACAGGTGGCCTTAAATATTAGTAGGAGCTTTGGGTCCCTTTTAATCTTACCCTAGGTTGAAAGTCCTGTATGAACTGTCCCTTCAGTCTGAACAGTGCCTATGTCTACAAGACCGCAGGAGTCAGTGAGAGTTGTAAGTTCCTCTAAGTTGTCCCCCAACCTGGGACCTCATCTCCGCTTATCAGGCGTTTCACTCTGTCTCGCACCCCATTACCCCAGCAAGAGATGAACTATTGTCAAGGGGAATAGCGCAAGCCTCAACGAGGAAGGGGTCCCATTAACCCCATGCATACCAGTGCGTCTACAGCATCCAGGCAGCAGCCGGTTTTCATTCCGACTGCACAGCAACACCCTCGATCCTTTAGGGAGCACTTTGAAGTCCTGGGGGTCAAAGATGTTCTTCTTGGGGGGTTGGTTGAGAGACCTCCCAGAGAGCGAGCCAGGTGGAACAGTCTGCTCCTCAGGTTCAGGCTGTGCGCTGGGGACTGGCGACTGTATGTAGCCACATACTGATTACATCTCAGGCTTTTTTGGGGTGGAGTGGGGGGAGGGGGGGGGTAGGGAGGCGGGGGGGAGTGGGGTGGGGGGGGGGCGGGGGGGGGTGGGGGAGGGTTGGTGGGGGGGGGGGCGGGGGCGGTGGGGGGGGCGGGGGGGAGGGGCGGGGGGGGGGGGAGGGGAGGCGAGGGGGTGGGGGGGGGGGGCAGGTGCAGGCAGTAAGCGGGGGGGGGGAGGGGGAGGAGATGTGAGGGGGGGGGAGGGGGGGGGGGGGAGGGGTGGGGTGTGGGTCGGAGCGATGGGGGGCGGGGGGGGGGGGGGGGGGGCTGGGGGGGGGGGGGGGAGGGGGGGGGGGGGGGGGGTGGTTTTTCCCTCGGGGGGGGGCGGGAAGGGGGGGACGGGAGGGCGGAGGGGGTGGGGGCGGGGTTGGGGGTGTGTGGGGGGAAGGGGGGTGAGGGGGGGGGGGGGGGGGAGGGGAGGGGGGGGCTCGGGGGGGGGGGGGAGGAGGGGGGCGGGGGGGGGGGAGGAAGGGGGGGGGGTGTGGGGGTAGGGGTGGGGGGGAGGGGGGGGGGGATGGAGGGACAGGGGGGGGGGGGGGGGGGGAAAGGGGGTGTGGGTGCGGGGTTTGGTAGTATGGGGGGGGGGGGGAGGTTGGAGGGTGTGCATTTATTAGCTTGATTTTTTTTTTGTATTTTTAATTTTGGACATTTTTATAATTTTTTTCTTTCCTTTTTCTGTGCTGTAGCAGCAAACACAGGAAGCTGCATGGTGTCAGCCACTAGTGTACACAGGGGGGGATCAGGGACAGGTCTGACTATGACGGTCTGTGCCTGCGGAAAGCTGGGTGGCGACTAGTACACAGGGAGGCACTCAGCTTTCCTGGAATACTGAGTGACAGTATCTCTTCACAACTAAGTAGTGGAGTTCTAAGTACTTGACAAGGGCGGATTTTAAGCCTGGGGTTTTTAAAATGCTCCTTACATTTGTGCAACTCTAATGATGGCACATAATGGTTATCCAGCTTCCCAGGATCAGATAGAATAAAGGAAAAAACTTATATTTGGATGGTGAAGTGATTGTAAGAGGAGTTTGGAAGGAGAGGTGAACTCTGGCGACCTCGGTGCAGCAGCGACACCTGCAGGAAATTGGAGCACGATGTTAGTGAATCGCGCCGGACCAAAATCTCGTCGACAAAGCACCGCAGGATCGTGACTGGACCGGGTAATAAATCTGTCCCAATGTGTGTGTCGCTTTTTTGACGCATTCAAAAGCCTTCAACCTTGATCGCTGTGTTGAAGTAATATTGTGTATCCATTGGATTGCGAAAATGCAATGTTACTTCAACATGATCGAGGCTGAAGCCTTTTGAATGGCACTCAAAACGATGCACAAAAAAGACAAAACAAAACGCATTTTGGTGAATGCAACATTTAAGTATTTTAGCCACACTCCTTTGGCTGATAACACAGTGGTCTTCAGATCTACGTTGCTCCTTTTTTCCATAGCATTTTGATTCACATCTTAGATGCTAGTGATGGGAAACTCTGGCTCTTTTTTATTGATCTGCTCATTAGGCACGCTCACCAATAAGAGCGGCTCTTCTGGCTCTGAACGGCTCCATATTAAAGTACAATAGGGGAGCGCAGGCAATAAGAACCCCTCTCCACGCTACTTTTAACGCAATTTAACGGGGTCAAAAGGGGACGTGGTTACCCACAATAGGGGGGGGATAAGTGAGCCCAGTTGTTCACAAAAGAGTCGGTTCTTAGGTGGGTTCACACCTGAGTTCTTAAGATGCAGTTTTTGAAGCTAAAGCAGGTGTGGATCATATGTATAAGAACATATCACTGAAAGATGCTGCTCCTCCTTTTTTTAATTTCATCCTGGTATGGAATTCTAAAACTGCATCATAAAACTGAACGTTGTGAACGCATCCTTGGAGTCAACACGTTCACAAAACCATGACTATTAGAGTGGTTTCACATTGGCGTTTTTATGTGTAAGGTTTAATGGGAACTATGATGTAGTGCCCAGAACAGCGGGGTGATGTGAACTGGAGGGGGGTGTTCTGCCACACCAATCTAAAAGATGGCCCTGTGGAAAAAATCAAGAAGTCACTACATGGGAGGCAAAGGGAAAAGCAAAAAATGCAATCTGGAAAAATATTAATGACATAAAAATTGAATCTGACACAGACATCAGCTAGTCAAAGATATAAAAGCGTACCACTATATTGGCCTGTTACGTCATCTCTTGGCCAATGACCTGTTTGTAAGCTTGCTAAAGGAAAAATGCAGCATGAAAAAACCAGGGGCATGTACTGGTAGAATCCAGGCACATGACTGTGGGAATCTCTTATATTTGTTATCCAAGGGTACTCTTACTTCTAAAATCTAAATTTATAAAAATTAGCCAGAAGAGTTCCTGGGTGTACCAGAGCATAGTTAAGTTTGCAGTTACAGTTTGTACTGTTACAGTGTGAGGAGCACTTTGCCCACCCACGTGTGAGATTACTTCAGGCAGAAGGAGGGGAAAGTAAAAAAGCCTGTGAAGCTACAGCATGGAACGGCTTGATTTTAGAAGAGAAGGACACCATGGGCAATATAGGAAGTAAAATTTACAGGTTACACAGTCGCGGGTGCTGAGCCATGGTTTTCATGATGGATTTTCATGGTAGATTTTCCTTTAATGAATAGGGCTGAGTTGTAATTCGAAACACAACCCAACAAACAACATGAGGCCTTGGGGATATTTAGCTTCAGCATGTGCGCCAGTTTTAATGCCTACTCATTGCTCATTTGCTCACATGCAGAAAATTGAGTAGATTTCATGTATAATCTGCACCAGTATTCTGGTGGAGATTACAGTCAGCAGGGATATAAAAATAGACAATTTGTTTGATAGTTGTCCTGCAGCTTTATTGTCTCCAGCCTCCTCTGGACCTCGTCTTCAGTTCCTGTGGGCCTCCTGGTTCTGCAGCCTCCTCCTGTCGCTCCTGTCCTCAGCCATCTCCTGAACCCCCTAACCTCCGGCCTCCACCTGTCCTCCAGTTCCTCCTGTAGGCTCTGACCTCCAAAATCTCCTGTCCTCCAGTTGTCTCTGTACAGGGACCAGGAGGAGGGCGGGACAATTCAGGGAGAGAGGGACAGCCGGGGACATTTCCCAACCTGCTGGGACGGTAGGACAGCAGGTGCAAACCGGATTGTCTTGCCGAATCCGGATGGTTGGGAGGTAGGATGAGCCAGTGCCGAGGCAGTCTTTATCCACCGTGGTACAGTAAATTTGAGTCCAGGACGTCGTCACCTAATAGTCCATCAAATCCAAACTTTGAGATGTTTTATCCCATAAACCCGTGATATTTTGCTCTCCAGAAGTCATCCAGGCCTCTCTGAACATGACATAGTGTCCGCCATAACAACCCTCTGCGGCAGAGAGTTCCACAGTCTCACTGCTCTTACAGTAAAGAACCTTTGTCTATTGTGATGGTAAAATCGCTCCTCTCTAAGCGTAGAGGATGCCCCCAAGTCTGGTCACACGGCCTAGTATAAAAAGATCTTTGGAAAGCTCCTGTTCTGTCCGTTCAGGTATTTGTACATTAATGAGGTCTCTCTCAGTCGTTTTTTTTTTCTAAACTGATAATCCCCAATTTTGTCCCCCTTCCTTAATAATCTTGGTTGTTCTCTCTGTTCCAGTTCTACTATGTCCTTTTTATTACACTGGTACCCAAAAACGTACACAATATTCCATGTGTGGTTGACCAGGGATTGTATAAGGGCACAAACTTAGTTTCTTATCATGAGAATCTATTCCTCTCTTGATACATCCCATGATTGTACTTGCTTTAGCAGCAGCTTCCTGGTCTGGTCACTCAAATTAATTTTCCATCCACCAATACCCCAAGTCCTTTTCAGCTCCAGTTTTACCAAGTAATTGTTTGAACATAATTAACTTTTGTTCCATGGCCCAAATGCATAACTTACATTTATCTACATTTAACCTCATCAGCCATTCTCTGAACTCAAAGGGCCAGCGTCCTCCACTGCCACTGGTCACTTCCGGGTTTCCTATATAACCGGCGGCTCCCTCTCCTCGCTGGATCTTTAAGTCTCCCACTGAAGTGAAGGCCTCAGGTGGTACCCAAGGTCCTGTTCTGTGTGTTGTCCAGTGGTCCGTGTCGGTGTTCCGTGTCCGGTGTTCCGTGTCCGGTGGTCCGTGTCTGGTGGTCCGCATCCTGTGGTCCATATCCTATGGTCCGTCCGTGGCCATATGCTGTGGTCCATGTCGTGGTCCGTAGCTTTGGGCCGTGTCTGGTGGTCGCGTCCCGTGGTCCATATCCTGGTCCGTGTCCGGTGGTCCGCATCCTGTCGTCCGATCCTATGGTCCCGCGTGGTGGCGTATCCGTGGTCCATATCCTTTGGTCCGTTCGTACGACTGTGCTCCTGCTGTGCCGTCCACTGAAGTGAGAAGCGTCTGGTGTGTTATCCCGAGGTCCCGTTCCTGTGTGTGTCCGGTGGTCCGCATCCTTTGGTCCACATTGGTGTCCGTATCTGTGGTCCATTCCCGTATGACTGTCTCCTGTGGCCTTCCACTGAATGTGAAAGCCTCCGGTGGTATCCCGAGGTCCTGTTCCTGTGTGTATCCTGTGGTTCCGTGTCCGGTGGTTCATCCTGTGGTCCGTATCCTGTGGTCATTATCCTGTGGTCCGTGTCCGGTGGTCCGTATCTGTGGTCCATTCCTGTGGTCCGTTCCCGTAGACTGTGCTATGCTGTGCCATCCCAATGAAGTGAAAGCCTTGGTGTTATCCCGAGGTCCCGTTCCTGTGTATCCTGTGCTCCGCGCTGGTGGTCCGTATCCTGTGGGTCCGTTCGCGTACGACTGTGCTATTGCTGTGCCATCCCACTGAAGTGAAAGCCTCCGGTTTTATCCGAGGTCCCGTTCCTGTGTGTATCCTGTGGTCCGTGTCCGTTGCCATACGACTGTGCTCCTGCTGTGCCATCAGGATTCCAGCCCAGTGTGAGACTCCTGCTTCCTGTGCTTCTGCCGTGGCCTTTCAGGGTTCCAGCTCAGCGGTGTCTTCATTCGTACCAGCGTTACAGTGCTCCTCTAGTTCATGCTGTCACTCAGGTTGTGACTGTTTCCTGCATTTGTACCTTAGTGCCACCGCAGGTCTCATACCATCCCCGCGGTAGCCCAGAGGATCCCGACTTCCCAAAGAGACTCTCAGACGGTACGCCCCTCAACAAACCGTGACACAAATATTGAAACTTGACTGTGTAAACCACTACAAGGTCATTAATAAAAATATTAAAAAGAAGGGCCCCATACTGACCCTGTGGCACTCCACTGGTAACGTCAACCCAATCTGAGAATGTGCCCTTAATGACCACCCTCTGTTTCTATCACTAAGCCAATACTTACCCAAATACACAGATTTTCTCCTATTCCCAGCAGTCTCATTTATACCAACCTTTCATACGGCACAGTGTGAAATGCCTTCAAAAAGTCCAGATATACAACATCCACAGCGTCCCCCAGATCCAGTCTGGAAACTTACTTCCTCGTAGAACTAATCAGATTAGTTGACAGGAGGATCTCTCATAAACATGCTGAGCTGGGTTATAGGTTGTGCACAGTGAGATACTCCAGGATAGCATCTCTAATAAACCCTCAAATATTTTCCCCACCACAGCAGTTAGACTCAAAGGTCTGTAGTTCCAGGATTGCTTTTTGATTCTTTTTTGTATATTAGTAATACATTTGCTAGCGCCAGTCCTGTGGAACATAACCAGTCTCAGTGAATACTTCGCAGCCTCGCCGATACATCAAGAGGCAGTAGCTCTTGATGTATTGGGCTGCGAATTTGCAGCGGCGGGGCTATCATACACTGATGCAAGAGCCATGGTATGATAAATATCCCCCCTTGTGTCTTGTTACTGTATGCTTTTCTCCTTCCCCCTGTGTCCCCTTCCCCACCCTGGTTCCCCATGTTTTATTTTTTAACGATACAAAAGCTGGTTATGCTAAAAACAAAATTCTGCCTTGAACATGTAAGACATTTTTTAGTTTTCAACAATAAAACCTTGTTGAAACTAAACTGCTTGAACATGTATTAAAAGTGTCACACACACAAAATTCTGCATGAAATGGGCGTTTAGGTGCACAGTCGAACTGCGTGCCACATTAACCCCTTAACGCTCTGCGCCGTAGCTTACGGCGCAGAGGTATAAGGGGTTGTTGAAGAGGGCTAAGGGGCTGAGTCCTCTTCATACAGAGGTGGGTGTTTTTGCATAATGCATAAAACCCCCACCGCTAATAATCGGGCTATTAACCCCCCGTTGCGCCGGCAAAGTCGCGGGGGCATTTAAAAGTCGGCGGCGGCGGGCGCCGACAATCTTTTTTCGATCGCCACGCCCCGAACGTCATCGGGGGGCGGCGATCGGTTGCCATGGTAGCCTCGTGTCTTCTTTTGACACGAGGCATCGGCAGCTGCAGATCGTTACAATGAGCCAGTGGCTCATTGCAATGAATGTGCTGCAAAATGCCCATAAATTGCAATACAGAAAGTATGAGATTATGGTAGCAGCGATTGACCATCTAGGGTTAATGTACCCTAGATTGTCTAAAAAATAGTTGTAAAAAAAAAGAAAAAAAAAAGTTTAAAAAATAAAAAAATAATAAATATAAAATTCAAATCACCCCCATTCCTAGAATGATATAAACATAATAAACAGTAAAAATCACAACATATTAGGATCTCCGCGTCCCAAAATGCCGATCTATCAAAATTAAAAACGGTTACTGCCGGCGGTGACTTCGAGGCGGGAAATGGCGCCCAAATGTCCGAAATGCGATTTTACACCTTTTTACATAACATAAAAAATTAAATAAAAAATGGTCAAATGTCGCACAGACCTCAAAATGGTAGCAATGAAAACGTTGCTTCATTTCGCAAAAAATGACCCCTCACACATTCGTGCGCCAAAATAGAAAAAGTTATTAGCGTCAAAAGATGGACAAAAATTTTTTTTTTCTTTTGTACAATTGTTTAATTTTTAGAATGATTTAAAACACACAATAAAAACCTATACAAATTTGGTATCACCGCGATCGCACCAAACCAAGAAAAAGTTGGTGTGTTATTTGGAGCGAGAAGAGTGAAAGTCGTAAAAACTGAGCCACAAGAACGTGACGCACGTGCGGTTTTTTTTCAATTTTTCCACATTTGGATTTTTTTTCAGCTTCGCAGTACACGGCATGTTAAATAAATAACATTACAGGAAAGTAAAATTCGTTTCGCACAAAATAAGCCCTCACACAGGTCTGTACACGGAAAAATGAAAAAGTTATGGATTTTTGAAGTTGGAGAGAGCGGAAATGAGCCGAAAAACCTCCGTCCTTAAGGGGTTAATATGCAAAGTCTGTAGAGAAAGTGCCGCACACCCTATATTAAAGGTGCACCAAAAAATTCATCAATCATCACAATTGATGAATCTGGTGCCCCTGCACAGTACACAGGTAAACCTCACACAATGCAGTTTGCACTGTTTTTAATAAATGTGGGACACTGTCTTGTTGGAAGGTGAATGTATCATCCAGATATATCTCTGTATGGCCACATTCATCTTTCCTTCTATTACAACGAGTGTGGTCATGTCCCTGCCCCATAGCATGATGCTGCCGCCACCATGTGTCACTGCTGGGATTGTATTTGGCAGGTAATGAGCAGCGCCTGGTTTTCCCCATTGCTTATAAGTAACAACAAAAAGTTCAATCTTCGTCTCATGAGACAGAAAATCTTATTTTCATAGTCTGGGAGGTTTATGTGTTTTGCACACTGTATGCGGTTTTCCTATGTCTTGCCACTGAGGAGAGGCTTCCATCAGCAGACGCTGCCAAAACCCCCGACTGGTGGAGGCTGCAGTGCGGTGACTTTGTGGGACTTTCTCTTACTTCCTACGGCATTGGAAGCACAGCCACGGTGATCTTGGGGTTCTTCTTTACTCTCTCTTCCCAGTGCTTCTCCCACGATTGGGTCACTTTAGGAAACTGAAAATTCTTGTAACCTTGGCCAGATATGTGGTTGCCACAATTCTGTCTCTGAGCTCCTTGGGCAGTTCCTTAGACCTCATGATTCTATGAGGTCTCTGAGCTGTGAGGTCTACATAGACAGGTGTGTCCCTTCCTAATCATGTCCACTAGTTTAATTAAACACAGCTGGACTACAATGAAGGAGAACTATCTAAGGAGGATCAGAAGGAAACAGGCAGGTTGTGAGTTAAATAGGAGTGTCACAGCAAAGGGTCTAAATACTTATATGACCAGTGATATTCATTTGTTTTTTTAACAAATAGCAAAAATATCAACATTTCTTTTTTTCTGTCAAGATGGGGTGTAAGAGTACATTTATAAGCAAATAAAAGAAATTTTTGATCTTACTAACTGGCTGCAATGAAAAATAAAAAAATTTATGGGTTTGAATATTTCCGTATCCATTATATTTCTGCAAACTCTCTGTCTACAGCAGCTGCTTCTCCATTCTCCTCTGACCTGAGGGGGGCACATCTTTAGGCTACATCTTGTGAACACGTGGCAACTAGTTTAAAGTGATTTTACTTTTTTTTTCCATTTTTCACTCCACGTCTTTAAAATTCATAACTTGCTTATTTTTCTTTTAAATAAATTTAATATTTCAAAAATGAAAATGTGATGAAACCGTAGAAAAAAGCATTTGTGCCATTTCTTGCAAAACACAGTTTTTACAGCTTGAATATTCACTCCAAATTACACCTCTACTATATTCTTGCAGGAATTCAAATTTTGTTAGTGTTTTAATAGAATTTGAAAAATTAAAACCTTTTGCACAAAAAACTCTTCATTTGCTCTATTCTGAAACCAAGAACTTTTCCATACTCAGTGTACGAGCTGTGTAAGGTGTAATTTTTTTGCGGGACATGATTAAAGTTTTTTTGTTACCATTTTGGGGACTGTACGAACTTTTGATCATGTTTTATACATTTTTGGTGTATATAAAATGGCAAAAAAATTGGTGTTTCAGACAATTGGGGCTATTTTCCGTTACGGGGTTACCGCTGGAACTTTTGGGAAGTAATGATACCTAATCACGTTTATGATTTGTTTATTTTATATCAGTTCTAGGAAAGGTGGTGATTTAAAATTTTACATTTTTTTACATGAATTTTACTACTTTTAGGCCCCCAAAAGTATTTATTCATACAGGCTCCAGGCTGCCATGGGAACAAATTGTTGTTCATCGATGATATCACAGGGAGCATGGATCTTTCCATATGTTTGCATCTACGCACAGGAAATAGTTAGCACCCACAATTGGTGTAAGTGGTGGGTGTTGGCTCCTTACTTTCATAAAGGTGACAAGCCAGGTATCTTTTAAAAAAAACTTTTAAAAATAAGCTAATTGTGTGCGTCACACAGGCGTTCCAGGCTAATAATATGCACTCCCCGCCGTGATACCTCCTCTCCCGCTGGAGCCCGGTGACGTCATGCAGGAGGCGTGACAATAATAAAGGGTGCTCGGGGGTGACAGGAAGATCCAGGCTAATAATAATGCACACCGCAGGGAGAGACAACCCTCTTCCCCGTGCTGGAGCCGGGTGACCTCATGCAGGAGGCGTGCACAATTATATATAAGGGTGCTCTGTGTACAGGAAGCGTCCAGGCTAATAATAATGCACACCTACAGGGAGATACTCACCACCTCTCCCCTGCTGGAGCTGGTGATCTCATGCAGGAGGCGTGCACAATTATATATAAGGGTGCTCTGTGTACATCACGTAGGCGCTCCAGGTTAATAATTATGCAATCCTCCAGCATGATACTCGCCTCTTCTCTCCTGCTGGAGCCGGTGACCTCATGCAAGAGGGTGCATAATTATATATAAGGGTGTTCTGTGTACATCACGTAGGCGCTCAGGCTAATAATTATGCACTCCTCCAGGTGATACCTCCTCTCCCCTGCTGGAGCCCGGTGACGTCATGCAGGAGGCGTGCACAAATATATAAGGGTGCTCTGTGTACACGGAAGCGTCCAGGCTAATAATAATGCACACCGACAGGAGATACTCAGCTCTTCTCCCGTGCTGGAGCCGGTGACCTCATGCAGGAGCGTGCACAATTATATTAAAGGGTGCTCTGTGTACAGGAAGCAATTGACATACTAAAAGGGATTTCGCATGCCAGCATTAATGTAATTGTTGCATGATGAAAAATTTACAATTTTGTATCATTTCTCACCTTTTGCTGACTTTTAGAAAGTTTTTACTTTCAGTGGACAGAAATCTGACGATGGACACACTGGTGCACGGCTCGTTATATCACACAGCTCTGATTACTCTGCTATAACGAGCGAGTGCACCTGGTGACAATGGTCAGATTTCGGCCACTGGAAGTGAACAGGAAGCTTTCTATAGAATGTGAGCAAATGGATTCTAGAAAACTGAGGAATTGATATAAAATTTTCCAATATATTATAAATTATTATACAAACAAGAACATTTGCTGAAATGTGGAACAACCCTAAGTGCACACTTCTAGAATTAGCAGGCTAGTGGTGGAGAGTTGGAGGGAGCATGGCTGCATGTATAAGTTCTCCCACCTCAACTTTGAGTGGAGGAATAAAAGTTAATTTGCAGAACAGTGGGACACCAGTCACCGATTGCTGCTAAGATGAGACCTAAGTGAATGAGTCTTTGCAGGCATGTCAGAAGTGAATGGTTACTGTAACCAGGGTGGTACCACTTGCCTATCTAAAACTACCACCTCCTGCTTCTGGGCCAGGAGTTCCTGTAAATGGCAGTGTGCTGCATTTTATCTGCAATATGGCAGAACGATTCTGTCTAAATAGCTGAATTATTTGACATAAACTAGATATTTCATGAATAACTTGACTTAAGACTGGGTGTTTTCAAGAGATGAATGGTCATTATGCAGTTGATAGACAGGTGGTTTTACCAAGATAGTTCCTTTCTAGAATTGGGGATCTTTCAGTAACAGGCAGTTGTCCGGAATGCACAGCACTATGCCCACGCACTAAGGTGTTAGCCCAGTTTTAGGATTTCTGTGCTAAGTGTCAAACAATAGTAGGTTCCTTAAACTTTAAGCAGGACCTCCGGGACAGCCAGGGTGAAGTGACCCTGATATCTGGTAGAATGTAACGATTGACTACAGAAAACAAACATTAATGTTGGTGTTCAATAAAAATCTTCTCCATTCAAGTGTGGTTTTGTATTTTTCCAGTGTCAAAAAAAGTTTCTGCCTTATAAATGGGTGCATTTCTGTAATGGCATACAAGATGTCACACCTTCTCATGATGGGCAATGAATGTATCGGGTGTAACCAGTTACCCTGCTTAGCGTGGCCTCTAAAAGTTTGCAGCTATTGCTAGATAATGAAAGTCTGGTAATAATGCAGCAGTCCTGATCTCCGCCCCTGTGGTACAGACTCAACCCTCCCACCACATCCCTATATAAACCAAAGTACCAATTCTACAAAACTTTATCCTTTTGTTTTTGTGCCCTCAATTTTGATTAATGGTTTCAGCTTCAGCTAAATAACATCATAAACTTCTACCTGACTGACTAGCCATAGTTCTCTTCCCACAGAAGGGGGGGGGGGGGGGGGGCAGACAGAGGTACCTGTCACCCCCTTGGACCTCTTGCTCCTGTGATCCAGGATCCAGAGGATAGACCCTTTAACACCAGAGATCAGACCCAACATTGGAAATACCAAATGTGAAGTAGAATATGTGGGATGAGTAGGGAAGAAGTGACCCTTTCTGTCATATTTTCGCTGATCAGTTACAGGTGAAAACTAAAATTTGAAGAAAAAAAGTTTGTCATTGCCTTAGTAAGTAACTATGGAGCTCTATGAAAGTCTTTGACATTCGCGGGTGCAGATCTGGAGTCTGCAGCAATGTCTTACTTTTTAATAAGCCCTTATTCCCTAAAAAACACAGCAGAAAATTTAATGTAGCACGGAAAAGAAGCTATCACCTTTAAAACCACTGATGAAAATCTGCTCAAATGCCCAGGTCTTTTTGAAAGGTGGGATGAAGATTTCAATAATTGAGTCTGACGTTCCCTTAGTCGCAGAGAAGGCGGCAGTACAATTTGCCAATGGTAAACAAAACGGTGCTGGTTCAGCGCACACACAAATACATGATACACTCAGCTTTATATATCAGATTCCCTGGCGCATCTATCCATCCCGTGTCCTATGCCGCCTCTTCGCTCTTCATGTTATAAGACCAGAGTGATGTCCTCTAAGGTCCTGTTAATTAGAACTGCAAGCATGTATCTGATCCCATGAAATACACACATGGCCTATGGGACGGAGTAGAGAATTTTTTTTGTACAAATGTTTTTATATCTTAAACTATATAAATGTGGTATCCCCAAAATCAATTGTTTTTTTTTTGTCAAGTGTCATTGCATTGGAATCTTTTTCGACTTCCAGTTCACGGCTGAATATTAAATACAACCAATAGGAAGTTAATGGTTACACAGAAAATATCCTTAAAGCTCTGTTCATGGAAAAAATGAATAATAAGTTATGGATTTTTAAATGTTGGCGTTCCAAGTCTGATACATCAGACGCTGAGCCAGTGACTTAGCTTCTGGTGTGATGTCACCCAGTCTCGCGAAACGTGGATGATTGAAGGGGCGGGTGGGGATCGAAGAGGCGACACCCTCCGCTGAATCACAGGACCAATTTGCTTGAGACTGCCAGTTCAATGAGTGTAAGTACATGACAGATGTCATTCTGCATTTGTGTGGTTGGAGAGATTGTGCAATCTGTCCGTAGGTACGTTGCACATCATTACTTACAACCACCATCCATCATCTTCTTCCTTGCGTTATGGTATAATTACCACCGAATCCCCAATAACACCCGTGGTCGGAGTGGGCTCTAATTGCGACTGTAAAGTCGTGTGGTCAGGCGACTGTGGCATTTTAACTTCTTTTCTGGGGACTTCCCCCACGATCACGCGATGCGCTGTTTTCAGGGGGTGAGATCATTACTGATAAATCTGTAAAAATGCCCATAAGCCCCATAACATATAAAGAGACATATATGCACAAAAAAGTCTAATACATACACAAAACCCCACATTGTTGCAACAACCCATAGAATAAAAGTAATAATTATTGAACCCAGTACAATGACGCTGTAAAAAAAAAACTGTCAAAGTCGCCAAAATTATGATTTTTACCTAGTTAATCCCCACAAAAATGCAATTCTCAAAAAAACAAATGTCCTCCAGATGATACTGATGCAAGTATCATGTCCGGCAAAAAATAAGCCATCAACTAGCCCATAGCAAAAAAGTTAAATGTTAAGCCACTCAGAAGACGGCGATGCAAAATTATCGATTTTTTATTTTTTTTCCCCCACCTTCCCCTTCTGCGCCTGGCTGCGCGCCATAAAAACAAGTCACGGCCAATGTGGGGGGTCTCTACTGGAGATGAAACGCTAACACATTGCAAGATAGGTTTTCTCTTATCTTTTGGAAATGTGTAATTTTAGGGTTAAATGAACGTATAACCGGCACAATTTGACCAATCTAAATTTCACCACATCTTGATTGAATTACTATAAGATCTGAAGGGGTTAACAATCTTCCTAAAAGTGTTTCTGATAGCTTGAGGGGTGCAGATTTGAAAATGGGTTGATTAATAGGATTTTTTTTAAATCTAAATATTTAAAATTTCATTCAAACAGGTATTTATCCGCAAATAGTCAATTCTGAAAATAAGGAAAACCGATGTTCAATTTGTAAGCCGTGTGACATCAAAATAAATTATCCAGACATTTCAAAAATGCTGAAAATGTAAAGTAGACAAATGGGAAATAAATTCCAGCAACTTATTTAGGTGGTAAATCTATCGCCTGAAAACGCAATGATTTGAATTTCGAAAATGGAAAATTTTCAAATTTTCATCATTTTTTCTTTTTTTGTAAATAAACTCGAAACTTATCAGCCAAAATTTACAAATGTGGGACGACACAGTCTCCAATTGTTTTGATAAGTAACAGTGGTTATAACCATATAAAGCAACGCAAGTCAGAATCCGAAAAATGGGGCGGAGCCTTAAGCTATAAACTGGCTGCTTCCGTAGGGGTTTAAGAAGTAGAGCATAAAACAGAAACGTAAAAATCGAAAACGGGCATCGGCGGGAAGTGTTAAAGCTGAAAATATCAAGAATGGGTTTGCTATTGCCCTAAAAGACATTTTCATAATCTTGCAAATTTAGATGTATTGTTAGAGTAACAGAGATTGAGGAGTTTTTTTTGTATTTATTTTTTTAATTCGGAGGTGCAAAATTTTTTTTTTTCTATTTTTGTTTTTTAACATTTGAAAACTATACTTTATTTACTTGGTTGATCTACAATATTTTTCACCCTCTGCAGTTATGTGTATCAAGTGTCAAGGAAGGCAGAGGCAATGATAAACCTCAGTGAGCCTGGAGTACATCAGGACTGCATATAATCAGTAGCAACACAATACCTGTAAGGGCGTGGTCACATGGTGCGTGATGAGGTGATTTGCCTAATTCATTAACTGTTAACATTTGTATTTACAAATGCAGTGTAGATGTGATGTTAACGCATGCGTTATGCATTAAAGTTTGCACTTGTTAAAACATTGTAACATCCCGTTTATGTTAACACATCTGTAATGTTGCGTTGTAGCGCAAATGTTAATAGTAATTAAGTAGGCAAATCACCTCATCTAGCTGTTGTAATGCGTTTCAAAACGCTGTGAAAACACAACAAAACGCACCGTGTGACCACGCCCTAAGGGTGCGTTTCATATGTTCAGTTTTCAGATGCAGTTATCATGTCCAAACCGGAGTGATAAAGAGGAGGAGGAGTAGACCTCTCATTGATATGTTCTCATCCATTATAATCCACACCTGCTGGGGCTTCGGAAACTGCATCTAAAAACAACATATAAGCAGGCACTTAGGCTACATGCGCATGTCCTCGTAGTCACCCGCAGTCGGCTGTACAGTCATCTCGCTCACAAGGCTGTGTGTGAGTCCATAGAATGAGGACTAATACTGAGACGGATGTACTGCTGTGCATGAACAATGTGATCATGGAGGGACCCGCAGATTTTGTACAGCAGCAAGTTTGGTGCATTTCTGCTCGGAATCTGTAGCCATAGGGACATTGCAGATGTCTAGTCAGGTTGTTCTGGCTGGTTATGCTGGTCACAGCCAAATACAAACCCTGTATATAGGTTAATGTGTGGAAACCAAGGAATTCACTTAGATAACACTGAATATAAGCTGTCACCACATTATTTCACATACACAGCGAGTGGCAGGTTCCATAGAGCCCTAGTAACTAACTGACACCCTTCATTTAGCTAAAAAATATTTACCTCAACAGCCCATGTAATCAAGTTTACAACTTTAACTGGTATCCAGGGAGCTATATCGAGTCGAGGGGTTGTGGCCGTCTCCTCACCATGCTTTTCTGCATGCAGCATAATGTCGTGTGACCAGGTGACCTATTCAGTCTTTAGCCTCAACATTAGCAAACTACAGCATGCATTTATCTGATGAATTCCATGGACTTCTACTTCTCTCCATGCAGGCATGCTGTGATTTCATGTGATCAGATGTGTGCATCGTGTACAGTTGTTAATGTTAGGAGGCTAAAGGACCTGTGATGATTCAGCCTGAGGATGCCCCCCCCCCCCCCCCCCCCCACCTTTACTGGCTATAGATATCCCTGCATACCAGGGATGTCCTATCTTTCCCCGGAATATGGCACCATGCCCTATGTTTCTCTATGGAGAGGGGCGGGGTAAGTGGCGCTCACCCCCTCCTCTCCCGGCACTGAGTGTGCCCTCCGTGTTACGGTGTATGGGGGCACACATTAGTGTGATGTAGCCCTAGGTGGATGGAATTATAAACAAGATAACTGTCATCCAAACAGCTGGTGCCAAGACTCTTCACCACTATCTAATATCAATCAATGTCAAACCTAGAAACGCTGATCAATGTTTGTTCCTGATTTCCATAGTAATTTCTGTCTGGAAATCCAGTACAAAGTCTTGTTGGCCTAATTTAAAAAATAAAAAACTCCCAGTATTTTAGTGCCTTGTACCAATGATAACTCAATAAGTAAAAATAAATAACTACAGTATTTAAATCACCATTCAACATGTAAAATTAGTATCAAAATGTTATTTATTATGTCGAATCCTCAAAAGATAAATCGAGAGTAACCCTTTCATGACTGCCATAGGCTATAGACATCCTAGTTAATCATACCCTGTGCAGATAGAGTGAGGCGCCAAGCACCAGTTTGTAATTATTAATTTACACTAACACTGCGTCTTGTCAGCGATCCAGGCACATGTCTTCACAATTCTTGACACCCCGGGTACCTGTGTAAAAAAAAAAAGAAGAGCTTTTGAAATATGGTAATTATCCTGGGTCGCTCTTGTTATGTCACACACCGTTGCTTCAGACTCATAATTATACACATTTCTGGCGCGATACTTACCTCCTCTTCCCTGCTGGATCCTGGTGACAGAGAGCGCTGAGTAGCCTGTCTGATGTACACATTGCATCCTTATGATAATTATGTACGCCTCCTGCATGAGGTCACCAGGCTCCAGCAGGGGAAAGAGGTGAGTTTCTCCCTGGAAGTGTGCATATTATTAGCCTGGAGCACCTATGTGATGTACACAGAGGGCCCTTATATATAATTATGCACGCCTCCTGGGTGATGTCACCAGGCTCCAGCAGGGGAAAAGAGGTGAGTATCTCCCTGTAGGTGTGCATTATTATTAGCCTGGACGCTTCCTGTACACAGAGCACCCTTATATATAATTGTGCACGCCTCCTGCATGAGGTCACCGGCTCCAGCAGGAGAGAGAGCTGAGTATCTCCTGTCGGTGTGCATTATTATTAGCCTGGACGCTTCCTGTACACAGAGCACCTTATATATAATTGTGCACGCCTCCTGCATGACGTCACCGGGCTCCAGCAGGGAGAGGAGGTTATCACGCTGGAGGAGTGCATAATTATTAGCTGGAGCGCCTACGTGATGTACACAGAACACCCTATATATAATTATGCACGCCTCTTGCATGAGGTCACCGGCTCCAGCGAGAGAGAGAAGAGGCGAGTATCTTGGAGGATTGCATAATTATTACCTGGAGCGCCTACGTGATGTACACAGAGCACCTTATATATAATTGTGCACGCTCCTATGATGAGATCACCAGCTCCAGCAGGGGAGAGGTGTGTGAGTATTCCCGTGTAGGTGTGCATTATTATTAGCCTGGACGCTTCCTGTACACAGAGCACCCTTATATATAATTGTGCACGCCTCCTGCATGAGGTCACCGGCTCCAGCACGGGAGAAGAGGTGAGTATCTCCCTGTCGGTGTGCATTATTATTAGCCTGGATGCTTCCTGTACACCGAGCACCCTTATATATAATTGTGCACGCCTCCTGCATGACGTCACCGGGCTCCAGCAGGGGAGAGGAGGTATCACGCTGGAGGAGTGCATAATTATTAGCCTGGAACGCCTGTGTGACGCACACAATTAGCTTATTTTTAAAAGTTTTTTTTAAAAGATACCTGGCTTGTCAAACTTTATGAAGATAAGGAGCCAACACCCACCACTTACACCAATTGTGGGTGCTAACTATTTACCTGTGCGTAGATGCAAACATATTGGAAAGGATCCATGCTCCCTGTGATATCATCGATGAACAACAATTTGTTCCCATGGCAGCCTGGAGCCTGTATGAATAAAATACTTTTGGGGGCCTAAAAAGTAGTAAAAATTCATGTAAAAAAATGTAAAATTTTAAATCACCACCTTTCCTAGAACTGATATAAAAATAAACAAAATCATAAACGTGATTAGGTATCATTACTTCCCAAAAGTTCCAGCGGTAAACCCCGTAACGGAAAATAGCCCCCAAGTGTCTGAAACACCAATTTTTTTGCCATTTTATACACCAAAAATTGTATAAAACATGATCAAAAGTTCGTACAGTCCCCAAAATGGTAACAAAAAAACTTTATCATGTCCCGCAAAAAAAATTACACCTTACACAGCTCCGTACACTGAGGTATGGAAAAGTTCTTGGTTTCAGAATAGAGCAAAATGAAGAGTTTTTTTGTGCAAAAGGTTTTAATTTTTCAAATTCTATTAAAACACTAACAAAATTTGGAATTCCTGCAAAGAATATAGTAGAGGTGTAATTTGGAGTGAATATTCAAAGCTGTAAAAACTGTGTTTTGCAAGAAAATGGCACAAATGCTTTTTTTCTACGGTTTCATCACATTTTCATTTTTGAAATATTAAATTTATTTAAACAGAAAAATAAGCAAGTTATGAATTTTTAAAGACGTGGAGTGAAAAATGGAAAAAAAAAGTAAAATCACTTTAAAACTAGTTGCCACTGTTCACAAGATGTAGCCTAAAGAAATGTGCCCCCTCAGGTCGAGGGAGAATGGAGAAGCAGCTGCTGTGAGACAGAGAGTTTGCAGAAATATAATGGATACGGAAAGTATTCAAACCCCATAAATTTTTTTATTTTTCATTGCAGCCAGTTAGTAAGATCAAAAAATTTCTTTTATTTGCTTATAAATGTACACTCTACACCCCATCTTGACAGAAAAAAAGAAATGTTGATATTTTTGCTAATTTGTTAAAAAAAACAAATGAAATATCACATGGTCATATAAGTATTTAGACCCTTTGCTGTGACACTCCTATTTAACTCACAACCTGCCTGTTTCCTTCTGATCCTCCTTTAGATAGTTCTCCTTCATTGTAGTCCAGCTGTGTTTAATTAAACTTAGTGGACATGATTAGGAAAGGGACACACCTGTCTATGTAAGACCTCACAGCTCAAGAGACCTCATAAGAATCATGAGGTCTAAGGAACTGCCCAAGGAGCTCAGAGACAGAATTGTGGCAAACCACATATCTGGCCAAGGTTACAAAAGAATTTTCAAGTTTCCTAAAAGTGACCCAATCGTGGGAGAAGAGCCTTGGGAAGAGAGAGGTAAAGAAGAACCCCAAGATCACCGTGGCTGTGCTTCCAAGATGCAGTAGGAAGATAAGAGAAAGTCCCACAAAGTCACCGATCACTGCAGCCTCCACCAGTCGGGGCTTTATGGCAGCGTCTGCTGATGGAAGCCTCTCCTCAGTGCAAGACATAGGAAAACCGCATACAGTGTGCAAAACACATAAAGCACTCCCAGACTATGAGAAATAAGATTTTCTGGTCTCATGAGACGAAGATTGAACTTTTTGTTGTTACTTATAAGCAATGGGGAAAACCAGGCGCTGCTCATTACCTGCCAAATACAATCCCAGCAGTGACACATGGTGGCGGCAGCATCATGCTATGGGGCAGGGACATGACCACTCGTTGTAATAGAAGGAAAGATGAATGTGGCCAAGTACAGAGATATCCTGGATGATAACATTCACCTTCCAACAAGACAGTGTCCCACATTTATTAAAAACAGTGCAAACTGCATTGTGTGAGGTTTACCTGTGTACTGTGCAGGGGGCACCAGATTCATCAATTGTGATGAATTGATGAATTTTTTGGTGCACCTTTAATATAGGGTGTGCGGCACTTCTCTCAGACTTTGCATATTAACCCCTTAAGGACGGAGGGTTTTTCGGCTCATTTCTCGCTCTCCAACTTCAAAAATCCATAACTTTTTCATTTTTCCGTGTACAGACCTGTGTGAGGGCTTATTTTGTGCGTAACGAATTTTACTTTCCTGTAATGTTATTTATTTTAACATGCCGTGTACTGCGAAGCTGAAAAAAAAATCCAAATGTGGAAAAATTGAAAAAAAACCGCACGTGCGTCACGTTCTTGTGGGCTCAGTTTTTACGACTTTCACTCTTCGCTCCAAATAACACACCAACTTTATTCTTTGGTTTGGTGCGATCGCGGTGATACCAAATTTGTATAGGTTTTATTGTGTTTTAATACATTTTCAAAAATTAAACGAATGTGTACAAAAAAGAAAAAAAAATTTTTGCCATCTTTTGACGCTAATAACTTTTTCATACTTTGGCGCACGGAAATGTGTGAGGGGTCATTTTTTGCGAAATGAAGCAACGTTTTCATTGCTACCATTTTGAGGTCTGTGCGACATTTTGACCATTTTTTATTTAATTTTTTATGTTATGTAAAAAGGTGTAAAAGTCGCATTTCGGACATTTGGGCGCCATTTCCCGCCTCGGAAGTCACCGCCGGCAGTAACCGTTTTTATATTTTGATAGATCGGGCATTTTGGGACGCGGAGATACCTAATATGTTTGTGATTTTTACTGTTTATTATGTTTTATATCAGTTCTAGGGAAATGGGGGTGATTTGAATTTTTAATATTTTATTAATTTTTTTTATTTTTTAAACTTTTTTTTTTCTTTTTTTTTTACACTATTTTTTAGACAATCTAGGGTACATTAACCCTAGATGGTCAGATCGCTGCTACCATATACTGCAATACTTCTGTATTGCAATTTATGGCATTTTTGCAGCACATTCATTGCAATGAGCCACTGGCTCATTGTAACGAATCTGCAGCTGCCAGATAGCCTCGTGTCAAAAGAAGACACGAGGCTACCATGGCAACCGATCGCCGCCCCCCGATGACGTTCGGGGGCGTGGCGATCGAAAAAAAGATGTCGGCGCCCGCGCGCCGCCGACTTTTAAATGCCCCCGGCGACTTTGCCGGCGGCAACGGGGGGGTTAATAGCCGCGATTATTAGCGGTGGGGGTTTTATGCATTATGCAAAAACACCCACCTCTGTATGAAGAGGACTCAGCCCCTTAGCCCTCTTCATACAACCCTTATACCTCTGCGCCGTAGAGCTACGGCGCAGAGCGTTAAGGGGTTAAATGTGGCACGCAGTTCGACTGTGCACCTAAACGCCCATTTCAGTGCAGAATTTTGTGTTGTGAACACTTTATAAATACATGTTCAAGCAGTTTAGTTTCAACAAGGTTTTATTGTTTGAAAAACATAGAAAAATGTCTTACAATAGGTCAAGGCAGAATTTTGTTTTTATGCATAACCAGCTTTTGTATCGTTAAAAAAATAAAACATGGGGGAACCAGGGTGGGGAAGGGGACACAGGGGGAAGGAGAAAAGCATACAGGTAACAAGAACACAAGGGGGGATATTTATCATACCATGGCGCTCGTGCATCAGTGTATGATAGCCCCGCCGCTGCAAATTCGCAGCCCAATACATCAAGAGGCTACTGCCTCTTGATGTATCGGGGCGGGAGGCTGCGAAGTATTCACTGAGGACTGGTTATGTTCCACAGGACTGGCGCATAGCAAATGTAGTACTAATATACAAAAAAGAATCAAAAAGCAATCCTGGAAACTACAGACCTTTGAGTCTAACTGCTGTGGTGGGGAAAATATTTGAGGGGTTTATTAGAGATGCTATCCTGGAGTATCTCACTGTGCACAACCTTATAACCCAGCGTCAGCATGGGTTTATGAGAGATCGCTCCTGTCAGACTAATCTGATTAGTTTCTACGAGGAAGTAAGTTCCAGACTGGATCTGGGGGACGCTGTGGATGTTGTATATCTGGACTTTTTGAAGGCATTTCACACTGTGCCGTATGAAAGGTTGGTATATAAAATGAGACTGCTGGGAATAGGAGAAAATCTGTGTATTTGGGTAAGTAATTGGCTTAGTGATAGAAAACAGAGGGTGGTCATTAATGGCACATTCTCAGATTGGGTTGACGTTACCAGTGGAGTGCCACAGGGGTCAGTATTGGGGCCACTTCTTTTTAATATTTTTATTAATGACCTTGTAGTGGGTTTACACAGTCAAGTTTCAATATTTGTGTCACGGTTTGTGAGGGGCGTACCGTCTGAGAGTCTCTTTGGGAAGAGTCTGGGGATCCTCTGGGCTACCGCGGGGATGGTATGAGACCTGCGGTGGCAGCTAAGGTAACAAATGCAGGAAACAGTCACAACCTGAGATGACAGCATGAACGTAGAGGAGCACTGGTAACGCTGGTACAGAGTGAAGACACCGCTGAGCTGGAACCCTGAAAGGCACGGCAGAAGCACAGGAAGGCAGGAGCTCACCACTGGGCTGGAATCCTGGATGGCACAGCAGGAGCACAGTCGTATGGCAACGGACACGGACCACAGGATACACACAGGAACGGGACCTCGGGATAAAAACCGGAGGCTTTCACTTCAGTGGGATGGCACAGCAATAGCACAGTCGTACGCGAACGGACCACAGGATACGGACCACCAGGCGCGGAGCACAGGATACACACAGGAACGGGACCTCGGGATAAACACCGAAGGCTTTCACTTCAGTGGGATGGCACAGCAATAGCACAGTCGTACGGGAACGGACCACAGGATATGGACCACAGGATACGGACCACCGGACACGGACCACAGGATAATGACCACAGGATACGGACCACAGGACATGAACCACCGGACACGGACCACAGGATACACACAGGAACAGGACCTCGGGATACACACCGGAGGCTTTCACTTCAGTGGGAAGGCACAGCAGGAGCACAGTCATACGGGAATGGACCACAGGATACGGACCACCAGATGTGGACCAAAGGATGCGGACCACCGGACACACACAGGAACGGGACCTCGGGATACACACCAGACGCTTTCACTTCAGTGGGACGGCACAGCAGGAGCACAGTCGTACGGGAACGGACCAAAGGATATGGACCACAGGATACGGACCACCACGCGCGGACCATAGGATACGGACGACAGGATGCGGACCACCGGACACGGACCACGGGATATGGACCACGGGACGCGGACCACCAGACACGGCCCAAAAGCTACGGACCACCGGACATGGACCACAGCATATGGACCAACGGACGTGGACCATAGGATATGGACCACAGGATGCGGACCACCAGACACGGACCACCGGACACGGAACACCGGACACGGAACACCGGACACGGACCACTGGACACACACAGGAACAGGACCTTGGGATACACACCGGAGGCCTTCACTTCAGTGGGAAGACTTAAAGATCCAGCGAGGAATGAAGGGAGCCGCCGGGTTATATAGGAAACCCGGAAGTGACCAGTGGCAGTGGGAAGGACGCTGGCCCTTTGAGTTCAGAGAAGTGGCTGATGAGGTTAAATGTAGATAAATGTAAAGTTATGCATTTGGGCCATGGAAACAAAAAGTATAATTATGTTCAAAACAATTACTTGGTAAAACTGGAGCTGAAAAGGACTTGGGGGTATTGGTGGATGGTAAAATTAATTTTAGTGACCAGAGCCAGGAAGCTGCTGCTAAAGCAAGTACAATCATGGGATGTATCAAGAGAGGAATAGATTCTCATGATAAGAACATAGTTTTGCCCTTATACAAATCCCTGGTCAGACCACACATGGAATATTGTGTACAGTTTTGGGTACCAGTGTATAAAAAGGACATAGTAGAACTGGAACAGAGGAGAACAACCAAGATTATTAAGGGAAAGGGGGGACAAAATTTGGGATTATTCAGTTTAGAAAAAAAAACGACTGAGAGGAGACCTCAATATAATGTACAAATACCTGAACGGACAGAACAAGGATCTTTCCAAAGATCTTTTTATACCTAGGCCTGTGACCAGGACTTGGGGGCATCCTCTACGCTTAGAGGAGAGGCGATTTTACCATCAACATAGACAAAGGTTCTTTACTGTAAGAGCAGTGAGACTGTGGAACTCTCTGCCGCAGGAGGTTGTTATGGCGGACACTATGTACATGTTCAAGAGAGGCCTGGATGACTTTCTGGAGAGCAAAAATATCACGGGTTATGGGGATAAAACATCTCAAAGGTTGGATTTGATGGACTATTAGGTGACGACGTCCTGGACCTCAAAATTTACTGTAACCACGGGTGGATTAAGACTGCCTCGGGCACTGGGCTGCATCCTACCTCCCAACCATCCCGGATTCGGCAAGACAATCCCGGTTTGCACCTGCTGTCCTACCGTCCCAGCAGGTTGGGAGAATGTCCCCGGCTGTCCCTCTCTCCCCTGAATTGTCCCGCCTCCTCCTGGTCCAGTACAGGAGACCACACTGGAGGACAGGAGGATGTTGGAGGTCAGAGCCTACAGGAGGAGACTGGAGGACAGGTGGAGGCCGGAGGTTAGGGGGGTTCAGGAGATGGCTGGAGGACAGGAGGCGACAGGAGGAGGCTGCAGAACAGGAGGCCACAGGAGGAAGCTGAAGGACAGGAGGTCACAGAGGAGGCTGGAGGACAAGAAGAAGCTGCAGGACAAACTATCAAACAAATTGTCTATTTTATAATCCACTGCTGACTGTAATCTCCACCAGAATACTGGTGCAGATTATACATGAAATCTAGACTCAATTTTGCTGCATGTGAGCAAATGAGCAATGAGTAGGCAATTAAAACTGGCGCACAATGCATGAAGCTAAATATCCCCAAGGGCCTCATGTTGTTTGTTGGTTGTGTTTCGAATTACAACTCAGCCCTATTCATTTAAAGGAAATCTACCATGAAAATCCATCATGAGAAACCAGTGGCTCAGCACCGCGACTGTGGTAATCCTGGTAATATTTTACTTCCTATATTTGCCCATGGTGTCCTTCCTTCTAAAATCAGAGCCGTTCCATGCTGTAGCTTCACAGGCTTTTTTACTTTCCCCTCCTTCTGCCTGAAGTAATCTCACACAGTGGGTGGGCAAAGTGCTCCTGCACACTGTAACAGTAACAAACTGTAACTGCAAACTGTAACTGCTCTGGTAACACCCAGGAACTCTTCTGGCTAATTTTTATAATTTTAGATTTTAGAAGTAAGTAGACCCTTGGATAACAAATATAAGAAGATTCCCACAGTCACTGTGCCTGGATCTACCAGTAATGCCCCTGGTTTTTCATGCTGCATTTTCCTTTAAGACTAAGCTACAAACAGGTCATTTGGCCAGAGAATGTGACGTAACAGGCCAATAGAGTGGTACGCTTTTATATCTTTGACTAGCTGATGTCTGGTGTCAGATTTCAATTTTTATGTCATTAATATTTTTCCAGATTGCATTTTTTGCTTTTCCCTTTGCTCTCCATGTAGTGACTTCTTGATTTTTCCACAGGGGCATCTTTAGATTGGTGTGCAGAACACCCCCCCTCCAGTTACACAGTCACCGCTGTTCTGGCACTACACATATATTCCCATTAAACCTACACATAAAAACGCCAATGTGAAACCACTCTAATAGTCATGGGTAGTTTGTGAACGTGTTGACTCCAAGGATGCGTTCACACGTTCAGTTTATGAGATGCAGTTTTAGAATTCCATACCAGGAGTGAAATTAAAAAAAGGAGGAGCAGCATCTTTCAGTGATATGTTCTTATACATTATGATCCACACCTGCTTTTAGCTTCAAAAACTGCATCTTAAGAACTCAGGTGTGAACCCACCCTAAGAACCGACTCTTTTTGTGAACAACTGGGCTCACTTAATCCCACCCCTATTTGGGTAACCACGTCCCCTTTTGACCCCGTTAAATTGCGTTAAAAGTAGCGTGGAGAGGGGTTTCTTATTGGCCTGCGGCTCCCTATTGTACATTTAATATGGAGCCGTTCAGGAGCCAGAAGAGCCGGCTCTTATTGGTGAGCGGTGCCTAATGAGCCAGATCAATAAGAAGAGCCAGAGTTTCCCATCACTAGCATCTAAGATGTGAATCAAAAATGCTATGGAAAAAAGCAACCTGAATGACCACGTGTGTTATCAGCCAAAGGAGTGTGGCTAAAATAGCTTAATGGTGCATTCACACAATGCGTTTTGTTGCGTTTTTTGATGCGTTTTTGAGGCATTCAAAAGGCTTCAGCCTCGATCATGTTGAAGTAACATTGCATTTTCGCAAATCCAATGGATACACAATATTACTTCAACACGCGATCAAGGTTGAAGGCTTTTGAATGCGTCAAAAAAGCGACACAACACATTGGGACAGATTTACTTACCCGGTCCAGTCACGATCCTGCGGTGCGTTGTTCGACGAGGATTTGGGTCCGGCGCGATTCACTAACATCGTGCGTCCAATTTCCTGCAGGTGTCGCTGCTGCACCGAGGTCCGCCAGAGTTCACCTTCTCCTTCAAACTCCTCTTACAATCACTTCAACCATCCAAATATAAGTTGTTTCCTGTATTCTATCTGATCCTGGGAAAGCTGGATAACCATTATGGCCATCATTAGAGTTGCCACAAATGTAAGGAGCATTTTAAACCCCAGGCTTAAAATCCGCCCATTGTCAAGTTACTTAGACTCCACTACTTAGTTGTGAAGAGATACTGTCACTCAGGATTCCAGGAAAGCTGAGTGCCTCCACTGTTACTAGTCGCCACCCAGCTTTCCCAGGCACAGACTCGTCATAGTCAGCCTGTCCCTGGAGTCCCCCCTGTGTACACTAGTGGCTGACACCAGAGCAGCTTCCTGTGTTTGCTGCTACAGCACAGAAAAAGGAAGAAGCCTGAGATGTAATCAGGATGTGGCTACATTACAGTCATCCAGCCCCAGCAGCACAGCCATGAACCCTGAGGAGCAGACTGTCACCTGGCTTATCTCTCTGGGGGTCCTCAACTCCCCCAAGAAGAACATCTGTGACCCCCAGGACTTCCTAAAGTGCTCCCTAAAGGATGGGGTGGTGCTGTGCAGGCTGATGAACCGGCTGCTGCCTGGATCTGTAGACAAGGTAAGCATGGGGTTAACCCCTGCATGTGGAGGCTGCGCTATATACCCTGAATATTCATCTATATTGCTGGGGTATGGGGCTGCGAGACAGAGGGAAACGCCCTGATAAGGGGAGATGAGGTCCCAGGTGGGGGGACAACTTAGAGGAACTACAACTCTCAGCGGGAACTGCGGTTCTTGTAGAAGCAATAGGCAGCTGTTCAGACTGAGGAAAGTTATACAGGACTTTCAAACCTTAGGGTAAGATTTAAAGGGACCCCAAAGCTCCTACTAATATTTAGCCACATGTTAATGTATCAGGAGATGATCAGGGCAGGAGATACATGAGATAAGGAGGCGATCATGAGACAAGACATGTGCAAAATACAAACTCTACAGTCAGGCTGACATGTGTTACCGTCCCTTTAAGTGTGCTGTTATTTGTGACATATTTGTTGTGTGCATTACCGTCCCTTTAAGTGTGCTGTTATGTGTGACATATTTGTTGTGTGCATTACCGTCCCTTTAAGTGTGCTTTTATGTGTGACTTACGTGTTTTGTGCATTGCCCATGGCAGAAAAAGTCAGGAAGCTTGTACTGAATTGTGAGAACTATGTTTGTGCAAGTATTAACCCAATAAGGACACATTCCTGAACACACCCCATGAATTCTTCAATGTCCAATATCCTCAAATTCCCCAGAACACACATTACAACAAGTAGCGGAATAAGGCACATAGTTTACACTAGTTTTAATGATTAACACATTTTAAGAATGTTTTTTATTGTTTTATACAAATGGCTGGTATAATAGTCTGTACTACTGTATGATGAATTGATATAGATAACCTAAAGAGAGTATGTTATAGAACAGGGAAAGTATTGTACATAGTGTCCTATATATCTGTATATAGAGTATTATCATCAGGCATGTTATAGAGCATGTTATGGAGCAGGAGGAGCTGTACAGTTGACATATAGTGTCCTATCTGCAGGCAGCATGTTATAGAGCAGCAGCAACCAATCCATTGTACATAGTGTCCTATCTGCAGGCAGCATGTTATAGAGCAACAGCAACTGATCCATTGTACATACTGTCCTATCTGCAGGCAGCATGTTATAGAGCAGCAGCAACTGATCCATTGTACATAGTGACCTATCTGCAGGCAGCATTTTATAGAGCAGCAGCAACTGATCCATTGTACATAGTGACCTATCTGCAGGCAGCATGTTTAGAGCAGCAGCAACTGATCCATTGTACATAGTGTCCTATCTGCAGGCAGCATGTTATAGAGTAGCAACTGATCCATTGTACATAGTGACCTATCTGCAGGCAGCATGTTATAGAGCAGCAGCAACTGATCCATTGTACATAGTGTCCTATCTCCAAGCAGCTTGTTATAGATCAACTGATCAGTTTTACATAGTTTCTTATCTGCAACAACCATACCATATAGGTGAAGCTGAGAATAGTGTCCTGCAGGTGGCTTATAGAGCATTAGATGCAGAGCAGGTTGCATACAGTGTCCTATTTGAAGGCAACATGTTATAGAGCAGAAGGAACAAAGCATATTGTATACAGTGTGCTATCTGCAGACATCATTTTAAAGAGCAGGAGTTGTTGAAAATATTGCATATAGTGTCCTATCTGCAGGCGGTTTGTTATAGAGTAGCTGGAGTTGAACATTTGTACATAGTGTCCTATCAGCAGAAAGCAAGTTATACAGCAGGCGGAGTTTAATAGATTGGTGTACAGGAGAACTTTTAGTATATTTTGTATTTAATTCACTGAATTTCTTGCTTACTGTGGGGTTAGAATCCTGGTGGGTGGTCCTATCCAGGAATTGACCTTTGTATGATTAGGTCTACAGGTATAGCTTCAGCACAGCTAAGGACTTCCCAATGGACTCCTATGTATAGCACAACCCAGGGGAGAATTTATCATGCAGGTGCTTGTGCGTCCGTGTATGATAAAGCCCATGCTCAGGGGTGTAACTTGAGGGGGTGCAGAGGTTGCGGTCGCACCAGGGACCCAGAGGTTTAGGGGCCCTTATGAGAAGACTATTACTATAAATCCTACATTATAGTCGGGCCTGGCACAGACTTTGAACTGGGGCCCATCAGCTTCTAGTTACGCCGCTGCCCACGTTACCTGCCCACGATACACGCTGCCCACGATACATCAAGTGGAAAGCTGGCATAGAAGCACTGATAACCTCCCCCCTACCCATGGAGAGTGTATAGGGTGAGCTTCTAGTGTCTACTGTATAGAAATCTTCTTTTAGTATATATATTTCAACAGGGAAGAACTGCAGCCCCCTGAAAATAATTTAATGGGACCCTATGGTAACATATGTGATGTATCTATACACCGGTGTATTCATTGCCTTCAGTCATCGGATAAATCTTTTGATATATTCAGATGGTAGGTGCAGTATGTACCCCATGCACTGCCATATGGCGCTGTTGTCTCTCGTGGCTGTATCTGTAACCTGGCGTCCATGTACACATAGGATCCTTTGTAAAATATTGGAGGAACACTTGTGTACTGAATGGAAGGCAAATACTATGGCTATAGGTTACAGGACCTTATGAATGGGGCCTAATAGTCTCTCTTATAACGTGGTACATTAAGAGACTGCAGCTAGGACAATGTGCATCTGCACAAAGGCGGAGGTTGGATTCTACACAAAGCCACATGGTGTTTGATTAAACACGTTCTGCAATCCGGACGTCAGCTCCTCCTTTGCTGTGATGGTGAGGACCCGGCCTCTACATTCCTCATCTAAATACAGTGCTGGACGGCTTCCCGCGCGGCTACAATACAATCTGCTCTCATACAAGCAGAAGAAGGAAAAACTGAAGACGGGGTTAAAAACCAGGAATGATTAACCCTTTAACCAACATTTTACCGGAAGTATTATACCAGAAGAGATGTCTTGTACTGGCGCACCCCTGATCATGAGCCCGTGCCTGGCCTGGTGCCATGTTCCCATTTTATACCATATACTTCTTACAATTCCCTCGTGTATTCTTTACATTGTGCCGTCATTTATACTACAGTTTTATAGAATGCTGGTAGTATAATGAAAAAGATTAGGACTATGGGGGAGATTTATCAGAGCTTGTACGCCACTTTCCCCAATATGCCACATGGGTGTGAAGAATGGTAGCCCGCGGTGGAGTGGGCCCGCGCAAGGTGTACCCGCCCCACACCAGCAAACTTCTCATAAGTTCACAGGCTGTGGCATTACTCTATGCTATGCACGGCCTGGCGTAGAATTGCTGATGGCCACAGAAGCACCGCGTATGATAAATCTCACACTATCTTCTCCTAGATTTTCAGAGGAATGTGTTCAGCGCATGCACAGAGAAGGCCCAATGTAAAAATTATCCTCTTAGCATAGATACTGTAAATACAGATACATTCACCCTATAGCTACAGCAATAAAGAAATATCTATTAAAGAGGACCTGTCACCACAAATTATTGCCCCCATCCAAACATACCTACTAAATCTACTCCCCAGCCCCTCTCGAAAGCAGTCCATTTCATAACCCTGGCTTTACTAATATCACTAATATAACATACTTATATGTCCGATCCACGGAGCAGCGGTCCGGCTTATTCATTAGGGGGCCGTCCAGGCACTCCTCTTTCCTCACAGGCCGTCGGCTGCTGCCTGTTCTCTGTGTTTGCAGGGACTAACTGCGCATTTGCCGCCCCACTGACGTTTCCTTTCATTGAAGCTGACAGCATCAACGTCCGTCAATTTCCTTTAAAGGTGACGTCACGTACTGTCTGCGGCTCTGCAGGCGGGACGATGAAGGGTAGAGGCAAAAGACGCTCCAGTGAATGAGAGTGACAGCAGCAGGCAGCCACTGGAATGAGAGTGCCAGAGACAGACCATGTGCTAGAGGCAGACAGCCACTGGAATGAGAGTGCCAGAGACAGACCATGTGCTAGAGGCAGACAGCCACTGGAATGAGAGTGCCAGGGACAGACCATGTGCTAGAGGCAGACAGCCACTGGAATGAGAGTGCAGGTGGCTGAGATGTCCAAAAAGTTTATAAAAAAAAGGGACGGTCAGTGACTCAGACGGTCTATAGATACATATAAAATGTTTTTTAACCCATTCTATTTTGTTGTAGCTAAGAGCAGTTATTTACTATCCCTGGCAACACCAGGAGCTACAGCTAGTATTTTATGAAGTTATTTTTTTTAGCTTAATAAAGGACTCCCAGGATTAAAGAAAAACAAGATCATCCCCTAGACAAGGTAACAAGCACTTCATTAAGGGTATCTACCATCAGTAAATCTGATAGTAGATGTCCTTTAAGGTTTGGCCTATGTGGAACTACAGATCCCAGCATGCCCACTTCTGAAAATGTTGACATAAATGGCTTGCTAATTCCATGTCATTCCCAGGTTGTTATGTTCTTCATACGCACATTGTTTCCCCTTCTGCATGTTAAGTGATACATTGTATAACTTGAGGTGGATGTATAGTCCCAGTGATACAGTGTATAACATGAGGCGGATGTATTGAGACTGGATTTCAAGTCCCAGTTGAATGACAGTGGAATTAACATGGGAGATTTAAATGGACGGATGGTATAGCCCACCGTGATACAGTGTATACATGAGATAACGGAGGTATATTCCCAGTGATACAGTGTATAACATGAGCACATGTATACGTCCCAGTAGTATACAGTAGTATAAAATGAGGCGGATGTACATATGTCCCAGTGTTCAGTGTATAACATGAGTGCCCAGTATGTTATAGTCCCAGTGAGTAACAGTGGTATAACATGACATACCGGATGTATAGAGGTACACCCGTGTATCACAGTGATGTCAACTATAGGCACGATGTAATTCGTCCCCGTGATCACCTGTATAACATGAGGAATGGACTGTATAGTCCCCAGTGATCAGTGTAAACATGAGACGGATGTATATCCCAGGAGATACAGTGTTAACATTACGGCAAGATGATGTATAAGTCCCAGTGGATACAGTGTATAACAAGAGACTGGATTTATCTCCCAGTGATACAGTGTATAACATGAGGCATCCAGTGGATACTGTACACACAGTGGATACAGTGATAACATGAGGCGGATGTATAGTCCCCCAGTGATACAGTTGTATAACATGAGGCAGATGTATAGTCCCCGTGATACGTGTATAACATGAGACGATTATAGTCCAGTGATTACAGTGTATAACAGAGGCACATGTATAGTCCCAGGTTGATACAGTGTATAAGCATGAGACGGATGTATAGTCCCAGTGATACAGTGTTATAACATGAGACGGATGTAAGTCCCAGTGATACAGTTATATACAATGAGGACATGTATAGTCCCAGGATACATGTATAACATGAGGCGATGTATAGTCCCCATGTTACAGTGTATAACATGGCAGATGTATAGTCCCAGTGATACAGTGTATACATGAGACGGAGTATATGTCCCAGTGATACATGTTAACATGAGCACAGGTATATCCCAGTGATACAGTGTATAACATGAGACGGATGTATAGTCCAGTGATACAGTGTATAACATGAGGCACATGTATAGTCCCAGGGATACAGTGTATAACATGAGCGGATGTATAGTCCCAGTGATACAGTGTATAACATGAGGCAGATGTATAGTCCCAGTGATACATGTATAACATGAGGCGGATGTATAGTCCCAGTGATACAGTGTATAACATGAGACGGATGTATAGTCCCAGTGATACACTGTATAACATGAGGCACATGTATAGTCCCAGTGATACAGTGTATAACATGAGGCGAATGTATAGTCCCAGTGATACAGTTTATAACATGAGGCGGATGTATAGTCCCAGTGATACAGTGTATAACATGAGGCAGGAGTATAGTCCCAGTGATACAGTGTATAACATGAGACGGATGTATAGTCCCAGTGATACAGTGTATAACATGAGGCACATGTATAGTCCCAGTGATACAGTGTATAACATGAGCAGCCGATGTGATAGTCCCTTGATACTGATAACATGAGGCGGATGTATAGTCCCGTGATACAGTGTATAACACTGAGGCGGATGTATAGTACCCAGTGATACATGTGTAACATTGAGGCAGGGATGTATAGTCCCAGTTGATACAGTGTATAACATAGGCGTGTGATAGTCCCAGTTGATACATGTGTATCACATGAGGCCGGTATTAAGTCCCATGATACAGTGTATAACATGAGCGGATGTATAGTCCCAGTGAACAGTGTAATACATGAGGCGGAGGTATAGTCCATTGATACTAGTGTATAACATGAGGGCAATGTATAGTCGCCCAGTGATACAGTTGTATACATGAGGCGGATGTATAGTCCCAGTGATACAGTGTATAACCATGAGGCAGATGTATAGTCCAGTTGATACAGGTATAACATGAGCACGGATGTATGTCCCAGTGATACAGTGGTATAACATGGAGTGTTCACATTATGTCCCAGATGCCAGTGTATAACATGAGGCATCTGTATAGTCCCGAGTGAATCATCAGTGTATAACCCATGACAGTACTGAATGGCGGATAGTCCCAGGATACAGTGTATAACATGAGGCAATGTATAGTCCCAGTGGATACAGGATGTATAACATGAGAGCGGATGTATAGTCCCAGTGATACCAGTGTATAACATGAGGCAGTCTTATAGTCCCAGTGATCACGTGTATAACAGGGAGATGCTGTATATGTCCCTGATACATGTATATCATGAGGCAGAGCGATAATAGTCCGCTAGTGATACAGATGTATAACATAGGGATATGTATAGGTCCCATGTGATACACTAGTATATACATGAGGCGTCCATGTATAGTCCCGTGATACAGTTGATAACATGAGGCAGATGTATAGTCCCAGTGATACACGTGTATAACACTGAGCAGATGTATAGTCCCAGTGATACAAGTGTAGACTAGGCGGATGTATAGTCCAGTGATACAGTGTATAACATGAGGCGGATGTATAGTCCCAGTGATACAGTGTATAACATTGAGCCGATGATGTATAGTCCAGTGATACTAGTGTTAAACATGAGGCGACATGTATAGGGGATCCCAGTGATACCGTTATATACATGAGGCGTATACTGATAATGATACCCAGTGATACAGTGTATAACATGAGGCGATGTAGTTCCGGAATACAGTGTATACATGAACGGATGTATAGTCCCCAGTGATACAGTGTATAACATGAGGCGGATGTATAGTCCCAGTGATACAGTGTATAACATGAGGCGGCCGATGTATAGTCCCAGTGATACAGTGTATAACATGAGGCGAGATGTATAGTCCCAGTGATACAGTGTATAACATGAGGCGGATGTATAGTACCAGTGATACATTGTATAACATGAGGGGATGTATAGTCCCAGTGATACAGTGTATAACATGAGGCGGATGTATAGCCCCAGTGATACAGTGTATAACATGAGACGGATGTATAGTCCCAGTGATACAGTGTATAACATGAGACGGATGTATAGTCCCAGTGATACAGTGTATAACTTAAGGGGAATGTATAGTCCCAGTGATACAGTGTATAACAGGAGTGCGGATGTATATTCCAGTGATACGTGTATAACATGAGGCGGATGTATAGTCCCAGTGATACATTGTATAACATGAGGCGGATGTATAGTCCCAGTGATACAGTGTATAACATGAGGCGGATGTATAGCCCAGTGATACAGTGTATAACATGAGGCGGATGTATAGTCCCAGTGATACAGTGTATATAGGTACATGTCGCAGGTACGTGTATAATGTCCGTGAATACGGTATAACATGGGTGATGTATAGCCCCCGTGATAGCAATGTATCATTCTTACGTGTCCTACCCTCATGCCGATCCTTCCTTGTGCTGCGGATAGAGACCCTCCCCATATTGGTAAAATTGCTAGAAACTGCAATTGGTGAGTTCTCTGTGCCTTTCTCATTGGTCAGAGGAATTTCCAACCCAGTTTTGCTTTCTCTTCCTTCAGAATGTATCACTGTAGTTTGCTGCACTGAAGGCTGGCTCTGCCCCACAGACTGCCACATACAAGGTCAGTGGATGCCTCTCGTGGCTTTATTCTTCAGTCTACTTTGTGTGTTGACTTTGTCAGAGGTGTTCACCGTTACGGTGATAGGTCATGGACAGCAGATCGACTGACAACTCAGCTCTGTCTATAACGTACATATGAGATTTGTGGGCAGTGTGCATCGTGGTGGGTGTATGACCATGTATAGAGGGGCTGTGCCTAATAACCAAATGTCACAGCTTAAAATAGTTATTGTGAAATTGTAATCGCGCTGTACATAGTGTTATGCTCTCCTGGGAAGCTGGACAATCTGTGACAACTAGATGACTGGATTTCAACCATCAAGATTGATCTACTTGGTTATGCAGCCACATCCCTTTATCATGTATCACTGCTTCCGAGATGTTCATTCAGGGATCTGGAAAAGCTGGGTGAAGCTGAAATTGTTGTTGACTGAAGATGAAAAAGATGTACCTATGCATAGGGCTGAAAATGTACAACCACTGCTGTATATAACCATGTCAGCCTACAACTCTACAACTATGTTTACAGAACGAGAACTCATGTTGCCTAAAACACTGGAACATTGTTTGTTCTCATGCCTGGAGGACAATAGATGAACAACACCACCTTGCGAATGCTGTAGAAACGTACATGCAGGTGCATACCTTGTTTATACTCCCGATTCCGAGTGGTTTTTGCTCAAAAAAATCATATAAAATTCGGGACCTTGGGAAAGCTGGGTGCATACTGACTGCTGTGTTAAACGGAGATTCTGAATGGTCCGAGAGGACTAATCAACCACTCGATGCTCATACATCAGAATTGAACTTCTACACTTCAGGGACGACACAGTGAATACAGAATTCTCTGGACACAGTGTATAATTAGTGTTAAGAGGAGAGCGCCAGAGCAGCGTATGGGAGCAACAGAGCCTCCATTTTATCATCATTTAGATTGTTTTTTCAGCAAAACCACTCAGCTCAGGGATTTAAAACAAGATATGTTTCGCATCAGTGTTAGCTACAACGCATTCTCGGTATGTTTGTTCATAAGCATGAAATCAAATGGTAAGTTTTTCCTTTAAGACAAACGCCCCCCACATGATAATGCCAACTATTCGCAAATACGGATGGAGCAATGGATGACCTGTGTGTCATTTATGTGCTGTCCGTATTTTCAACGTTGCCATAGACTTCTATGGGAGGCCCGGGCCCAAACCTTCTAAGAATAGGACCCAGGCCTCTGCATATGAATTCTTGCAGCGTGTGAAAACGGACTGTATGTTGGGCCTGATCCCACGGACTGGCACACCTTGCACAGGAGGGAGTCTTTGCATTATACAACCTACGATGGAAGTGTTCCTTTTGTTACGCTTAATACCTTCTTTTTAATCTAAAAGTCTGACGTCTGAATCGCAATACAGCCACGCGCACAGGACAAATGCGTGTATTCACCAGTTTCCCATTCATTCCAGATAACCTTTCTTCTGTAGTGACTGTATGTTATGTTTTTTTTTTTTTCTGGGAGTGCCAAGTAGGAATAGATTGTGGACCCTTATTATACTTTTGTTGAACATATCAGCTAACATAGAGAAATATCCATATTCATAGTGCACTCTGCACCGTTCATGTTATTGTCCAGATTAAATCAGTGATCCAATGATAAATACTGGGAATACTCGCCAGAGGGTATAACTGTATTGCACATCTGCAAGGATGGAGATCGGCTGTGCCTACTGTAATTTACTAGAATCCAATCAGGCCTTGTTAACCTAATATCAATCGATTGATATAATGTATATCATAAATATCATATGTGCAGTGGGAAATTTATATGTATGGCTTTAAATGGGTGTCCAGTTTTTGAGGACTGCAGCTGCGACTCCATTGTAAGCAGGAGCGGTAGGACTGATGCTCTACTACCTGCGTGGTTCATTTGCTTAGTGACGAGACGGTCTCGGCTCATGAAGCGGTGGGATAACTCCAGTGGTCAGCCATAGCACTGTGCTATGGGGCCCACAGTGTCAGGGGGCCCCCGTCATCCTACCTGACACCTAAAGAGTGGATGATGTGCACCATTATATAACACATTATGCTGCACACTGTACAGCATAGTATGTATATTTATAAAATATTGATCATATATGCCTGTATCTGTGTATGGTGTAGTTTTATATCTAAGTCTGTGTGGTGCTTTATATGCCTATACTGTGTATGGTGTGTTAATTACTTTATGTGTGTGCTATTATATCTTATGTAGTCTGGTTGTTTAAGTGCTTTATGTGTGTCTATTATTGTATGTGGTATGGTGATGTTTCATTACTATTATTATTTTACTTATTGTACATTTGATAGATAAAAATCGTGCAGTTAATCCAGGCATGAAATTTACTTATTTTCACTTACCCTTCTGACGGACTTCACCGTCAGTGTCATTTTGCCGCGATTCACTAGATTGTGCACCCGATATCCTGCATTTGTCGCTACCCCGACAGAGTTCATCCTTCTTTTAAGTGGTGTGTGTATGCTTGGGCTTGCGCCAAGTTAAATTCCCGGTTCTCGTCCGAATCAGTCGGATCATCCGACGGCCCAGCACCAATTTGTGTCGAATGGAGTGACACAATCCATGTGCATGCACTGTTGAATCCTGTCAACAGGCGTGCAAATCCCGAAAAAGATGACAGATAGTCCGGCAAAAGTGTTATCGTAACCCTAGTAAATGAGCCCCATGTGTGTTTTATGTTGTGTCTAAAGGTGACCTAATGGTAGTAGTGCAGGACTGGACAGATACAAGTAGCTGCCGCAAACTGGAGCCATAACACTGCAGCCTATAGTAAAGTGTTATATTTTGGTTATGATGAAGTGGCTTTAGATGCTGGAGTGATCCCACATTAGATCCAATTGACATAACTTTTCTCAGATAAGCCTGTAATGGGCCCAGTTGCTGGTAGATCCCATGCATTTGAGAACGAGGGGTGGAGTGGAGTCCTTGCATCATAGTAAGTTATAATGCAAGAATTCTCCATGTGTCCAAACAGCACATCGACATTGCACACAATGCCCAGTGCATGTATGCCAACAGGGGTAGGGGAAAAACAGATGCTGTCAGATCTTCGTGGTGAGAATTATCTCCCTGGAGATCTAAGGATTCGCTTTTAAAAATCATTCGCCGAGCCTTAGGGTACGGTCAGACGGTGGGTTCTTGGTCCGTCCTTGGTTGTGTATTAAAAGCGGCGTGAATGTGCAGTGTTTTTTGCATGTTTTATTATCGTTTGGCTGGTTTAAATCCTTTTTTCCAAATTCTGGAAGTGTAAGCAGCTGTATTAACATTTTCACACTCGCTCCTTACACTTTTAGATAAGAAAAATGGTTCAAAAACATGGTAAACATACAATAGTGCATGCCTTTTCAGTGAGTTTAAAAATGGGCGCAGAAGGGACCCTGTTGACTGCACCCTTACCTTGTTTGAGATCGGAGATGTTGTATCAGTTGTACTTTACACTTTGAGGTATTGGCCAGATTGTGGGGTTGGGTAGGGGTGAGGGAGTTGAGGTCTCATTGTATGGCTTTTTGTTACTATGTATGATGCTTTTATTCTACATTGCAAAAAATACTGTATGTAACATTCCTGTAATTTGTTTACAATAGCAATCAGAGGTTTCGGCTTAAATAAGACACATGGTCATCACATTAGATCATGTAGAGGTCTATGGGGAGGAGAGGGGTAATTTGAGCCGTATCTATGTAATAAGAGAAAATACACGACAAGGCTGCTACGACAAAGTAGTGTGTTTCTATCTCTCCCGACTGCTTTATTCCATCAATATACAGTGTATAACGTAGCCATCTTTATTAGGATTTTCCTTGTTTTTATATCAAGTCTTCAGTTTGAGAAATTTGGGGTTTGATGCCCTTATAGGAAAACCTACCATTGATTTGATGCATTATGAAGCAAACATACCTTGAGAATGCTGTAGCTACACTGATGCAGGATCATATCTTGGTTAATCCTGTGCTGAGTGGTTTTGCTGATAAACGGATGTTATGATAATGAAGCTTTGCCCCTCTGTGCTCCTTCAGCGCGCTTGGGTCAGGTTGCTTCTCCTAGCATGTGCGTTTTTTCTCTGCAGGAGATGATGCAATCATTTTTCTCCCTGCCAGACGAATAATCATTCTCGCACCATCCCCCAGCTACTATGTATGAGTGATCCAGCGTGGTTGATTAGTCATATTTGACTAACCTCCATTGTACTTCCAATCTCCGTGTGTAATGTGTTGATCGGGAAGCCTGCTATGACCCAGCTTTGCCAAGGTCCTGAATGTTCTAATTATTTTTTCACAAAACCACTCAGCCACGGATAACCAAGATGCATCTGTACAGCTATCCAGCATTCTGAATGTATATTTACTTCATAATGCATTAAATCTAATGGTAGATTAACTTTAAACCATTCTAAATAGCTATTCTTGTCAGCCTCTTTTTTCCTAAACTATCCAGTGGACGAGTAAAAACAGAACCTTCAAGTCAGGAGTAGCTGAGCTCAATCAATAAACTCTTCATGACCACACACAATGAATGTGGTCGTTGCTTCATGGGTCCGATTTATGTCTGTTGCGTTCTGGTGCTGTACAGTGGAGGTCTGGGTGTTAAACTCTCTACCATTAATGTTGTAAAAGTAAATTTCTGGAAGACAGAATATGAAATTATACATTTCTTATGGCCACTCTGAATATTACTTAGATATAATATAACTCTTTGTATAAGCTGTGATATGTGTTACAGTAAATCTAGAAGTAGGTCATTGTTAGGTTATTGCAATGAATGAAAATAATTAATTATCACTGATACATGTTACCAAGGTGACCATGCAACTAATGCTATCCCTGGTGTGCTTCTCTTCTAGTGTTCTATCCGTCATACTCGTCTGTCTGTCTGTCCTCACATATCCTGATTTTTTCTTTACTTCTTTTAGTTTTGTTGGGAGACCAAGAGTGAAGCTGACTGCCTGGAAAACATCCGCGAGTTCCTAAGAGCATGTAGTCCTCTCCGTGTGGAGTGATATGAGCTATCACTTACCCCTGTATTATACATGAGGCTGCTCTAACTGTGTTCTGCATGTAACATCGAGAAACTATTCTTGCTTTAACTAGGTTACCTCACTCTGTACAGTATAAAAGATCCTGTTCATACGAAGTGCAAAGAGGTGATGATTTCTGCTCTTTAAAATCTAACTTTATGGGTAGGAGGTTTATGCGTGTTGACAGTCTAATTTGGATCACCTATTTGGGAGACACGTAACATCTCTGGGTTTAACGTATAAAAGGTTCCGAGTTGTTCTAAGGAACCACCACTTGTAGTGGCAGGTTCCGATAGCAATACCGTGGCACCACTCAGGTAGCTGTGCGGAGCTTTTTAGTTAGTGTTTTAAACCGCGGTATCCGGTTTACAAAACGAGTAAAAAAAATAAAAAAAAAAGTATACAAGAAAAAAGAAATTTTAAAAGTTATATAGCCGGCGCAGCAGGTACGCGCTCGGCGCTTACCGTGCGCGGCTCTCATTCACTTCCTCCTGCGCCGGCTACAACGTTTAAAAGTGTTTTAAACCGCGATACCAGCGGTTTAAAACACTAACTAATAAGCTCCGGCACCAGCTCACCTGAGCTGGTGCCCCCTATTTCCATCGGAAAACCTGCCACTACAGTGGTAGTTTCCTATAAGTTGAATTGTATGTAAGTCGAAACTGTATATTTTATAATTGTAACTCCAAGCCCAAACTTTTTTTTGTTTGCCCCTTGACAGTGGTGTTTCAAAATTTTTTGGATTGCGACAGGGATTATCAATAAGCTTCATTACAGACCTTTACAGGTGATCTTGCAGCGGTGGGACTATAGTAACTCAGAGAGCTTCACCAGAGGTCACCGTGTGGCAGAGGGGTCCTGTCTGTAACTATGAGGTCGTCTTAAGTCGGGTGTCCTTAAGTAGGAAACGCCTGTACATGAGATATTATAAATCGGGTTATCTTTCAAATTACAGGATAACACAATTATATTAGGTGCCTAATGAGGAAGAGCTTTGTTTTATATTAAAAAGATGTAGTTTTGTAGTTTGGGAGCCTGCCCCGATTTACATGATTGACAGATCTCTCCCTATTACCTAGGCTGGTCGAGATCTGTCATTCCATGCCCAGCTTCATGTCCATGCTGTCTGAACCAAAATGACAAGTTCCTTAAAATCCCTTCCAGTTTTCGTTGCAATATATGAAAATATAATGCTAAAAATTTTCTAAAAATGACAACCTTTGCTTGTTTTTCTCCTTTCTTACTGTATAGCGACACCTGCGTGGCTTGTCAGAGGAATGTATATGATGGGGAATGATGGTATGTTTTGTCTGCCTGATATGCCAGTCATGGCATGTTGCTGCAGAATACACTATCTCTGCTTTTTATCTATTTCCACCATTCCTCTCCTTACAATTAGAGAACAATAAAGTATAAGACAGTCTAAGGGGGATTTATCTCTCGATTTTTGGCATAAAAAAGAGGCAACTTTATTTAAAATAATTCCAAAAAGTTGCAAGTTCACTCCCCTTCCCTCCTGACGTATGTGCTGTTGCACAATTTTACTGAATTTGAGATTAATAAATCTCTCTGGAATTCAAAAAATAAAGGGCCAACACCATCAGAAATCTGAAAAGCAGCAAAGCCCAAAGGCAGATACAGAACTATGCACAGAGCCTGCGTATGATAATCCCCCTAGAATCGAACAGACCTCAAAATAACACCTTTAAAATATTCTTCATATTTGCTACTACTTGGCTGCATCTTTATATGCATGTGTGCCAGGCAGGTAGACTTCCCAGTGCAGGGTCCGCTTAGAAGGTTAAAGTTCGATTTTACGTTCGTAAAACGTTTACGTTACGTTGTGTTTTCGTCTAACGCATGTGTTTCAAACAGCGAGAGGAGATCTGCCTAATAACATTGGTGTAAACATTGGGGGGCATTTACTAGGGCCTGATTCGCGTTTTCCCAACGTGTTTACCACCCGATATTTCCGACTTGCGCCTATTTTCCCTGAATTGGCCCCGGGATTTCGGCGCACTGCGATCGGATTGTGCGCACTCGGCGCTGGCATGCACATAAGCGACGGAAATTGGTGGGGGGGGGGTGGCGAACGAAAACCCAACAGATTCGGAAAACCGCCGCATTTAAAAAAAAAGAAAAGTGTCGCGGAGCTTCACTTACCTTCACTAGAATAGGGCCTGTTAACTGTGTATTCCAATGCTCTTCAGCGCAGCAGTGCACCTGGTGGACGTCGAGGAACTGCCTTTAATGAATCCCGGCCGTGACCCGATCCACACCGCAGAGAACTGTCCACTGGATCGCGATGGACCGGGTGTAAATCTGCACCATAGTGTTTTACAAATGTGCTGGTTAAAGCTTTTTAAACATACGTTAACAGTGTGTTTGTAATGCTTTGTTAACGTATAGCTTAACCATTGCGTTTACCACCTGATTTGTAAATGCGATTTTGACACAATAATGCAAACTCTTTCTCAGCTGTTTGAATACACATGCCTTGGCACGCAACACAAACGCAACTGTGACCAGCACGCTCTACAGTTGTATTGTCCCCTCTTTCTCTACCCTGTGTAAATGTTTGTCTCCACAAAATCCTGTGTGACCCCAGGTTATAAAAGGCCGCTGGATACACCTATATGCGTATATTGCGTATGTGATTCGGCAGGAAATTTTCTACTGTTGTTTACACACGTATGTTCATACACACGTTCTGCCACGGTACACCTTGCAAATATATTTATACCCCACAACTATACTGGTAAGATAAAAAATAAACTACATACTCGCCTGTGCTCCTCTCATTCCAATCCCGGTGTCTGGCTGGTCTTCTTTAATCTTGACGCACCTGGAAAAAAGACCTCTAATTATAATTCCTTTATTTATATAGCGCTCTATAGATTACGCAGCGCAGCACAGAGCTTGCCAGATCATCCCCGTCCCAATGGGCTCACAATCTAATCACCTACCAGTATGTTTTGGAGTGTGGGGAGTAAACCAGAGACCTGGTGGAAACCCATGTAAACACGGAGAGAATATCCAAACTCAAATGCAGATGTTGTCCTTGACTTGAACCCAGGAACCCACTCCCTGATTAAGTTACCAGAGCTGGTAGAAGGCTCCTGCTGATGTAACTTAAAAATTAAAGGCAAAAGTTGCAGGGGTGCATGCCTTACATCCTAAGGTGATGTCACACTTGGTGTTTTTAGCCGTTTTTTAGCATGCGGTTTTTGTCCGTTTTTCATGCGTTTTGCTGCTAACAACTGTTAATTTATTAAGATAATTGGAAAAACTCAACAAAACTGTCAAAAACGCATACATTTTAAAAAACGACTAAAAGCACCACGTGTGACATCACCCTATACTGTCCCCCTCTAATACTCTACTCATATTGTTGAGAACCCATTTTTCACATGATTAAATTGGCTAAATTAATTGCAAAATTCAAGGTGCCCTGATGCGTCCAGAGCTGGTATAGATTCATGTAGCACATGTCTACAGTGAGGCATAAAGTTTGTGTATTTTGAAATTCCTTTAGGCAAATATCTGAAATATCTTGGTTCTGAAATACACACCTGCAGTAGCGGGGGGTTAATGGTTGATGGTGATCACCTGTGCTTTCTCTAGAAAGTCTGGGCACTCCCGTTATTTTGGACTGGAATGTGTGGACGTATGTTTCCATGGAATGAATAGACTGATACATTAGATCTTGCACTTTTTTCCCCAGTTATTTGAAGCGCACGACCTTTATGCTGTGGAGACCTTTTCAAAGATATTGAACACACTATTACTGCTGTAAACAACAGAGCCACCGAAGGTAAGGCGTCCATCACCTCCACACAGTAACTGTTGTGTGGGAGTAAGTTTGTCTTAGGGCGCTTTCACACTGTGCTTTCGGTTGGTTTGCTTGCGTTTTGAAATGCGTTTAGAACTAGAGATGAGCGAGCACTAAAATGCTCGTGTCTCGTTATTCGAGCCGAACTTTCCAGATGCTCGAGTGCTCGTCTCGAATAACGAACCCCATTGAAGTCATGGGAGACCCGAGCATTTTTTTAATAAACTGAACAGTAAAAGAACACATGCAAAAAAAAAAAATACCAGATGTTTGCAGATGTTTTACTTGTAAGAACACTTGAAATACACTATTCTTCACTTTGCAGTTGTTCGCGCGTGTCCCCGCTAAGTTAGGAGATGTGCACGAACATCTGGAATGGTGAAGAATAGTGTTATTTCAATGTGTGTCGCACTTAAATGCTCCTGTGTTTCACTGTTTTTAATGTTTTAATTCTTTCTTCACATTGCAGTTGTGGCGCTCGTGTCTCCTCCGATAGGTTTCGGAGATACGCGCGCACACCTGCAAAGTGAGAATAGAATTAAAACATTAAAAACGTGAATACAGGACCTTTAAGTGGCAGAACACTTGAAAAACACTATTCTTCACCATTCCAGATGTTCGTGCACATCTCTAACTTAGGCGGGAACACGCGCGAACACCTGCAAAGTGAGAATAGTGTTATTTCATGTGTTCTTCAAGTAACATCTTGCAAACATCTGTAATCTTTTTTTTTTTACATAAAAATACTTTAATTATTCAATTTATTTTATTAATTTACTGCTCGATCTCGAGCCGGCGACATACTCGTTCCGAGAACGAGCCGGTCCAGTATGCTAATACTCGACCGAGCAGTATATCCGGACGAGTATACTCGCTCATCTCTAGTTAGAACAGCTGAGGAGAAGTGATTTGCCTATTACATTATTGTCATCACTTCGTTTACACATCGTAAAACACAATTGTTAACACATGCGGTTTGTGTAACATTATGTAAACCTGTTACTTTAACAAAACGCATGTGTTAACAAACAATAATGGTAACAACATTTTAACACATGCGTTAACATTAATATTAAAATCGTTGTGTTACAATGATTAATTGGCAAATCAACTCTCCTCGGCTGTTGTAAATGCGTTTCAACATGAAGGCACAACCAAAACGCACCGTGTGAACGTGACCTGAACTTTGGTTAACCCAAATATTTGAACTTCTTCGAAATGCAGATATCATAACTCACCATTATACTGTACACGTAGCCTTATATAATGCAGGATAATGTGCTAAATGAACTTATAATCTAAGAGAAGAATCATCAGCAATAGAAAAAAAAAGTGGCACTCGCTTTAAAAGATGAAATCCCAAATCTTCATTGATCCTGAAAGTGCACACTGCACGAAACGACCCGTTGCCGTCGCTGTGTGTGGACGTCCTCCCTCCGCACTAAAACACTGTTATCCATAAAGTTTCTATTCACCTCAATCGCTTTTGTCCTGTTTGCATGCAGATGGAATTGTAACCCATTCACACTGAAAACTTAAGTAAAAGAAGTAAGGAGACTAGAACAAGTGTGGGGTGGAGAAAGATATGATCTGTGCTTAGATGTATACAAAGTTTCTTGTAGGAAAATGTATGACTTGGAGGCATACATTTATATCACGTTTTCCTCGCTCTTCTCCTGGCCATATCCACGATTACAGCATTCTTTTGTCTGCATTTATAACTTCTATTATCTTTTAAAAAAAACAAACAGGATGGAAGGATATAGCAAGGTAGCATCCTTGCTACTCTACTGCGACTGCAATAATGCTCAGCGGAGGCCATTGAGGCTATGAGGGGACGGATTCAAAGTATTGTATCCCTCCCCAGCTTCTGCTGCGTTAGATGTTGGCTCTGCGAGTGGGAGACCAGAGTGTATGTCACTCTCCATATAACGACAAAACATTACCTGGGGAACACCCTAACACAGCAGCACGGAATCACGTGGCTGCTGCCCAACGTTCACTCCTGCTCCCGGCTTCAGGCACAAGGAAAGTAACTGGACGATGTATCGCCATACTGTAGGCACAGACGGATAGCCTATGTGCAAGGAACATTCCGGACATAATCCGTACATTGGAGGGAAATTAACATTGGTGTGACCAGCCTTCACGGATAGAGTTTTGTTAAAAGTTAGTAACCCTTCACATGTAAGCTATTAATCAATTTGCGTAGTCTTTGTGTATTGACTCTGATGCGTCAACAAGTGCCCGACACGTGTAGGTATTGTCCGGCCCTCCAGGACAATGCCCAAATGGTGATCACCAGACATAAAACTTTCTTATGATTTGATTTTCTCCATGTACTTTCTGCTTTATTATATGACTCTAATATTTTTAATATATTATATATTATATGTGGTGCTGCTGTGCAAATAAGTGACTATCTTAGGCTACATCACGTGATAACATGATGGGATATTGCAGAACTATATACCACCCATAGACTGGCAATGGCGGCCCAGCGACGGTACGGTTTCAATCCGTCCGTAACAGGGAAAAAGATACGAGCATATTTTATCTTCTCCGTTGTGCGGGGTGGTAGCCTCCCCTCTTCAGCGTCGGCACCGCCGCCACCTGTGTGAAGTACCTTATTCACCGTTTTAGGTATCAAGCTACTATTGTCATCATCAATAGTTTACACAGACTACAAACAACCCTGTGTGTAGTAGAAGCCCTGCAGTCATCTAATCCCCATATAAACAAGCGGCACAGTATTTTTGTGATATTGCCAAAAAATTAGGACGATTGTATCTGTGTTTCTGATGATAAACATAGTAAGATAAACGGGAGGAAGGAAGAGTCTTGTACCATGTGAATAAACAGTTACATTTTACTTCTCTTGCATATTATTGTTTTTATCGTTATTCCTCATGATTTTTATCTTTGTTCCTGAACAGAAAGAGGCATTGAAGAGGCCAGTTCTCGGACTTCTTCACAGTCTATCGTTCATAGCACCTCCCAGATAAATACCACAGGGAGCCGAGAGTTCGACACGAGTAATACGGAGGCAATCCAAAACCTATGGTATGTCTCTGATTTTGAGTATTTCACACATTTTGAGGATTTTTAAAAAAAACTTTTATCGACCCGCAAACAATGTAGTAAAGTGGGATCCTACACATATATTTTTATTTCTGTAAGATAAGGGGAGAATCTGAAACGGGGATTCTATGATTTGGTTTGGTGTTTTTATTTAGAAGTTAGTTTAAATGGACTGACTGGACTCAAGATCTATCCTGGAGTCTGTTCTCCCACCATTCACACTGAAATGACACTTTTTGCTATACAAAAACAAGGAAAATCACAAATCAACAATGGACATGTAGATGCCAAATAATAATCCTTTCTAGATTAACTGGCAAGGGCAAGATCGACTCACAGGCTTTTTGGCTCATGCCACAACCGTGCGCTTCACACGGCTGTAATTAGGTTTGTCATGTGTCGGTGACGAACTGTTTGGAACGAACATGACCGGCATTGTAATAAACCTTCAGATCACTGCTCTCCCATATAAATGTTGTGCAAGTGACTTTCTCTCTATACCTGATATAAGACTACATGCGATGCTTTCTCAGAAGGATGAGACCTTAATGCTAGTGGCGGGGAGCAGGACAAGTTTGTCTACTAGATGAAGGAGGGACGCGCTCGTGTTATGATGGGACAGGGACGCAGACTGGCTTTGTCTATAGAGGGCAGAGGGGCAGGACTCACAGGCTTGTCCTATAGTGGCAAGGGAGCAGGACTCGCAGGCGCTTGGTCATTAGATGGGCAGAGGAGCAGGACTCGGATCAGGCTTTGTCTATAGATGGGCAGAGGAGCAGGACTCGACAGGCTTTGTCTATAGTGGGCAGAGGAGAGGCGACTCGCACACGCTTTGTCTATAGATGGGCAAGGGCTTAGCAGGGACTCACAGGCTTTGTCTTATAGAATGGGCGCAGAGGGAGAGGTCACAGGCTTTTTCTATAGAAATGGGCAAGGGAGCAGGATTCACCAGGCTTTGGTCTATTAGATGGCAAGGTGAGCAGGGACCACAGGCTTTGTCAATAGATGGGCAGAGGGAGTCAGGACTCAGCAGGCTTTGTCTATATGGGCCATAGGGAGCAGACTCGAGGCTTTTGTTATAAGATAGGCCCGAGGGGAGCAGGGACTCGCAGGCTTGTCTATAGATGCAGAGAGGATTGGGCTTGCAGATGCAAGGAGAGGGAGGAACTCGCGTGCTTTGTCATTAGGTGCAGGGGTCAGAGGGAGCAGGACTCCAGGCGTTGTCTATAGATGGGCAGGGGGAGCCAGGACTGCAGGCGTTGTTATAGATGGGGCGAGTGGGGAGGACTGGCGCTAGGGCAGAGGACAGCTCGCAAGTGCGTTCGTTGTCTATGAGAGGGCCAGAGGGAGCAGGACTCGCAGCTTGTCTATAGATGGCAGAGGATGCGCGACTCGACAGGCGTTTGTCTATAGATGGTGCAGAGGGCAGGGGCAAGCAGACTCGCAGGCGTTGTCTATAGAGATGGAAGGCGAAAGCAAGGACTCGCAGGCTGTCTATGCTGCGGAGGAGCTAGATCCGTGCTGCTATAGTGGCAGGGAGCAGGACTCGCAGGCGTTTGTTCTATTAGATGGGACCGAGGGAGCCGGACTCGCAGGAAGGCGTTTGTCTATACGATGGGGCAGAGGGGGAGGCAGGACTCGGCGAGCTTCTGTCATAGAAGAGGCAGAGGGAGGCAGGACTCGCAGGCTTTGTCTACTAGATGGTGCAGCAGGGAGCAGGAACTCGCAGGCTTTTGTCTTTAATAGGCGAGTGGAGCAGCGAACTCGCAGGGCTCTTGTCTATAGATGGGGCAGAGGGAGCAGGACTCGCCTTTTGTAGAGGGCAGGAGCAATGAGGCTTTTGTCATAGATGGGCAGAGGGAGCAGGACTGGCAGGGCTTGTCTATAGATGGGCAGAGGAGCAGGATCGCGTCTTGTCTATTGGAAGAGCATGGATCGAGTGGTTAGAGTGCAGGGGAGTCAAGGACTCGCAAGGCGTTGATCTCAATCGATGGGCAGAGGGAGCAGGACTCGCAGGGCTTTGTCTATAGATGTTGCAGAGGGAGCCGGACTCTGCAGGCTTGCTGTCTGTAAGGGCAGGGGAGCAGAACTCGCGCTGTTTTGTCTATAGATGTGGCAGAGGGAGCAGAATCGGCAGGCGTTTGGTCTATAGAGGGGCAGGGGAGCAGGACTCCGCAGGCTATTGTCTATAGTGGGCAGAGCGGAGGGAGCAGGACTCGCAGGCGTGTATTATAGAATGGGCAGAGGGAGCAGGACTCGCAGTTGCCGTGTCTATAGATGACACAGAACCAGACAAATAGACTTTCCCTATTGGGACCGGTGCAGGGGGAGAGTATTTCTGTTTCTAGAGTGACCACGTAACAGGACTCTCGTCCATCTGAAAAGACTAGTAAATGAATTGTATGTGAATAAATGAATAGAAAACTAAAAAGTTTAAAACACAACATTATCTATAATAAATCTGTTATTCCATACTTGTGGCTTTCATGAAGTGCACAGAAAGATTCAGAAAATGTCTTTTATGTTTTTAGCCAGGTCGTTCCTTTAATATAATGGCCGCAGGGTTGGAGGGTCATTCATCTCTATTGTCTGTGACCATCTCCTTCAGGACCTTAAGCTTGATTAATGTATAATGTCCTACCCCCGCACTTACACACTCTGAAAAACATCAATAAAAAAAACTTTAAAGCTCTATGCCCTGTTCTCCCACAAAGTCTTACCAAAAAAAATGTCAGCGCCTGCCTAAGGGTTAAGGTAAGATGCGAGTAGGTGGTCCGTCAGACTAACTTGTCTTTTTTGCTGTTCTTAGTCACTTCCTCTCATCAGTAGATCGTGCGTTTATACCTTATTTACATGAATTCTACTTGTTTCATGCAGGACATGAGCGGAAATGGCAGCGTTCAACGATAGTGAACAGAAAGTTTAATTTCAAGCAGCAGCAGAATGAAGATGAATTATCATTTCTAAAGGTGACACATCCATGTTACCAACAGTAGTAGGAGGCGCGCTGTGGGAAGGAACACCATGGCAAAAACGGGAGCTGGTTCCCTGAGTCACTATGTCACAAGAATGTAAGCCAATGGTAAGTTCGGGTATGGGGTGGCACAACTGTTGAATAAACTGGTCTATCGTTTGCCATCATATTTTATCTGATCTCTCATGTGAGCAAGATTGCTCATTACTTAATAAAGAAAGATGGGGAGTACAGGGGGCTTTTTTTTTTTTTTCATAGAGGAGATGTTTTTCTCATGTAACATACATAGCTCTCTCTCTAGCTGTAGTGCCCTGTCTGTCCCTCTACAAACATTGTATAAAATTATAATGACCATTTACAAAAAACTCCTTTTTTTCCCATTCTATCTTTTTCACTTGCCAGAATAGGGACACATGTTACGCACATTGAAGTTCAGTGGATTTCCTATGATCTGACATACATCTCAGAAATACTAGCAAATAATAACCGTCTCCACCACAAATCCAAGACTTTACCACCACCCTTTATCGTGAACATAAGCTTCAGTACCTAGATAATCGGTCATCTACTGTCAGGTGGGTGGGGCTGGTCTGATGCAGGATGTTCTAGACCACCCCATTACGTAACAAAGCCTATTGGGTCAATTGCTACACAGAAAACATTTCTGGCTGCACCATATATCCCTTGGCGACACCTATTGGAAGGACATTATAGGCTGTGTAGGGTGCTTGAGGTAGCGCAGGCTCTCCTTATATACACAGATACCTATTCCATATTCAGGTCAGGCTCCCCTACTTAAAACCCCAACTACAGATGACCGCCATTACAAACGGACACCTAGGAGAGTTGCTCTTACTGGTACATTATTCTGCCCTAGGCTACAATGATCAGCTTTAACATTTTCAAAATGTGGTTAGACTGCAGATTTATTGTTAATCTTGGTTCTTATGACATCAAGATTTTTTGGGTTACAATTTAAGTTATGGTTCCGACTTGTCATACAAATTAATTTAAGTACAAACTTACGGAACCTATCTTGATAATGTAACCTGGGTCTCCTGTATAGACTTGAATTCGTTACTAGAATGTCTTTTAATGAGTGGCAGTGATCTAAGCAGAAGGGATTTTCCTTATTTGGCTGACAGGTCCTGGGGAACTGCAAAAGGTCCATAGACTCTATCCACCATAAAGGAACAATTCCCATAAGGGTTTTTTTTAGGGATAAAGTTGCTTTGAACACGCAAAATGTAAATGATCAGGCGCACACGAGGGTCTAAGAGGATAACCCTGCACTTTTACTGTGTGTTCAGTACAGGATTCCTGCAGCGATCTGGTACTACAATATATAAATATGAATTAATTCTCTCTTCTAGATAACCACTCTCTCCGAGGAGGACTGACAATTCGACAGCAATCAGACTAACAAGAAAATCTTACATGCGGTAAGTCATAGTGGTTTTCAGAGCACTTTTTGTGTGTGATGGCCAGCAGCAGGACGTGTCACAATGTATGCTAATGATCCAGAGGGCGCTCTGTAGTGTTTCGGGAGCCCCCCTCTTTGCTGCTGTACACACTGTGCAGGAGACATCCCTCCTACCCTCTTGCCTGAGGCAATCTTATGGCAGGAGGACTGTTAGCGGCACAATGGTGGGAGAAGTCTCCTTGCCCAAGTAAATAGCCTGTGCAGCAAAGCAACAGAGGGACCTCTGGGACACCCCAAGAGCACTTCAAACTCATTAGCATACCTTAAAGTAACTATTTAGAGGCAGTGAGACCAGCTTATCACAAATATAAAGAATATTACAACAGGCCAGGGTTCTCGAGAACTGAGATTGTGTCCTGGGTAATCATGATGGATTTTTAAATATTAAAGTACTACAGTACATTGGAAGCGGACCTCACAGTACGAAGTGTGAGGACCTCCCCCCCAAGTTCTACGAGTCCAGTTACAATCATGAAAAAGAAATCAATGTTCATGGTCACAACAGGTATGGTTTGTACATATTCCCTAGGGTTGCTGTCCAGCTTTTGCATGGTCAAAACTGTTTGACAGATTCCCTATAACACGCAGATCTGGCACTTTGGCCATAAAATGTGATTCTCAATACCAGTGACTGATACACTGGCCATGGACATTGCTAATGGGGTCTTGTTGTCCCACACAGTGACCAATACATGTACCATTTAGTAACTATTGGTTTCTCATCTACGTTCCATGTGAAATAAATAATCCCAACCTTCCTTTCAATACATCTCTGATCCCCAAACACCCCCCTGCTTCATCTCCTCTGATCTCTCTTCTCCAAAACCAGAACATCCCCAGTGACTTATGTTGTGCTTTTCCAATACTCTGGAAACCAAAACAGTTCCCCCACTATCACTTAATAACCTTCCAACGTGGACCTGAAACCCATCGTTTTGAAAACCACAATAATATATATCTCCCAATCTATGTCTCTCACATCTGGTGTTTCATTACCATCACCCTCCCCTATAGATTTGAGCCCTCACGACCGGGGTTCCTTCTCACTTGTTATTAATTCTGTCTGGCTTGGTTATAGTTTGTCAATCATTTGTGCATATTGTCGTTATGTAATGTATGTGTGAGCCCCTAACTGAATGTCACAACGTGCTTGGTGAATTACTTCTTATTTATACATAAAATAATCATTTATCTTAAAACGGTCCTGTCAGAATATTCTGGAAACCGAACGAAGCTAGCAAAAGAACTTCAGTCTGCTGTACAAAACTTACTCAGGCCTCTACGATATTGATATGAGTACAGAGACTGTTTCGTTCTACCTGAAAAACCTCTATATGAATTTCTCTGGTATACACTAGTATCTCATAACCCTGATTCACCGGTTTGCTTATTGTAGACTCTGTGCTGCTACCCCCGGGTATTGCGGGATAAACACAGACAATGGACGGTTCTTGACACCCGCTGAGGGGCCATGACCACCATGACCTAGGGCCATAATGAGATTGCCTCAACTACTTCCGGCTTCTTCTTCCAGCCCCGCGGCTCCTTACTTCTCCCCTTCTTGCTGGACATTCTGTAAAGTGGTGCCTGCTGTTGGACAATTCTGTCAAGGGGGGTGTCTGCTGTGGACATCTGTAAGAGGGGGCTCTGCTTGGACAATTCTGGTAAAGGGGGGCTCTGCTGTGAAATTCTGTAAAGGGGGGGCTCTTGCTGTGGACAATTCTGTAAAGGGGGGGCTCTGCGCTGTGGACAGTTCTCTGAAAGGGGGCTCTGCTGCTGGTTTTTCTGTAAAGGGGTGCTCTGCTGTGACATTTCATTATTAAGGGGGGCCAGTTACGAGCTGTGGTGGTGTCATCGACAGAGGGGCACAAGGCTGGGGCACAGGTTGGTTGGATGTGTGGTGTGGACCCTGGTCGGGGTAAAGCGGCCCAAGGGCCCCATGGACACGTTATCGCCACTGTACACAGCTAATTGTGATCCAGAATACAAGTATAGAACCTGTATAAAAGTGCAAAAACTTAATAATAGATCTTTCCTACATTTCCCACGATTTTAAAAAAAAGAGAATTATAACGTTTGGGATTTTTTTGTTTTTAAAATGATTTATGATGGAGGTACAACCTGAGGGTCCCTAAAAAATAAGAGAGAAAAGGGAAAAGAAAAAAATTGAAAAATATAAAACTACAGCCTGTCCAATACAAAAATGCCTTACACACCTCGGTCATGGACTAAATGACACACATTGGTATAATTTGCATCATAGTGACCCAACAAATAAAGGTAACATGGAAATTTTTACAGCTGAAAACGGAAAATAAAGATTCACAATAATGTTAACCTTGATGCATTCTTCGATTCGTTGTTCCCTTAAATGTAATGTTAAGTGTATACAGTAGCTCTCAACAATAAAGTGATTTAAGCTAAAAGAGAGACAGGTGGGTCGTGCGTGTGGGCATAAAGATGCATTGAGTGTTGTGTTTTTATGTGACATTTGGGGCCCAATCAGTTGACCCAGGAGAAAGGGAACTGTCACCAGATTTTCCACTATTGGACCTATTGTTGTAAAAAAAATGCATAGGTTCTATCCCCAAAAAAGGAACTATCTAAGCCTACCTGGACCTTGCAGCGAGTCCAAGGGTGTGTGTTTATCCGTGCCAGTTACTGGTGGACTCTAGCCTATGTCTTCGGGAATCACTGTCACCACCCATTGACCTCACGGAGCGAGGCAAGAGGATGACGTCATCTGATGGAGGAGGAATGAGAGAAGGTGCCCGATACATCGCATTGAATAGATAATAAGCCCCTCGTGTGACGCGCTGTCTGTCTGACAGAGTGCCAGGTAGGCTTACAAAGTTCATTTTCTGGGCATAGGAAATTTGTATTTTCTTCAAATTTTGTTTTAGTCCTATTACACCAACAATTCTTTTGACTCCTCCATGTCTAAAACTGGCAGAAGTTCTCCCCTGGATTACTCTTGACAACAGGTCCTACTTCATCATTGGAACAGCCCAAACTCAACTACTAGGACCATCTTCGTGTACATTTTTAAATCCATCAGACCTATTTTGTTACATCATAAATTACTTAATTGTTGATTCTCAAAAAACAAACACGTGTAGTTGCTAGGGCATGGACTGATACAGCAAAGGTACTTTTTTCAAGGGAATTCCAGGGGGCTTGTTGTTTAAGTCAAATAATCACTAAATTATAGATCTACTTAAAATGAGTGGCAATAAAAAGAACAACTTGGTCTAATGAAAAAACCTCCTCATAATCACAACCTGAAGATAAAAAGAATACTACTTATAATTCAGTTTTATATGATTATCCACCTTCAATCTTTTTTTTTGTTTGTGTGGCAGGTTTAAGGTGCCGAGTATGTTTGCATGTTGCTGGGAAACTTTGAGGAAATCTTGCACATTATCACAACACTATCTCAGTACCTTAGAAGACTGGCAAAGATAAGAATCTGATACTAAGTAAATTACTGTTCTGTTCTATACAATGTTGGTTTGCATTTACTCTTATAAAGGAGACGACATTATGGACGTTACATTCGTGATGGGAGTCCTACACTCCTCCAACCATTCACACTGTATTTCATAGGAATATGCATAATGGACAGTACTAAAGATGTATGTTTATTCTAAAACCGTGCATTTCTCTACAGCATGCCGCCGCAGATTATAATGCTGCACCAATCGTTAGGTAACCATTACCTGGTACATGTTAACTCTGCCGCGAGTGTTAATGCCGTAGCGGTTGGCGCCGACCTCTGGATGGTCATCACTCCTGTGATTCATCAGTGAGGATTGATCCATTCCCTATGACGCATGGAGTCTGTATGAGGCCTCCAGGACCAGTCAGTAATCACGTACTTAACATCGGTGCTGGAGGCCACACTGGTTACGATCCATAGAAAGTCTTGCCCTCCATACTGAAAACATGTAGTATCGCAATATATCCAAGGCTTACCGAGCGATAGACCCCCTAGATTAATTAAGAGTACTCAGTACCTAACGAAGGTAAAAAAAAAATTAAGATTTAAAATAAAAATTTCAAATCGCAACGACCATAGTTACGCTTACTCACTAACCTCCCAAATGCCTTTCATCAACATGTCAAAACAGTTGTGAACTTGTTTACCCCATAAGAGAATAGAACCCACAATGTCTACAATCTCCACTTTTTCACACCATTTTTGCAACATATAAAATTGAATAAAAGTGATCAAAAAGTCTGATCCCCAGAGTAGCAATGAATGAAATGTATCACGGCCTGCACAAAAATTTGACATCTTACACAGCCCTACGCCCGAGTATGAAAAAGTAATAGTGTCAGAATAGGCAAAATGAAGAACATTTCTTCTATAAAAGGTTTTTATTTTTTAAAGGGGTTGTACCAGAGCTTGACAATTACTAAAGGTGTCTGGAGGGGGCTGCTTAAAATAAAAAATAAAACTACTACCTTCATGTCGCCCTGTTCGGGGTGTCCCGCGACGGCCTGACGCTCCGGTCCGGGTGCCATGTAAACAACCATCGGCTGCCGGAGCAGTTGCCTGGACTCAGCATCAGGCCGGCCTGGCCGGGTCGGGCCTATCCGGTGACCCCTTTCACAGCATTGTAAATCGGGCGGAAGGTTTGTCGGGTCGGCCGAACGCTGAGCCAGGCGCTGCTCCGGCGGCCATGTTGTTTACATGGCGCCTGGACCGGAGCAACAGCAGTGGCGGGACAACCGGAGGGCACCGGAAGAGAAGTAGTTCTTTATTTTTTTAAGGGCAAGCGGCCACCCTTTAGTAATTTCATAAACTCTCGGCACAACCCCTTTTAAAGGACAACCCTTTCTAGAATTCGCTCTGATATTGTGCATATCTCAGCTGTTTGCTCTAAAAAAAAATCTCTACCTAGGTTGGGGAAAAAAAAGCCTCATTTACACCTTAGATTAATCAAATGTAGTTGGTTGCAGGTTAGTGTCCTCACACGCACCCCGTTCTCTGTCTATAGTACCTAGGAAACCTAGGTAAGGGGCGTTCAGAATTGACACCACCCAGTTCCTGCAAACCCTATAACTTGACTCATCTCATATGAAAAGGGAATGAGAAGAGGTCATATGAGAAGTGTGTGTTGTGTGTGTGTGTGTGTGTGTGTTAGGTAAGCAAATGCCCATAGGACCCTTCCTACTCAGAGGAACTAGTAGTTTAGTGGTGTAAAACAACTATGTTACAGGTCCGTTTAAATTCTGTTAAAACATTATAGAAACCTATATTTTACTATTTTGATATTCTCGGATTGTATTCATTACAAGAAATAGACGGGGTCTTTGGATTTCAAATAGTTAAAGACTGTCAAAACTATTCGTAAACTTCTTCTTTACAATTCATTGGAGTTGGCATTTTTACCTGCTTCACTAACTAACCATGGAATACGAAATGACCAAAGCACTAGAAGACAATTTGTAGGCAGAAAACAAGGGCCCTTTGATTACAGTTCTCCTAAATATGCAATTTTTCCAAAAACTGAGATAAAAAAAAACGAAAACACCAAAATATAAAAATGGTTTGCTCTTTAAAGGGTTTTAAAGAAAAACCCCCCTCGTATGCAATCACTCACCCACCACGGACATCCTATAAATGTCCCATAGTCTTACGTCAGGTTGCTAATACTATTTTCAGTTAATTTTCTAGGTATTGTGGCTTTTATTAATTGTGGAAAAGCACTTCGCTAAATCTTCCACTAGATTCCACTGTGTTTCTCAGCTGTCTGGCATTGGCTGCACACAATCCTTTGTCTCCTTAATGTATCTATTGGATAATTCCTTAATAATAATAATCCTTTATTTATATAGGCCACCAGATTACACAGCGCTGCCAGACGCTTAGCCAAATGTCGTCTCCTTGTCAGTGCACGCCTCCTGCATGAGGTCACCGGCTCCAGCACGGGAGAAGAGCTGAGTATCTCCCTGTCGGTGTGCATTATTATTAGCCTGGACGCTTCCTGTACACAGAGCACCCTTATATATAATTGTGCACGCCTCCTGCATGACGTCACCGGGCTCCAGCAGGGGAGAGGAGGTATCACGCTGGAGGAGTGCATAATTATTAGCCTGGAGCGCCTACGTGATGTACACAGAACACCCTTATATATAATTATGCACGCCTCTTGCATGAGGTCACCGGCTCCAGCAGGAGAGAAGAGGCGAGTATCATGCTGGAGGATTGCATAATTATTAACCTGGAGCGCCTACGTGATGTACACAGAGCACCCTTATATATAATTGTGCACGCCTCCTGCATGAGATGTATAGTCCCAGTGATACAGTGTATAACATGAGGCAGATGTATAGTCCCAGTGATACAGTGTATAACATGAGTCCACCTCAAGTTTACAATGTATCACTTAACATGCAGAAGGGGAAACAATTGCGTATGAAGGAACATAACAACCTGGGAATGACATGGAATTAGCAAGCCATTTATGTCACATTTTCAGAAGTGGCATGCTGGATCTGTAGTTCCACATAGGCCAAACCTTAAGGACATCTACTCATCAGATTACATGATGGTAGATACCCTTATGAAGTGCTTGTTACCTTGGCCTAGGGGATGATCTTGTTTTTCTTTAATCCTGGAGTCCTTTATTAAGCTAAAAAAAAACTTCGAAAATACTAGCTGTAGCTCCTGGTGTTGCAGGATAGTAAATAACTGCTCTAGCTACAACAAAATAGAATGGGTTTAAAAAACTTTTATATGTATCTATAGACCGTCTGAGTCACTGACCGTCCCTTTTTTTTATAACTTTTTGACATCTCAGCCCACCTGCACTCTCATCCAGTGCTGTCTGCCTCTAGCACAGGTCTGTCCCTGCACTCTCCATTCCAGGGCTGTCTGCCTCTAGCACATGGTCTGTCTCTGGCACTCTCATTCCAGTGGCTGTCTGCCTCTAGCACCATGGTCTGTCTCTGGCACTCTCATTCCAGTGGCGCCTGCTGCTGTCACTCTCATTCACGGAGCGTCTTTTTGCCTCTACCCTTCATGTCCCGCCTGCAGAGCCGCAGACAGTACGTGACGTCACCTTTAAAGGAATTGACGGACTTGATGCTGTCAGCTTCAATGAAAGGAAACGTCAGTGGGGCGGCAAATGCGCAGTTTCCCTGCACACAGAGAACAGGCAGCAGCCGACGGCCTGTGAGGAAAGAGGAGTGCGCTGGACGGCCCCCTAATGAATAAGCGGACCGCGCTGCCCGTGGAATCGGCATATAAGTATGTTATATTAGTGATATTGAAAGCGGTTATGAAATGGACTGCTTTCGAGAGGGGCTGGGGAGTAGATTTATAGGTATGTTGGATGGGGGAATAATTTGTGGTGACAGGTCCTCTTTAATAGATATTTCTTTATTGTCTGTAGCTATAGGGTGAATGTATCTGTATTTACAGTATCTATGCTAAAGGAATTTTTACATTGGGCCTTCTCTGTGCATGCGCTGAACACATCCTCTGAAAATCTATGAGAAGATAGTGTAGATTTATCATACGCGTTGCTTCTGTGGCCATCAGCAATTCTACGCCAGGCCGTGCATAGCATAGAGTAAGGCCACAGCTGTGAACTTATGAGAAGTTTGCTGGTGTGGGCGGGTACACCTTGCGTGGCCCACTCCACCGCGGGCTACCATTCTTCCACCCATGTGGCATATTGGGGAAATTGGCGTACAATCTCTGATAATCTCCCCCATAGTCCTAATCTTTTTCATTATACTACCAGCATTCTATAAAACTGTAGTATAAATGACGCAACAATGTAAGCAATACACGACGGGAATTGTAAGAGAAGTATATGGTATAAAAGGGAACATGGCACCAGGCCAGGCACGGGCTCATGATCGGGTGTGCGCAGTACAAGACATCATCTCTTCTGGTATATTTCCAGTCTTCCGTGTAAAATGTTGTTAAAGGGTAATCATTTCCTGGTTTTTACCCCCCGTCTTCAGTTTTTCTTCTTCTGCTTGTATGAGAGCAGATTGTATTGTAGCCGCTGCGCGGAAGCCGTCCACAGACTGTATTTAGTAAGAATGTGGCCTGGGGTCCCTCACCATCACAGCAAAGGAGCGAGCTGACTCCGGATGCAAACGTGTTTATTCAAACACCATGTGGCTTTGTGTAAGTCAACCCTCCGCCTTTGTGCAGATGCACATTGTCCTAGCTGCAGTCTCTTAATGTACCAGTTATAGAGAAGACTATTAGGCCCCATTCACTAAGGTCCTGACCTATGGCCTAGTATTTGCTTCCTTCAGTACACTAAGTTGTTCCTCCTCCAATATTTTCAACAAAGATCCTATGGTACATGACGCCAGTCTACGATCCTTTGGCGAGGGAGAGACCCAGGCCTATACGTCGCTGGTCGACTTGCATACCATAACTGCATTGACGGCCTTCCCCGCGCGGCTACAATCCAATCGGCTCTCATACAAGCAGAAGTAAGGAAACTGAAGCGACGGGGTGAAAAACCAGGATGATTAACCCTTTAAGCCAACTTTTACCGGAAGTTTAATACCAGGAAAGTCCATTGTCTTGTACTGGCGGCACCCCCTGATCATGGGACCCGTGCCCTGGCCGGTGGCCATGTTCCCCATTTTAAATACCATATACTCTCTTTACATTCCCCCTCGTGTATTCTTTACCTGTGCCGTCTCTAACTACAGTTTTATAGAATGGGGTGATGTATAGTCCCAGTGATACAGTGTATAACATGAGGCAGATGTATAGTCCCAGTGATACAGTGTATAACATGACATACCGGATGTATAGAGGTACACCCGTGTATCACAGTGATGTCAACTATAGGCACGATGTAATTCGTCCCCGTGATCACCTGTATAACATGAGGATGCGTACATGTATGTCCCAGTGATACCAGTTGTAAACATGAGACGATGTATATCCCAGTGAGACAGGTTAACATTAGGCAGACGATGTATAGTCCCAGTGGATACAGTGTATAACAAGAGCGGATTATATCTCCCAGTGATACAGTGTATAACATGAGGCAATGGTATACGTCCCAGGATACAGTGATAACATGAGGCGGATGTATAGTCCCCAGGTGCATACAGTGTATAAACATGAGGCCAGATGGATAGTCCCGTGATACAGTGTATAACCATGAGGCGGATTATAGTCCCAAGTGATCAGTGTATAACAGAGGCACATGTATAGGTCCCCCAGTTGATACAGTTATAACTGAGACGGATGTATAGTCCTGATACAGTGTTTTAAACATGAGACGGATGTAGTCCCAGTGATACAGTTTAATACATGAGGGCACATGTATAGTCCCAGGATACAGTGTATTAAACATGAGGCGGATGTATAGTACCAGTGATTACGTGTCAATGAAATGGCCAGATGTATAGTCCCAGTGATACAGTGTTAACATGAGACGGAGTAATCCATGATTCATGATCAGGCAAGTGTCCAGTGACATGTTAACATGAGGACGATGGTATATCCCCAGTGATACAGTGTAAACATGAGCGCGATGTAAGTCCAGTGATACATGTATAAACATGAGGGGATGTATAGTCCCAGTGATACAGTGTATACATGAGCGATGTATATTCCCAGTGATACGTATAGCATGAGGGTGTAGTCCGGAAGACAGAGGCGGATGTATAGTCCCAGTGATACAGTTATAACATGGCATGTATAGTCCCAGTGCTACATGTAAACATGAGGCAGATGTATAGTCCCAGTGATCATTATAACATGATGGCGGATGTATAATCCAGTGATCAGTTATAACTGAGCGATGTATAGTCCCCAGTGATACAGTGTATAACATGAGGCGGTGTATAGTCCCAGTGATACAGTGTATACATGAGCGGATGTATAGTCCCAGTGATACAGTGTATAACATGAGGCGGATGTATAGTTCCAGTGATACAGTGTATAACATGAGGCGGATGTATAGTCCCATGATACTATAACATGAGGCGAGATGTATAGTCCCGTGATACAGTGTATAACACTGAGGCGGATGTATAGTAGCCCCAGTGATACAGTTAGTAACATGTGAGGGGATTGTATAGTCCCAGTGATACAGTGTATAAATGAGGCGATGTGATAGTCCCCAGTGATAGGTAGACATGGGGATGATATCAAACGTTAAATGAGGCGTGTATAAGTCCCGTGATACAGTGTATAACATGAGGACGGATGTACTAGTCCCCATGTAACAGTGTAAACATGAGGACGGATGGTATAGTTACCAGTGATACTAGTGTATAACATGAGGGCATATAGTCGCCCAGGATACAGTGTATACATGAGGCGATGGTTATAGCCCCAGGTGATAAGTTGTATAACATGCAGCGAGATGTATAGGCCAGTGATACAGGTATAACATGAGACGGTGTATGTCCCAGTGATACAGTGGTAATAACATGAGAGGTGGATAGGGCGGACATACATGAGCAATTATCCCGTTACATCAGAGCGATGTATAGTCCGTGATCGTGTATAACATAGACGGATGTATAGTCCCGGTGATACAGTGTATAACCCATGAGCGATAGCCTACAGTGAACTGCGCAGTATAGTCCCCAGTGTACAGTGTATAACATGAGGACATGGTATAGTCCCAGGATAACAGGATGTATAACAGTGAGGCGGATGTATAGTCCCAGTGATACAGTGTATAACATGAGGCCAATTATAGTCCCCAGGATCGTGTATAAGCAGGCGGACCTGCGTATAGTCCCATGATACACTGATAACATGAGGCGAGGTATATCGCATTAGTTAACAGTGTATAACATAGGATGATATGTATGTCCCATTGATACACTAGTATAACATGAGGCACCGTCCGATGTTAGTCCAGTGATACAGTGTTATCAACATGAGGCGAATGTATAGTCCCAGTATCACTGTATAACACTGAGCGATGTATAGTCCTCAAGTGATACAGTGTATACTGAGGCGATGTATAGTCCATGATTACATGTAGAACATGAGGCGGATGTATAGTCCCAGTGCATACGTGTATAACATTGAGCCGATGATGTATGTCCCAGTGATACAGTGTTTAACACATGAGGCGTATGTATAGTCCCAGTGATACAGTGTATAACATGAGGCGGATATATGTAATATAGGCCCAGTGATACAGTGTATAACATGAGGCGGATGTATAGTCCCGTGACATGACAGTGTATACATGAGACGGATGTATAGTCCCAGTGATACAGTGTATAACATGAGGCGGATGTATAGTCCCAGTGATACAGTGTATAACATGAGGCCGATGTATAGTCCCAGTGATACAGTGTATAACATGAGGCGAGATGTATAGTCCCAGTGATACAGTGTATAACATGAGGCGGATGTATACCGTACAAGTGATACATATGTATAAACATGATGGGGATGTATAGCTCCCAGTGATACAGTGTATAACATGAGGCGGATGTATAGTCCCAGTGATACAGTGTATAACATGAGGCGGATGTATAGTCCCAGTGATACAGTGTATAACAGCATGAAGTGTTCAGATGTATAGTCCCAGTTGATACAGTGTATAACATAAGGCGGATGTATAGTCCCAGTGATACAGTGGTATAACATGGAGGCGGATGTATAGTCCCAGTGATACAGTGTTAAACATGAGCGGATTATAGTCCCAGTGATACGTGTATAACATGAGGCGGATTGTATAGCCCAGTGATACAGTGTATAACATGAGGCGGATGTATAGTCCCAGTGATACAGTGTATAACATGAGGTAGATGTATAGCCCCAGTGATACAATGTATCATTCTTGTGTTCCTTCCTCATGCCTCCTTCCTGGAGCTGCGGATAGAAGACCCTCCCTCATTGGTAGATTGCTAGAAACTGCAATTGGTGAGTTCTCTGTGCCTTTCTCATTGGTCAGAGGAATTTTCCAACCCAGTTTGCTTTCTCTTCCTGTCAGTGAATGTATACACTGTAGTTTGCTGCACTGAAGGCTGCTCTGTCCCACAGACTGCCACATACAAGGTCAGTGGATGCCTCTCGTGGCTTTATTCTTCATATCTTTTGTGTGTTGACTTTGCAGAGGTGTCACGTTACGAGGAATAGGTCATGGATCAGACTGACAAACTCAGCTCTGCTATACGTACATATGAGATGTGTGGGCAGTGTGCACTGTGGGGTGTATAGGACCTATGTATAGAGGGGCTGTGCCTAATACCAAATGTCTACAGCTTAAAATAGTTATTGTAAATTGTAATGCGCTGTACATAGTGTTATCTGTTCCTGGGAAAGCTGGGACAATCTGTGACAACTGAGATGACTGGATTTCAACCATTCAAGGATTGATCTACTTGGTTATGCAGCCACATCCCTTTATCATGTATCACTGCATTCACAGAGATGTCATTCAGGGATCTGGGAAAGCTGGGTGATAGCTGAAATGTGTTGTGACATGAAGATGAAAAAGATGTACTATGAATAGGCTGAATGTACAAACGAACTTGTGATAACCATGTCAGCCTACAACTCCTACACTAATGTTACAGAACGGAGACTCATAGTTGGACTAAAAACACTGGAACATGTGTTGTTCTCATGCTGGAGACAATAGATGAACCAAACACACCTTGAGAATGCTGTAGAAACAGTAATGCAGGTGCATACCTTGTTTTATCCCTGATCCGAGTGGTTTTGCTCAAAAAACAATATATAAAATTCGGGACCTTGGGAAAGCTGGGTGCATACTGACTGCTGTGTTAAACGGAGATTCCTGAATGGTCCAGAGAGGACTAATCAACCTGAACTCGATGACTCATACATCAGAAATTGATTACTTCTACTTGTCAGGGACGACACAGTGAATACAGAATTCTCTGGAGCAGTGTATAATTAGGGTAAGAGGAGAAGCGCCAGAGCAGCGATAGGAGCAACAGAGCCTCATTATCATCATTTTAGAATTGTTTTTTCAGCAAAACCACTCAGCTCAGGGATTAAACAAGATATGTTTCTGCATCAGTGTAGCTACAGCATTCTCAAGGTATGTTTGGTTCATAATGCATGAAATCAAATGGTAGGTTTCCTTTAAGACAAACGCCCCCCCATGATAATGCCAACTGATTCGCAAATACGGATGGAGCATGGATGACCTGTGTGTCATTTATGTGCTGTCCGTATTTTTCACGTTGCCATAGACTCTTATGAGGAGGCCCTGGCCGCAAACACTTCTAAGAATAGGACCCAGGCCGTCTGCATATGAATTCTTGCAGCGTGTGAAAACGGGACTGTATGTTGGCCTGATCCCACGGACTGCACACCTTGCACAGGAGGGAGTCTTTGCATTATACAGACATACGATGGAAGTGTTCTTTTGTTACGCTTAATACCTTCTTTTTTAAATCTAAAAGTCTACGTCTGAATCCCTACAGCACCGCCACAGGACAAATGCAGTATTACACAGTTCCCATTCATTCCAGATAACTCTTTCTCTGTATTGACTGTAGTGTGTTTTTTTTTTTTTCTGGAGTGCCAAAGTAGGAATAGATTGTGGACCCTTATTATACTTTTGTATGAACATAGATCGCTAACATAGAGAAATATTCCATATTCATAGTGCAGCTGCCTGCACCGTTCATGTTTATTGTCAGATTAAATCAGTGATCCCAATGATAAAATACTTGGAATACTCGACAGAGGGGATAACTGTATGTGCACATCTGCAAGGATGGAGATCGGCATGTGCCTACTGTAATTTACAGAATTCAATCAAGGCTTGTATAACCTAATATACAATCGATTGATATATGTATATCATAAATATCATATGTGCAGTAGGGAAATTTATATGTATGGCTTTAAATGGGGTGTCCCATGTTTGAGGACTGCATGCTGACACTCCATTGGTAAAGACAGGAGCGGTAGGACTCATGCTCTACCTGCTGGTTCATTTGCTTAGTGAGAAAGAGACTCGGGTCCTCATGAACGGTGGGATAACTCCAGTGGTAGCAGCCATAGCAGCTGCTATGGGGCCCACAGTGTCAGGGGGCCCAGTCATCCTACCTGACACACTAAAGAGTGGATGATGTGCACCATTATATACATATTATGCTGCACACTGTACAGCATAGTATGTATATAATAAATATGTGATGCATATATGCTGTATCTGTGTATGGTGTGTTTATATACTTTATGTGTGTGCTATTATATGCTATATGTGTATGGTGTGTTTATATACTTTATGTGTGTGCTATTATATGCTATATGTGTATGGTGTGTTTATATACTTTATGTGTGTGCTATTATATGCTATGTGTATGGTGTGTTTATATACTTTATTTATTTTACTTTTATTATTTTACATTTGATAGATAAAAATCTGCAGTTAATTCCAGGCATGAAAATTTTACTTATTTTCACTTACCCTTCTGACGGACTTCACCGAAAGTGCATTTTGCCGCGATTCACTAGGATTGTGCACCCGATATCCTGCATGTGTCGCTACCCGACAGAGTTCACCTTCTTTTAAGTGGTGTGTGTAATTGCTTGGGCTTGCGCCAAGTTAAATTCCGCGGTTCGTCCGAATCAGTCGGATCATCCGACGGCCCATGCACCAATTTGTGTCGAATGGAAGTGACACAATCCATGTGCATGCACCTGTTGAATACCTGTCAAAGCTGTGCAAATCCCGAAAAAGATGAACAGTCCGGCAAAAGTGTTATCCGTAACCCTTAGTAAATGAGCCCCAGTGTGTTTTATGTTGTGTCTAAAGGTGACCTAATGGTAGTAGTGCAGGACTGGACAGATACAAGTAGCTGCCGGCAAACTGGAGCCATAACACTGAGCAGCCTATAGTAAAGTGTTATAATTTTGGTTATGATGAAGTGAGCTTTAGATCAGCTGGAGTGATCCCACATTAGATCCAATTGACATGAACTTTCTCAGGCCATGGAAATGGGCCCATGTGCTGGGTAGATCCCATGCATTGAGAACAGAGGGGTGGATGGGAGTCCTTGCATCATAGTAAGTTATAATGCAAGGAATTCTGTCATGTGTCCAAACAGCAGCATCGACATTGCAACAAATGCCCAGTGCATGTATGCCAAACAGGGGTAGGGGAAAAAGATGCTGTCAGACTCTTCTGGTGGTGAATTATCTCCCTGAGATCTAAAGGATTCAGCTTTTAAAAATCATTCAGCCGAGCCTTAGGGTACGGTCAGACGGTGGGTTCTTGGTCCGTCCTTGGTGTGTATTAAAACGGACTGAATGTGCATGTGTTTTTGCATGTTTATTATGCGTTTGGCTGGTTTAAATCCTTTTTCCAAATTTCTGGAAGTGTAAGCAGCTGTATTAACATTTTCACAGCTCCTTACACTTTTAGAAATGAAGAAAAATGGGTTCAAACACATGGTAAACATACAATAGTGCATGCCTTTTCAGTGAGTTTAAAAATGGGCGCAGAAGGGACCCTGTGACTGCACCCTTACCCTTGTTGAGATCGGAGATGTGTATCAGTTGTACTGTACACTTATGAAGGGTATTGGCCAGATTGTGGGGTTGGGTAGGGGTGAGGGAGTTGAGGTCTTCATTGTATGGCTTTTTGTTACTATGTATGATGTCTTTTATTCTACAATTGTCAAAAAATTACTGTATGTAACATTTCCTGTAATTTGTTTGACAATACAGAGGTTTCTGCTTAAAATAAGACACATTGTCATTCACATTAGATCATGTAGAGGTCTATGGGGAGGAGAGGGGGAGATTTGAGCCGTATCTATGTAATAAGAGAATATACACAGACAGAGGCTGCTACAGCAAAGTAGTGTGTTTCTATCTCTCCCGACTGCTTTATTCGCATCAATATACAGTGTATAACAGTAGCCATCTTTATTAGGATTTTCCTTGTTATTGATATCAAGTCTTCAGTTTGAGAAATTTGGGGGTTTGATGCCCTTATAGGAAACCTACCATTTGATTTGATGCATTATGAAGCAAACATACCTTGAGAATGCTGTAGCTACACTGATGCAGGATCATATCTTGGTTAATCCCTGTGCTGAGTGGTTTTGCTGATAAAACGGATGTTATGATAATGAAGCTTTGCCCCTTCTGTGGCTCCTTCAGCGCTTGGGTCAGTGCTTCTCCTAGCATGTGCGTTTTTCTCTGCAGGAGATGATGCAATCATTTTTCTCCCTGCCAGACAGAATAATCAATTTCTGCACCATCCCCCAGCTACTATGTATGAGTGATCCAGCTCGGGTTGATTAGTCATATTTGACTAACCTCCATTTGTACTTCCAAGCTCCCGTGTGTAATGTGTTGATCGAGGAAGCCATGCTGACCCAGCTTTGCCAAGGTCCTGAATGTTATAATTATTTTTTCAGCAAAACCACTCAGCTCAGGGATTAACCAAGAGATGCATCAGTGTAGCTACAGCATTCTGAAGGTATATTTACTTCATAATGCATTAAATCTAATGGTAGATTTACTTTAAACCATTCTAAATAGCTATTCTTGTCAGCCTCTTTTTCCTAAACTATACAGTGGACAGAGTAAAAAACAGAAGCCTTCAAGTCAGGAGTAGCTGAGCTGCAATAACTCTTCATGACCACCACACAATGAATGGGGCTGTGCTTATGGGTCCATTGTCTGTGTGCGTTCTGGTGCTGTACAGTGGAGGTGCTGGGTGTTAACTCTCTACCATTAATGCTTGTAAAAGTAAATTTCTGGAAGACAGGAATATGAAATGTATACATTTCTTATAGGCCACTCTGAATATTACTTAGATATAATATAACTCTTTGTATAAGCTGTGATATGTGTTACAGTAAATCTAGAAGTAGGTCATTGTTGAGTTATATGCATATGATGGAATAATTAATTATCACTGATACATGTTACCAAAGTGACCATGGCAACCTAATGCTATCCTTGTGTTCTTTCTTCTAAGTGTCTATCCGTCATATACTGTCTGTCTGTCTGTCCTCACATATCCTGAATTTTTTTCTTACGTCTTTTAGTTTGTTGCGGAGCCAAAGAGTGAAGCTGACTGCCTGGAAAACATCCGCGAGTTCCTAAGAGCATGTAGTCCTCTCCGTGTGGAGGTGAGTTGAGCTATCACTTACCCCTGTATTATACATGAGGCTGCTCTACCTGTGTTCTGCAGGTAACATCAGAAAACTATTCTTGCTTTAACTAGGTTACCTCACTTCTGTACAGTATAAAAGATCCTGTTCATACGAAGTGCAAAGAGGTGAATGATTTCTGCATCTTTAAAATCTAACTTTATGGGTAGGAGGTTTTAGTAGTTGACAGTCTAATTTGGATCACCTATTTGGAGAACAGACAGTCCTGGGGTTTACGTATAAAATAGGTTCCGTAGGTTTGTTCTTAAAGGAAACCTACCACTTGTAGTGGCAGGTTTCCGATAGCAATACCGGGCACCAGCTCAGGGTGAGCTGGTGCCGGAGCTTATTTTAGTTAGTGTTTTAAACCGCGGTATCGCGGTTTAAAACACTTTTTAAACGTTATAGCCGGCGCAGGCAGGTACGCGCTCGGCGCTTACCGTGCGCGCGGCTACAACGTTTAAAAAGTGTTTTAAACCGCGATACCGCGGTTTAAAACACTAACTAAAATAAGCTCCGGCACCAGCTCACCCTGAGCTGGTGCCCGGTATTTCCATCGGAAACCTGCCACTACAAGTGGTAGGTTTCCTATAAGTTGAATTTGTATGTAAGTCGAAACTGTATATTTTATAATTGTAGCTCCAAGCCCAAACTTTTTTTTGCCCCTGTGACAATTGGTGTTTCAAAATTTTTTTGCTGTAATGCGACCAGGGATTATCAATAAAGCTTCATTACAGACACTTTACAGGTGATCATTGCAGTCTGGGACTATAGTAACATCCAGAGAGCTTCACCAGAGGTCACAGTGGGCAGAGGGGTCTGTCTGTAACTAGAGGTCGTCTGTAAGTCGGGTGTCCTTAAGTAGGGAAACGCCTGTACATGAATTATTAATATTAATCGGGTTTATTCTTTCAAAATGACAGGGATAACACAATTATAATTAGGTGCCTAATGAGGAAGAGCTTTGTTTTATATTAAAAAGATGTAGTTTTGAGTTTGGGAGCCTGCCCCGATTTACATGATTGACAGATCTCTCCCTATTACCTAGGCTGGTCGAGATCTGTCAGTCCATGCCCAGCTTCATGTCCATGCTGTCTGAACCAAAAATGACAAGTTCCCTTAAAAATCCCTTCCAGTTTTTCTGCAATATATGAAAATATAATGCTAAAAATTTTCTAAAAATGACAACCTTTGCTTGTTTTTCTCCTTTCAGTTACTGTATAGCTGACACGCTGCTGTGGCTTGTCAGAGGAATGTATATGATGGGGAATGATGGTATATTTTGTCTGCCTGATTATCTCTAGTTCTGGCATGTTGCTGCAGAATACACTATCTCTGCTCTTTTTATCTATTTGCCACCATTCCTCTCCTTACAAATTAGAGAAACTAATAAAGTATAAGACAGTCTAAGGGGGGGAGATTTATCTCTGATTTTTGGCATAAAAAAGAGGCAACTTTATTTAAAATAATTCCAAAAAAGTTGCAAGGTCACTCCCCTTCCCTCCTGACGTATGTGCTGTTGCACTAATTTTACTGAATTTGAGATTAATAAATCTCTCTGGGAATTCAAAAAATAAAGGGCCAACACCATCAAGAAATCTGAAAAGCAGCAAAGCTCCAAAGGCAGATACAGAACTATGGCAAAGAGCCTGCGTAATGATAAATCTCCCCCTAAGAATCGAACAGACCTCAAAATAACACCTTTAAAATATTCTTCATTATTTGTCTACTACTTGGCTGCATCTTTATATGCATGTGTGCCAGGCATGGTAGACTCAGTGCCAGGGTCCGCTTGAAGGTTAAAGTTCGATTTTACGTTACGTAAAACGTTTACGTTACGTTTTGTTTCGTCTAACGCATGTGTTTTCAAACAGCTGAAGAGGAGATCTGCCTAATTACATTGGTGTAAACATTGGGGGGCATTTACTAAGGGCCTGATTCGCGTTTTCCCAACGTGTTACCCGAATATTTCCGACTTGCGCCTATTTTCCCTGAATTGCCCCGGGATTTCGGCGCACTCGATCGGATTGTGGCGCATCGGCGCTGGCATGCACGCGACGGAAATTGGGGGGGGGGGTGGGCGAACGAAAACCCAACAGATTCGGAAAAACCGCCGCATTTAAAAAAAAAAGAAAAGTGTCGCGGAGCTTGCACTTACCTTCACTAGGAATAGGCCGGTGAACTTGTGTATTCCAATGCTCTTCAGCGCAGCAGTGCCACCTGGTGGACGTCGGAGGAACTGCCTTAATGAATCCCGGCCGGACCCGGATCCACCGCAGAGAACGTGCCACTGGATCGCGAATGGACCGGGTAAGTAAATCTGCACCATAGTGTTTACAAAATGCATGTTTTAAAGCTTTATTAACACAACGTTAACAGGTGTGTTTGTTAATGCTTTGTTAACGTATACGTTAACATTGCGTTACCACCTGCATTTTGTAAATGCGATGTTGACAACAATTTATGCAAATCTCTTCTTCAGCTGTTTGAATACACATGCCTTGGACGCAAACAAAACGCAACGTGTGACCGCAGCCCTACAGTGTATATGTCCCCATCTTTCTCTACCCTTGTAGAAATTTTGTCTCCACAAAATCCTGTGTGACCCCAGGTTATAAAAGGCCGCTGGGATAACACCTATATGCGTAGTATTGCGTAAATGATTCGGCAGGAAATTTTCTACTGTGTTTACACACGTATGTTGCATACACACGTTCTGCACAAGTACACCTTGCAAATATATTTATACACCAGCAAACTACTGGTAAGATTAACAAAAAAATAAACTACAGATACTCGCCTGTGCTCCTCTTCATTCCAATCCCGGTGCTGGTCTTCTTTAATCTTGACGCACCTGGAAAAAAGACCTCTAATTATAATTCCTTTATTTATATAGCGCCTATAGATTACGCAGCGCAGCACAGAGCTTGCCAGATCAGTCCCCGTCCCCAATGGGGCTCACAATCTAATCAGCCTACCAGTATGTTTTGGAGTGTGGGAGTAAACCAGAGGACCTGGTGGAAACCCATGTAAACACGGAGAGAATATACAAACTCAAATGCAGATGTTGTCCTGGGACTTGAACCCAGGAACCCACTCCCTGAATTAAGTTACCAGAGCTGGTAAGAAGCTCCTGCTGATGTAACTTAAAAAAATTAAAGGCAAAAGTTGCAGGGGGTGGCAGGTTTGCCTTACATCCTAAGGGTGATGTCACACTTGGTGTTTTTAGTCCGTTTTTAAGCATGCGGTTTTTGTCCGTTTTTCATGCGTTTTGCTGCTAACAACCTGTTAATTTATTAAGATAATTGGGAAAAACTAACAAAAACTGTCAAAAACGCATACATTTTAAAACTGACTAAAAGCACCACGTGTGACATCACCCTAATACTGTACCCCTCTAATACTCTACTTATTGTTGAGAACCCATTTTTCACATGATTAAATTGGCCTAAATTATTGCAAAATTCAAGGGTGCCCTGATGCGTCCAGAGCTGGTATAGATTCATGTAGCACATGTCGTACAGTGAGGCATATAAGTTTGTGGTATGTTGAAAGTCTTTAGGCAAATATCTGAAATATCTTGGGTTCTGAAATACACACCTTGCAGGTAGCGGGGGGTTAATGGTGATGGATCACCTGTGCTTTCTCTAGAAGTCTGGGCATCCGTTATTTTGAGACTGGAATGTGTGGACGTATGTTTCCATGGAATGATAGACTGATACATTGAACTTGCACTTTTTCCCCAGTTATTTGAAGCGCACGACCTTTATGCTGGTGAGAACTTTTCAAAGATATTGAACACACTTACTGCTGTCAACAGAGCCACCGAAGGTAAGGCGTCCACATCCAGCTACAGGTCAGCGTTGTGTGGGAGTAAGTTTGTCTTTAAGGGCGCTTTCACACGGTGCGTTTGGTTGCGTTTTCATTGCGTTTTGAAATGCGTTAGAACTAGAGATGAGCGAGCACTAAAATGCTCGGGTGCTCGTTATTCGAGACGAACTTTTCCAGATGCTCGAGTGCTCGTCTCGAATAACGAACCCCATTGAAGTCAATGGGAGACCCGAGCATTTTTTTAATAAAACTGAACAGTAAAAGAACAGTGCAAAAAAAAAAAAATACCAGATGTTTGCAGATGTTTTACTTGTAAGAACACATTGAAATAACACTATTCTTCACTTTGCAGTTGTTCGCGCGTGTCTCCCGCTAAGTTAGGAGATGTGCACGAACATCTGGAATGTGAAGAATAGTGTTATTTCAATGTGTTCTGCACTTAAATGCTCCTGTGTTCACTGTTTTTAATGTTTTAATTCTATTCTTCACATTGCAGGTGTGCGCGCGTGTCTCCCGATAGGTTTCGGAGATACGCGCGCACACCTGCAAAGTGAAGAATAGAATTAAAACATTAAAAACAGTGAATACAGGACCATTTAAGTGCAGAACACATTGAAAGAACACTATTCTTCACATTCCAGATGTTCGTGCACATCTCCTAACTTAGCGGGAGACACGCGCGAACACCTGCAAAGTGAAGAATAGTGTTATTTCAATGTGTTCTTACAAGTAAAACATCTGCAAACATCTGTAATATTTTTTTTTTTTTACAATAAAAATACTTTTATTCAATTTATTTTATTAATTTACTGCTCGATCTCGAGCCGGCGACATACTCGTCCGAGTAACGAGCCGGTCCGAGTATGCTAATACTCGACCGAGCAGTATACTCGGACGAGTATACTCGCTCATCTCTAGTTAGAACAGCTGAGGAGAAGTGATTTGCCTAATTACATTATTGTCATCACTTGCGTTTACACATCGTAAAACACAATGTTAACACATGCGGTTTTGTTAACATTATGTAAACCTGTACTTTAACAAAACGCATGTGTTAACAAAACGAATAATGGTAACACATTGTTAACACATGCGTTAACATTAATATTAAAATGCGTTGTGTTAACAATGATGTAATTGGGCAAATCAACTCTCCTCGGCTGTTGTAATGCGTTTCAAAACGCAATGAAGGCACAACCAAAACGCACCGTGTGAACGTGACCTGAAACTTTGGTTAACCCAAAATATTTGAACTTCTTGAAATGCAGATATCATACGTCACCATTATACTGTACACGTAGCCTTTATATAATGCAGGATAATGTCTAAATGAACTTATAATCTAAGAAGAATGAATCATCCGAATAGAAAAAAAAAAGTGGCACTCGCTTTAAAAGATGAAATCCCAAATCTTCATTGATACTGAAAGTGCACACTTGCACGAAACGACCCGTTGCCTGCTGTGTTTGGCGTCCTCTCCGCACTAAAACACTGTATCAATAAAGATTTCTATTCACCTCAATGCGCTTTTGTCCTGTTGCATGCAAGATGGAATTGTACACATTTCACACTGAAAACTAAGTAGAAAAGAAGTAAGGAAGACTAGAACAAGTGTGGGTGGAGAAAGAACTATGCTGTGCTAAGATGTATTACAAAGTTTCTTGTAGGAAAATGTATGACTTGGAGCTACATTTATATCACGTTTTCTCGCTTTCCTGGCATATACGATACAGCATTCTTTTTGTCTGCATAGTATACTTCTTATACTTTGTAAAAAAAAAAACAGGATGGAAGGATATAGCAAGGTGCATCCTGCTCTCTACTGCTGACTGCAAATGTGCTCAGCGGAGGCCATTGGAGCCTATGGGGGACGGATTCAAAGTATTGTATCCCTCCCCAGCCTCTGCTGCGTGTAGATGTGGCTCTGCAGGTGGGAGATCCAGAGTGATGTCACTCTCCATATAAGGACAAAAACATTACTGGGGAAACACCCTGAACATCAGCAGCACGGAATCACTGGCTGCTGCCAACGTTCACTCCTGCTCCGGCTTTCAGGCAAAGGAAAGTAACTGGACGATGTATCGCACTGCGTAGGCACAGAGACGGATAGCCCTCTGTTGCAAGGACATTCCGGACATATCCTTACATTGGAGGGAAATAAATGTGGTGTGAACCCAGCCTTACACGTGTAGAGTTTGTTAAAAAGTTAGTAACCCTTTCACACTGTAAGGCTATTTAATCAATTTGCGTAGTCCTTTGTGTATTGATCTGAATGACGTCACAAGTGCCCAGACAAGTTGTAGGTAGATGTCCGGCCCTCCAGGACAATGCCCAAATGGTGATCAACCAGACATAAAACTTCTTATAGATTTGATTTTCTCCATGTACTTTTGCTTTATTATATGAATACTATATTTTATATATGTATATATTATATATGTGTGTGTGTGCAAATAAACTATCTTAGGCTACATTCACGTGATCACATGAAGGGATATTTGCAGCCACATATATACGTCACATAGATGGCAATGGCGGCCCAGCCACGGTACGGTTTCACGCCGTACACAGGGAAAAGATAGAGCATATTTTATCTTTCTCCGTGTGCGGGTGAGTAGCTCCTCCTCTTCAGCGCGGCACCGCATGCCCACCTATGTGTGAATGTACCTTTACCGTTTTAGGTATGCAGCTACTATGCATCATCATAGTTACAGACTACAAACAATACCCTGTGTGTAGTATGAACCTGCAGTCATCTATCCCCATACACGGCCATGTATTTTTGTATATATTGCCAAACATTAGACAGTGTTATCTGTGTTCGTGATAAACATAGTAAGATAACGGGAGGAAGGAAGAGTCTTGTTACCATGTGAAATAAAACAATGTTATACATTTTACTTTCTCTTGCATATTATTGTTGTTATCAGTTATTCCTCATTATTTTTTATCTTTGTCCTTGACAGAAGAGGCATTGAAGAGGCCATGTTCTCGGACTTCTTCACAGTCTCATAGCTTCATAGCAACCTCCCAGATAAATACACAGGGAGCCGAGAGTTCGACACGAGTACTACGGAGGCAATCAAAACCTATGGTATGTCTCTGATTTTGAGTATTTAACACATTTTGAGATTTTTAAAATAAAACTTTTTATCGACCCAGCAAACAAATGTAGTAAAGTGGATCCTACACATATATTTTTATTTTCTGTAAGATAAAGGGGAGAATCTGAACGGGGATTTCTATGATTTGGTTTGGTGTTTTTATTTATAAAGTTAGTTAAATGCTGACTGGACTCATAGATATAGCCTGTGAGTCTTGTTCTCCCATCCATTCACACTGAATGACACTTTTTGCTATACAAAAACAAGAAAATCACAATCACAATGGACAGTGGAATGCCAAATAATAATCTTTCTATATAACTGGCAAAGGGCAGATCGACTCACAGGCTTTGGCCTCATGCACACAACCGTGCGCTTCACCCAGGCTGTAATTAGGATTTGTCATGGTGCGGTGACGAACTGTGTGACGAACATGACCGCATGTAATAGACCTTCAGATCACTGCTCTCCATATAAATGTGTGCAAGTGACTTTTCTCTCTATGACTGGATAGTAGACACAAGCGGAGCAAATCTTCTCTGAGAAAGGGCAGGAGGAACAGGACGCTAAGGCTTTGTCTATAGATGGGCAGAGGGAGCAGGACTCACAGGCTTTGTCTATAGATGGGCAGAGGGAGCAGGACTCGCAGGCTTTGTCTATAGATGGGCAGAGGGAGCAGGACTCGCAGGCGTTGTCTATAGATGGGCAGAGGGAGCAGGACTCGCAGGCGTTGTCTATAGATGGCACAAGAACCAGGACAAATAGACTTTCCCTATGACCGGGCAGGGGGAGAAGATATTTTCTGTTTCTAAGTGACAGAACAGGACTCTCAGTCACATCTGAAAAGACTAGTAAATGATGTAGTGAATAAATTAATAGAAAACTAAAAAGTTTAAAACAACAAACACTTATCTATATAAATCTGTTACCAGTTACTTGTGGCTTTCATGAAATGCAAAGTAAAGATTCAGAAATGTCTTTTAATGTCTTTAGCAGTCGTTCCTTTTAATATAATGGCCGCAGGTGGAGGGTCATTTCATCTCTAATTGTCTGTGACCAATCTACCTTTCAGGACCTTAAGCTTGATGTATATGTATAATGTCCTACCCCCGCACTTACACACACATCTAAAAACATCAAATAAAAAAACCTTTTAAGCTATGCCCTGTTCCCCACAAAGTCTTCCCAAAAAATGTCAGCGCCTGCCTTAAGGGTTAAAGGTAAAGATTGCGAGTAGTGGTCCGTCAGATAACTTGTCTTTTTGCTGTTCTGTATTCACTTCCTCTCATCAGTAGATTCTGCGTTTATTAACTTATTTATGAATTCTTACTTGTTTCATGTCAGGACATGAGCGGAAATGGCAGCGTTCAACTGATAGTGAAAGCAAAGTTTAATTTCAAGCAGCAGAATGAAGATGAATTATCATTTTCTAAAGGTGACACCATCCATGTTACCAAAGTAGTAGATGGCGGCTGGTGGGAAGGAACACTCAATGGCAAAACGGGCTGGTTCCCTAGCAACTATGTCAAAGAATGTAAGCCTAATGGTAAGTATCGGGGTATGGGGGGTGCACAAATGTTGGAAATAACTGGCTACGTTGCCATCATATTTTTCTGATCTCTCAGTGAGCTAAGTATTGCTCATTACTTTAATATAGAAGAAAGGATGGGGAGTACAGGGGCTTTTTTTTTTTTTTTTATAGAGGAGATTTTTTTTCTCATGTAACATACATAGCTTCTTCTCTAGCTTGTATTGCCTTGTCCTGTTACCCTCTACAAACATTGTATAAATTATAATGACCATTTAACAAAACATTCCTTTTTTTCCATTCTTCTCTACTTGCCAGAATAGGACACATGTGTAGCACATTGAAGTTCAGTGGGATTTCCTATGATCTGCATACATGCTCAGGAAATACTAGCAAAATAATAACCGTCTCCACCAAATCCAAGACTTTACCACCTTTTATAGTGACATAAGCTTCAGTACCTGATAATTGGTCTATCTACTGTCAGGTGGGTGGGGCTGGTCTGATGCAGGATGTCTAGGACCACCCACATTACTGTACAAAGCCTATTGGGTCATATTGCTACAGAACACATTTCTGCTGCACCAGTATCCCTTGGCGACACCTATTGAAGGACATATAGGGCTGTAGGTGCTTGAGGTAGCGCAGGCTCTCCTTTAATACACTAGATACTATTTCCATATTCAGGCGGTCCCCTACTTAAGAACACCCAACTTACAGATGACCCCTAGTTACAAACGGACCACTGGATGTTAGTAACTTACTGTACTTTAGCCCTAGGCTACAATGATCAGCTGTAACAGTTATCAAATGTGTGTGTAATGAAGATTTATTGTTAATCTTGGTTCTTATGACAATCCAAAATTTTTTGGGGTTACAATTTTAAAGTGTATGGTTCCGACTTGTATACAAATTCAACTTAAGTACAAACTTACGGAACCTATCTTGTATGTAACCTGGGGTCTGCCTGTATAGACTTGAATTCGTTACTAGAATATGTCTTTTATGAGTGGCAGTGATCTAAGAAGAAATGGGATTTTCCATTATTGGCATACAGGTCCTGGGGAAACTGCAAAAGGTCCATAGACTCTTCCCACTCATAAAGGAACAATTCCCATAATGGGGAATAAATTGCTTTGAACAGCAAAATGTAAATGTCAGCGCACACGAGGGTCTAAGAGGATAACCCTGCACTTTACTGTGGGATTCAGACAGTATTCCTGCAGCGATCTGTTACTACAATATATATAATATGAATTAATTCTCTCTTCTAGATAAACCACTCTCTCCGAAGGGACTGAAAAGTTTCGACAGCAATCAGCTAACCAAAAATTATTACACTGCGGTAAGTCAGTAGGTGGTTTTCAGAGCACTTTATTGTGTGTGATGGCAGCAGCAGGACTGTGCACCAAATTATGCTAATGATCCAGAAGGGCTCTGTAGTGTTTCGGGAGCCCCCCTCTGCTGCTGTTACACTGTGCAGGAGCATGTCTCCTCCTCCCTTTGCCTGATGCAATCTTATGGCAGGAGGGAAGTTTAAGCGTGCACAATGGGTGGGAGAAGTCTCCTTGCCCAATGTAAAAGCCTGTGAAGCAATAGCACAGAGGGACTCTGGGAACACCCCAAGAGCACTTCAAACTCATTAGCATAACTTTAAGCTGATTTTAGAAGGCAGGAGACCATGTATAACAAATATAAGAATATTACCACAGGCAGGGTTCCTGAGACTGAGTATGTGTCCCTGGTTTATCATGATGGATTTTTAAATACTTTAAATACTACAGTACATGGAAGGAGACCTCACAGTACAGAAGTGTGAGGACACTCCCCCCCAAGTTCTACGAGTCCAGTTACAATCATGAAAAAGAAAATCAATGTTTCATGGTCACAAAGGTATGGTTTGTACATATCCCTAGGGTTGCTGTCCAGCTTTTGCATGGTCAAAACTGTTGACAGATTCCCTATAACACGCAGATCTTGGCCACTTTGGCCATAAATGTGATTCTCAAACCAGTCTGATACCACTGGCCATGGACATTGCTAATGGGGTCTTTGTTGTCCACTACAGTGACAATACATGTACCAATTTTAGTAACTATTCTGGCTTCTCATCTACTAATTCCATGTGAAATAAATAATCCCAACCTTTCCTTTCAATACATCTCTGATCCCCACAACACCCCCTCTGCTTCAATCTCCTCTGATCTCTTCTTCTCACAACCATCTCCAGGACTTTTGTTGTGCTTTTCCAATACTCTGGAAACCAAAACAGGTCCCCCACTTACAAACCTTCAAACGTGACCTGAAAACCCATCTGTTTTGAATAACCCACAATATATAATATCCCCAATCCTATGCTCTCACATCTGGTGTTTCCATCTACCCTCCCATATAGATTATGAGCCCTCACAGACCGGGTCCTTCCTTCACTTGTATTAATTCTGTCTGGCTTGGTTTATTTTGTACTCATTTGTGATTGTCGTATGTAATGTATGTGAGCCCCTAACTGAATGTACAAACCTGTGGAATTACTTCTTATTTATACATAAATAATCATTTATCTTAAAAGGTCCTGCAGAATATTCTGGAAACCGAACGAAGCTATGCAAAAGAACTTCAGTTACTGCTGACAACTTACCTCAGGCCTCTACAGATATATGATAAGTGAGTAAAGAGACATGTTCCTGTTCTACCTGAAAACCTCTATATGTATTTCTGGTATCACTAGTATCTCTATAACCCTGATTCACGGTTTCTTAGAGCTCTGTGCTGCTACCCGGGTATTGCGGGACTAACACAGACAATGACGGTTCTTGATCACCCGCTGAGGGGCCCATGACCACCCATACCTAGGCCCTATATGAAGATTGCCCTCAACTCAACTTCCGGCTTCTTCTTCCCAGCCCCGCGGCTCCTTCTTCTCCCCTTCTCTGCTGTGGACATTTCTGTAAAGTGGGGCTCTGCTGTGGACAATTCTGTAAAGGGGGGTTCTGCTGTGGACAATTCTGTAAAGGGGGGCTCTGCTGTGGACAATTCTGTAAAGGGGGGCTCTGCTGTGGATAATTCTGTAAAGGGGGGCTCTGCTGTGGACAATTCTGTAAAGGGGGGCTCTGCTGTGGACATTTCTGTAAAGGGGGCTCTGCTGTGGTTTTTTCTGTAAAGGGGGTGCTCTGCTGTGGACATTTCATTAAAGGGGGGCCAGTACGAGCTGTGGTGGTGTCATCGGACAGAGGGGCACAAGGCCTCGGGGCACAAGGTTGGTTTGGATGCTGGGGTGGCCCTGGTCGGGTGAACAGCCCAGGGCCCATGGGACACTTAATCCGCCACTGTACACAGATCATTGTGATCCAGAATACAAGTATAACCTGTAATAAAAGTGCAACAAACTTAATAATTAGATCTTCCTAATTTCACCGATTTTAAAAAAAGAGAAATTATAACGTTTGGGAATTTTTTTTGTTTTTAAAATGATTTATGCTGGAGGTACAATGCCATGAGGTCCCTAAAAAAATAAAGAGAGAAAAGGGAAAAGAGAAAAAATTTGAAGAAATATAAAACTACAGCCTGTCCAATAAAAAAATGCCTTACACACCTCGGTCATGGATAAATGACACACATTTGGTATAATTTGCATCATAGTGACCCACAAAATAAAGGTAACATGGAATTTTTACAGCTGAAAACGGAAAATAAAGATTCACAAATAATGTTAACCTTGATGCATTTCTTCGATGTGTTCTCCTTAAATGTAATGTTAAAGGTATAGTAGCTCTCACAATTAAAGGGATTTAAGCTAAAAGAGAGACAGGTGGGTCGTGGGTGGGCAGTAAAGATGCATTGAGTGTTGTGTTTTTATGTACATTGTGCAATCCAGTTGACCCAGGAGAAAGGGAACCTGTCACCAGATTTTCACTATTGAACCTATTGAAAAAAAATGCATAGGTTCTATCCCCTAGAAAATGAACTTATCTGAAGCCTACCTGGCACCTTGCAGCGAGTCACAAGGGGTGTGTGTTATCCGTGCCAGTTACTGTGTGACTCAGCCTATGTCTCGGGAATCACTGTCAACCCCTTGCCTTCAACGGAGCAGAGCAGAGGATGACGTCATCTGACTGGAGGAGGAATGAGAGAGGTGCCCGATACATCGCATGAATAGGATAAGCCCCTTGTGACTCGCTGCTCTGTCTGACAGAGTGCCAGGTAGGCTTACAAAGTTCATTTTCTGGGCATAGGAAATTTGTATTTTTTCAAATTTTGTTTTAGTCCTTTACACCCAACAATTTCTTTTGACTCCTCCATGTCTAAAACTGGCAAGGTTCTCCCTGGATTACTCTTGACAGACAGGTCCTACTTCATCATTGGAAACAGCCCAAACTACCTAGGACCATCTTCTTTTACATTTTTAAATCCATACAGACCTATTTTGTTATCATCATAATTACTTAATTGTTGATTCTTCAAAAAACAAACAAACTGTGTAGTTGCTATGGGCATGGTACTGATACAGCAAAGGTATTTTTTTCAAGGGAATACCAGGGGGCTTTTTTTTAAAGTCAAAATAATCACTAAATTATATCTACTTAAAAATGAGTGGCAATAAAAAGAACAACTTGTCTAAGAAAAAACCTCCTCATATAGCAACCTGAAAATAAAAAGAATACTGACTTATAATTCAGTTATATGATTATCCACCTTCAATCTTTTTTTTTTGTTTGTGTTGCAGGTTAAGTGCCGGAGATGTTGCATTGTTGCTGGGAAACTTTGAGGAAATCTGCACATTTCAGCAAACACTATGTCAGACCTTAGAAGACTGTGCAAAGTAAGAATCTCTGATACTAAGTAATTACTGTTCTGTCTATACAATGTATGTTTGCATTTACTCTTATAACTGGAGACAGACATTATGGACGTTACATTCGTGATGGGAGTCTACAATCTCCTCCAACCATTTCACACTGATATTTCAAATAGGAATATGCATAATGGACAGTAATAAAGATAGTATGTTGGATTTCTCTAAAACACGTGCATTTCTCTACAGCATGCCGCCAGCAGATTATAATGCTGACACCAATCGTAGGTGATAACCATTTACCTGGTACATGGTTAACATCTGCAGCGAGTTGTATGCCGCTAGCAGGTTGGCGCCACCATCTTGGATGGGATCATCACTCCCTGTGATGTCATCAGTGAGGGATGATCCATTCCCTATGACAGCATGGAGTCTGTATGAGGCTCCAGGACCAGTCATTCATCAGTATCTATAACATCGTGCTGGAGGCACACTGTTATAGATCCATAGCAAGTTTGCCCTATACTGAAAAACTGTAGTATCGCAATATATGCTAGGAGCGATGAGACCCCCTACGATTAAAGTACTCAGTACTAAAAGAAGGTAAAAAAAAAAAATTAAGATTTAAAATAAAAATTTCAAATCGCCCCATTTACTTATCACTACCTCCCAAATGTCCCTTTCTATCAACATGTCAAAACAGTTGTGAACTTGTTTACCCCATAACGGAGAATAGAACCCAAATGTCTACATCTCCACTTTTTCACCATTTTGCAACATATAAAATTGAATAAAAAGTGATCAAAAAGTCTGATCCCCAAAGTAGTAGCAATGAAAATGTAATCACGGCCTGCAAAAAATTGACATCTTACACAGCTCCGTACGCCGACGTATGAAAAAGTAATAGGTGTCAGAATAGGGCAAAATGAAGAAACATTTCTTCTATAAAAGGTTTTAATTTTTTAAAGGGGTTGTCCGAGAGCTATGACAATTAACTAAAGGTGTCTGGAGGGGGGCTGCTTAAAAAAATAAAGAACTACTTACCTTCATGCGCCCTGTGGGTGTCCCGCGCTGCTGACGCTCCGGTCCGGGTGCCATGTAAACAAACATGGCTGCCGGAGCAGTGCTGGACTCAGCATCAGGCCGGCCGTGGCCGGGTACGCCTATCCGTCCCTATTCACAGCATTGTAAATGCGGGCCGGAAGGTTGTCGGGTCCGGCCGGAAGCTGAGTCCAGCGCTGCTCCGGCGGCCATGTTTGTTTACATGGCGCCTGGACCGGAGCAACAGCAGTGCGGGACACCGGAGGGCACCGGAAGGTAAGTAGTTCTTTATTTTTTTAAGCAGCGGCCACCTTTAGTTAATTTTCATAACTCTCGGACAACCCCTTTAAAGAGACAACCCCTTTCTAGAATTCGCTCTGATATGTGATATCTCAGCTGTTTGCCTCTAAAAAAAAATCTCACCTTAGGTTGGGGAAAAATGCCTCATTTACACCTGAGATTAATCAAATGTAGTGGTTGCAGGGTTAGTGTCCCTTCAGCAGCCCCCGTCTTCTGTTCTATAGTACCTAGAAACCTAGGTAGGGGCTTCAGAAGTGACACCACCTCCTGAAACCACTAAACTTGACTCATCTCATATGAAAAAGGGATGAGAAGAGTCATATGAGAAGTGTGTGTGTGTGTGTGTGTGTGTGTGTGTTAGGTAAGTAAATGCCTCATAGGACCCTTCCTACTCAGAGGAACTAGTAGTTTAGTGGTGTAAAACTATGTGACAGGTTCCCTTTAAATTCTGTTAAAACATTATAAAACCTATATATATATTTGATATTCTCGTGATTGTATTCATTCAAAGAATAGAGGTGTCATTTGGATCAAATAGTTAAAGCTGTAAAAACTATTCTAAACTTCTCTTCCTACAATTTCATTGAAGTTGGCATTTTTTCCTGCTTCCCACTAACTACCATGGAATACGAAATGCCAGCACTAGGAAGTACAATTTGTAAGGCAGAAAACAAGCCCTGATACAGTTCTCTAAATATGCAATTTTTCCAAAACTAGGATTAAAAAAAAAATCGAAAACACCAAAAATAAAAATGGTTTGCTCCTTTAAAGGGTTAAAGAAACCCTCCACCTATATGCAAGTCCTCACCACGGACCATCCTATAATGTCCTATAGTCTTATCTGTCAGGTTGCTAAATACTATTTTCAGTTAATTTCTAGGTATATGGTTTTTATTAATTGTGAAAAGCACTTCCTCTATCTTTCCACTAGATGTCACTGTGTTCTCAGCTGTCTTGGAATTGGCTGCACACAATCCTGTGTCTCCTATAATGTATCTATTGGATAATTCCTTTAATAATAATAATTCCTTTATTTATATAGTGCACACAGATTACACAGCGCTGCACAGAGCTTGCCAAATCGGTCCCTGTCCCCATGGGGCTCACAATGTAATCAATCTACCAGTATATTTTGGAGTGTGGGAGGAAACTAGAGGACCCAGAGGAAACCCACACAAACATGGAGAGAACATACAAACTCCTTGTAGATGCTGACCCTGGGACTTGAACCCAGGACCCCAGCGCTGCAAGGCTGTAATGCTAACCACTAAGCCACCGTGCTGCCGTGGATTACTGTGAAGCTGGAATTATTTATCTATATTTTTAATAGTATCAGGAAAAAGTATACATATAGGAAACTGATCATATTACATATAAACTATATACATGGTCATGTATAGCATTAAATATGGCAGCATAGGGCCATAGGAATCCACTGGTACCATACATATGGATAAAGTGATGTGATTTATTCCTCCTTTTTTTCTTTAACCGCAGACCCTGAGATTAATGATTGGATTGAACTTTGATGTAGAATATATTAGTGAATGGCAGCACTCATCAGCAGATCTGCCAGGTTATGCTAACGCACATTAATATTCATCTCTTACAGGTTGCCAGAAAATCATCAAAACGTTGGAGGTTGTTTTCTGACACTTTTTAATCAGTTTAAATCTTTATACTTGATGTACTGTGCAAATCACCCAATGGCTGTCAATGTCCTCACTCAGCACAGGTAGGTTTTTTTTTACCTTGCAATTGCTAGTTATATGGTATTTTCGAGGGCTTTATGACACATGGAAGCATAATATGCCTACAATCAAAAAAAGACCGATTTCTGATGTTTATGGTGGTCCAAGATATTTAAAAGGTTAACATCAGCTTCCCAGCTGGTCTAGAGGATTGAAATATTTATTACCGCCATCTCTGGTGTTTCACAAAAGAAGAGATTTTAGTATATGGTTCCCTGGAGATCTTGGGTGATGGAGGTTTTAATACCTGCTTCCATCAGGGATTATGTTGTGATCTTAATAACAGCTTCTCTGGTGGTCCAGGGCAGTGGAGGAGTTTATAATTGTCTTTAAAGCTTCAGAATGATTGATTGGTTATTGTTTGCCTTATCAGTATAGTAATAAAATGTGTTAATGTCTGTGTTCAGGTCATCACGAGTAATGTAAGTTTTATGTTTCGCTTTGGTTGTTGTAAAAAAGTAATTTATAATTCGGCAAATCTCCCAGCTGAAATCTCCCAGCACTCCGCGCTGACTTGAAGAAGGAGATTCTACTTTAAAGTGGTATAAAAAACCCCTTGGGTGGCTGGGATGTGCGAAAAAAACCCAAAACATGTACTTACCTCCCGCTTCAGCGCTGCGGTCTCTCCGGTCCATGCTCCTTGTAAACGAACAGGGTCAGGGAAGCCGCGGTGCGTTCAGTTTCCGGTCGGCCGAGGTGGAAGCTGAGCGCAGCATGGACCGGAGAGATTGCAGCGCTGGATGCGGAGGTAAGTACACCGGACTTACAAACGGACCTCTGGATTTTGGTAATTTACTGTACTTTAGTCCTAGGCTACAATAATCAGCTGTAACAGTTATATATGATGTCTGTAATGAAGCTTTAGTGTTACTCCTGGTTCTTATGACAACCCAACTTTTTTAAAATGCAGTTGTGACAGAGACCCCAAAAATTCTGTCTGGGGTTACAATTATAAAGTATACAGTTCTGACTTACATACAAATTCAACTTAAGAACAAACCTACAGACCCTATATTGTATGTAACCCGGGGACTGCCTGTACCCCGCAGTATACAGATCGCACGTCATGTCCCCTCAGCTTTTTTTGTTTAGGAGAATTTTCACTTTCACGCCTTTGCCATCTTTTTGTAGTGTCCCCTTCAATGTTACATGTTCTGTAATGTATGAACAATACAATAAAGGTGTTTCATGTACTTAAGTTTTAATGAACTAGCAAAATACCAGCATTAATGGAGCTAAATTGGGTGGATTAAGCCCAGCATGACTGCGTATGTGCCATGCGTACAGTGCAAGCGCAATAATGCCGGCTCCACATAGCACTGCGAGAAGAGGCGCACGGAGGTCACGGCTGCAGATGCGAGTCCCATGTGCCTCATCGGACTCTCATACAGGTAAGTATTATTATTATTATTTTTTTTTACATGCAGAGAAGTGATACAGTTGTGTTTGGTTAAATGGTTTAGGGTGCTAAATCGACATGACAGGTCCTCTTCAAGTTCTGGATGGGAGATTTGTCATGGACAGTTATGATCCCTTACATACATGTAGCATGTGCAAGTAAGTTGTAACATTATTTCTAGAAGTATAACACTAAGTGCAGAATCCAGCAATAAAAAATTAGATTTGTATTCTTATAAAAATCTGTATTAATAGGATCTGACGGACTGGAACTTTACATTTTCACTCCAAATTGAATCCAGACTTAGGATTCTGAGTAGAAATTTAGATCCAAGAACCCATTATCGTGATCTTGCATACTCTCAGATAAAAATGGACTATTCATACAGTATGGAAACAATTGTACATGGGAAGGTTGGGTATCACAAGCAGTTTGGGCTGAAGGTTTCAGTAGACCCCTGTGTCACAGAGCCTCAGTGGGCCCCTTTTCAGTAAACTCACATGGTGGCATTATATATTCATAAATTAAAACAGTCTCCTGTTTCCTAAAATATTCCATAGTTTATCATCCCAAACACCACCCCACCGCAACCCATGGATTTTTTTTATGTACAGCCTTATGTGGGCCCCGCACTTGCCCAGGTATAACCTGTGCTGGTGCTGGATCTGATCACAAGTGGTAGAGATGTGATTACTGGTCAGTAGATAGGCTTATTAAAGGGAATTCAGCTGGTCTGGAAGGTGAAAGAACTACTGTGTAGTTAGGTGAAGAGAAATAGTTACAACACTCGTGAAAGGAGCAGTCACAACACTGCTGCAGTCAAATATAGGCCCCAGGATGTGGCTGAAGATTTGGAGATTTATTGGTTCATAGCAATACATTTTCACATCTGAACAATGTCCTCTTCAGACCTTAAAGGGATATTCCAATTTCAGCAAATAAAGTTATTGTTTGTATAATGAAAATTTATACAATTTTCAAATATACTGTACTTTCTGTTTCAATTCCTCACGGTTTTCTAGATCTCTGCTTGCGGTCAGTCTATAGAAAGCTTCCGTATTTACTTTCCGTGGACAGAAATCTGACCATGGTCACACAGGTGCACGGCTCATTATAATCCACATCTCTGATTGTTCTCTGATACTAATGAGCTGCACACCTGTGTGACCATGGTCAGATTTTTGTCCACTGGAAGTAAACATACAGTAGAAGCTTTCCAAAGGAGGACAGCAAACAGAGATCTAGAAAACTCTGAGGAATTGATACAGTTGATACAGAAAGTATATTGGAAAAATCTGTAATTTTTCATCATGCAAACAATAACAATGAGTTGCTGAAATGGGAACAACCCTTTAAGATATGGTAAATACAATACAATTTTTAATAAATAGCATTCAACTACGTTTGTTGTACCTATTCCTTACACCTGGTGGCGCTCTGCATGTAACCCTCCCTTATATTCACAGCCTCTGAGTGTAGATGGCTGCTGGTTCAGGCTGCTTGTCCTTCATCAGTGCAGAGTATAGTACCAGCCTGGCACCAGGATCCCTCCTACTTTAGTCTACACTACAACTGGCTTACAGTACAATTATTTTGTTATCAGAGGAATTAAGTAGCTCTATTTTTTTTTACAGAGGCTTTATTTCCCAATTTTCAAAAAAGTAACAACATACCAAACATCTACATAAGGGAAGTACAAAATACAATCATAAGTATCTGGTGATAGTATATAAAGAGCCTCCTAGTATAATTACATCATGCAGCAAAGTAAATAAATAGCAGGAATAATCCCAGCATAAGGCACCTACCCGAGGGCGGAGGACACGCAACCACATAAACAACGCACGCAGGGAAGCTATGCCTACTCCATGTTCGACGCAGTCTGGGCAGCCAGGCATAAATCCCAAAGCAAAGAGAATTGATCCAGGGTGCCTCTGGCAACATAAGTGCGTTTTATAGACCAGAAGATCCGTATTGATCAGCGAGATCCATTTAGCAAGCGTGGGGTGCTTAATAGATTTTTTTTTTTAGTAAACTGAAAAGAGCCCTCTCAAATTTAGCATCCTAACTAGACGCACAAGACACACGTGAGGGGGACAGACCCCAGGGAGGCTCAGACGCTCTTTAATGTATGAATGAATGTCCTGAAAGGATGAGCATTCCCAAACCATGTGGAAAAAGGTACATTTACCATCCCCACATCTAGGGCACTGAGCAGAGGGAAGTCTGTGCATCTGATGCCAACGCAAGTGGGTCAGATATATTTGATGCATCCATTTGATCTGTATCAGCTGGTCCCGGGCACTGATGACCGCTGATTGCCAGTTACATGTCATTTCTTTTAGGTGGCGATCCTCTAACTAAGGAATATATATTTCTGCATGTGAGGTAGTGTCAGGCCACCTCCGTCCATCAGGGCCTTCATAGTGTCCCTTGCAATTCTCGGTTGACCATTTCTCCATAAAAACAGGGTCAGGAGTTTATAAATGGATAGGAAATGAGAGCTGGGCTACAATGACGAATCTGTATGATAGCTTAGGTAGGAGGACCATATTAACAATATTAACTCAAACCTACCATACTCTTAACTTTGCAGTCACATACTACATAACTGGGGCAATGTTAAGCAACTCAAGCTTAGAGATATCTCTGTGGGTAACTATCCCCAAATAGACAACCATCAGATTCGAGGACTGTAAACTCGGAGGGGGGGGGGGGGGGGGCAAAATCATCCACCGGAGCAAGAGCTGATTTGTGCCCAGTACAGTAGTTGTATCTGCCTGGGATATTGCTATTTTGAGATTTTTTTTAAGCAAACTTCTAGAATTTTTAGACTAGTTGATGCCATATTGGTAACGGAAGGGTAGTTTTTTTTACGTCCGTTATTTTGAGCCCAAGCAGAGATAATCTATAATGGAAAGATTTGCACCGATACTGTGCTGACCACACATGGTTTTAACTGATGATAAATGAGGCTAACAATTGATGAAATAATTAAGATGTGAACAGGCCCTACTTTAAATTCTTCAGCTTTAATTTACAAACCCCAGTACTCATTATAGGTCTATAGATTTTGAGGTGAAGCACTCAAGGCAAAAGGGGAATAGCATTTGGCCTCTTCAGTATGACAGAAATTTCTAAAAAAATCTAAATAATATTTATCTTATAAATAATTTTACGGTAGACAGATTTCAGGCTCCGTACCATAGTTTATATGGTTGAAAAAGTACACATGTCCAGGAAGAGTAAGAGATTTAGGGGAAACAATTCTTTATAACATAACCATGACCGCTCTCCGCTGTCCCTGCTGTGACCAGCGCCTGAGGCAGGCTATTCCACAGATTGACAGTTCTCATACAAAAAAAAGAAGCTATGTCACCTACGGTGATTAAACCTTGATTTCTCCAGATGAAGACATCTCCTCGTCTTTTGATTTGATTTAACTTGAAACAACTTACCACCATATTTTTTTGGATGGACCATTCATATATTTATATAAATTAACCATGTCCCCTCATAGTCGTCTCTTTTCCAGACTAAATAAATCTAGTTATTTTAATCTTTCCTCATAACTGAGACCCTCCATACCTCATTATCCTTAAATCAGTAGTTAATAAGCCGCTTTACTCCATGTCTGGCAAATGCAGCTGATCACTACCTACTAAATGAAATGGGTTATCATTGTCAGAGCCATTTAGTGGAATGTTTAGGATATCTACGCAATAGCAATTTTAGAGGGGTTGTTTAACAGGATGGGGGATAACTGATCGGTGAGGGTCCAATTACCGAGTATGAGAACGGAAGCCCAGCAATCTGGAGAGTGGGGGTCGTGTTCTGACTAATGGTAAGAGCTCAGGGCGAGCATGCATCCAGCTGCTCAATTCAATAGGGTTCAGTCCCCGGGTTACATGCAAGATGGGGTACATAGGTTTGTTCTTAAGTTGAATTTGTATGTAAGTCAAAACTGTATATTTTATAATTGTAGATCCAGAGGACATTTTTTTTTTTGCCCCTGTGACAATCGGATTTTAATTTTTTTTTACTGTAGTGGGACCAAGGATTATCAATAAAGCTTCATTATACACATTACAGCTGATTATTGCAGTCCAGGACTATAGTAAAGCATCCAGAGAGCTTCACCAGAAGTCACAGTGGGCAGAGGGTTCCGTCTTTAACTAGGGGTCATCTGTAAGTCTGGTGTCCTTAAGTAGGGGACCAACTGTATATAGCACTGGGCATTCTCTGGCTCTACCATTCACTTTCTAAATACCACAGATAGGGGAGACTTGTAGATTTGTGCCAGTCAGACTGGCCTATCGGATGATCGGAGAATCCTCTGGTGGGCCTGACACAATTGACTTATAGAAAGGAAACTTTGTGTGGCTACCTGGGACCCCAAATGTACAATATTCGAGATTGGAATTTATTTTTAACATTTTTAATTTCTGTAAGGGAGGGATGAAGCATCAACCCGCATCTGGAAGAAAATTTCCAGATTGTTACCGACATCTCTTCCCCTGTACTACCTAAAGTAACCTCAATGGGGCAATAGAGGAACCCTTTTTCATATTATCACTGATTTTGCCAATCAGAGAGGTTATTTGCAACCTAATTGTCACATTTGGAGATTAAAGTCTTGTTTTTTTTCCTACATAGGAGTTAGAAGGTGAGTATTTAATCATCTCCTGAATCTGATATTTTACATCATCATCTCTGATTGGATAAATACCATACTCCCTTTTAGTGATTATATATGTTTTTTTTTGGGAAATAGCAAGTGTTGGGCTCTGATTAAGTGCGATTTAAACCAGCAAGAAAACCTCTCTCTGTACAGAGAAGTTTTTGTAAAACAAATAACATCTGCACATTCATTATGTAGTTGGTTATAATGTAGGCAGTTGGGCAGTATCCCAGACCCAAGCCTTCTAGGGGGTGGGGGGTGGGGCTCATGGCTACCCAGTCCACCCACCATACTTTATACTGAGAAGAGCCCTCACCAGCCATGAGATACTCGTAAATCCGTTCCTGCTCTAAACTCATATGTACACAAGAGCCATTTCAGGACCTTGAAAGGTCCTCCAAAGGTCCTGAAAATACAGATTAAAAGCAGACAGAAGGGACACATCCTCCATTCCTTAAGAAGCTGATTCTAGTACCATTTGTAGGAAGTGAATCCCAGACCTTTAGGGGATTTAATGTTCATACAGCCCAGGGACCATGGCAGTCGTAATCCATCCCTGTGTGCAAACTACCCTGTTTACCTGAAAACAAAACAGTGTCTTATATTAATTTTTGCTCCTACAGAAGCACTGGGTCTTATTTTCAGGGGAGGTCTTATTTTTCCATGAACAAGAGTTTACATTTATCGTTGAACAAAAAATCAACTTCTCTAACATCCTTATGACTCCAAACTCTGAATTTCATGCTGTATTTCTTGTGACTCCATTTCTATCACAATCATTGGCCCCAGTCTCTCATGTTTAGTGAAAGCACTTTCCATAAAAGACCCTTCTTATCCTGGTGGCTGCTGGTATCACATTTGCAGCACTACAGCCGGTGATTTACTTCCATGATTTCTTCCCCATGTCACAACCTCCTGCAGCATCTAAAAGGTTTACTAATACTAATGTGGGGAGTGGGGGGCGCTGCTGCAATGACTGCCGCTAGGTCTTATTTTCAGGGGAGGCCTTATATTTCTAACCCTGAGCAAAATTGTACTAGGTCTTATTTTCAGGGGATGTCTTATTTTAGGGGAAACAGGGTACTAACTAATCTGCATGAGCAGCACATGTTACCTATATAGGAGTCTTTTAAGGGATCACTAATTCAGTTATTTCTCTAGGGTCTTGATCTTGATGTGCTTTGGTGCCCATTTACCTTTTCCTTATCTTCTTTATTAGTGATGAACTGGAGAAGTTTATGGAAGGACAAGGAGCCACTAACCCAGGAATTTTGTTGCTAACCACAAGCCTCAGCAAACCTTTCATGAGGCTGGAGAAATATGTCAGCCTCCTGCAAGAACTGGAAAGGCACATGGAGGTAAGTGTTACTAGTAAAGCGCCTGTTTATGTTGTAGCATTTACTTGATGTAAACTATTATCCAACGAATGTGTGGGTGCATCCTTTTTGTGTGCATCCTTTCAGCACCATAAGGCTGGGTGTATATATATATATATATATATATATACATATATATACACACCAAAAATGAGCACCTAAATTGTCACATCATTACTTTTTTCTGGCACATGGTGTTGCAACTGAGGTCAAGCCCACTCTGCTTCAAAATCCCCAGTTTTTAGGCAGAAATTTAGATCGAATTCTGGGGAATTTCATTTTCTGCCTTAAAGCCTGAAATGTCATTTTTAGCTTCTGACAGGTTCCAATATACTATGCTATGTTGATTTTAAAAATGTCAGCATGCTGAATCATTTACATAGTTTATATAATTTTGATTCACATTACCTGGCTACCTACCAGCAGCATGTGGTGAGTCCAGACGGAAGGGGCAGCTGCAGCCTGTGTGTGCCTGTGTCTTTTCATGCATTACTCCTCTACTCCAGACCATCCCCCTCCCTACCCTGCCTTCTCAATGCACATGACAGAAAGTAGAGAGGAAGCTGGATGAGTCTGAAGTAGAGGAGACTGACACAGTCTGCAACTGCCCCCTCCCTAGGGACTCACCACGTGCTGCTGGCATGGAGCCCGGTAATGTGCATTAAACTTCTAAAAACTACTAAAATTATTCATAATTTTGACAAAGGAATTTTTAAAATCAGAACAGCATAGGCTATCGGAACCTGTCACTAGCTAAAAATCACATTCCTGGTGACAGGTGCTCTTTAAACTGAGCCAACTGGCAATAGGTGTAAAGTAAGACTAAACAGTCTCATACACTTTAATAGTTAACTCAAGTGCCACATAATATTGTCTGGTCTAAATTTGCACTTCCTTAGCAGGTGCATTAAAATCTCCAGTATCCAGTGCACCTCGCATCATTTTCTATTGGCACTAGGTGGAGGGCAGAGGTGAGAAGCAGCTTGGCCGAGGTTGTCATACTCCACACCGTCTCTGACTGCATTATTAATTAGATCTTTCTTTATAATATGTAATATATAACTGGTTGCAGGCTATGAATCTATATACATCCGGAGCTCTGCTTCTGTGTTTGTATTATTTAGATCCTAAATATGTCAGAGAAAGCTAGGATACAAGGTATGATTCAGATCGCCCATAGGCACATGTACACTGGGAGAGGCTGTCATTTCTAAGGTTTATGATTACAGATGGATTCCTAGAATTTTTGCAGAATTTTCTTATGTATTTGAACAGTATTTAGAAGAAAAAAACGTTTGCACATTGCAGTCTACAGCAAAATAATGGCAAATGCACTTGGCAGTAGTGTATTTTGGTCACTCTTCAGCCACCATAATGTAGAGGATAGTTGGATCAGGATGTTTTCAAGATCCAATCTCTCTTTTATATCACCCCATACATTGCTGAACTAGTGTATAACACAAGGGTGCTACGCTCTCATCCATACCAGGTCATAGCACCATGCCGAATTACAACGGATGCCGATAAACACTGGTGGTAAGTTATCCTAAATAGCCTATGCACCATTCATCTGATGTGTTTCTACAGTCCCAATATGTGGGAATTGTCATCAGAGGCGCATGGATTCACTAAGGTGTAATAGTATTGCGGATGCACATCACACAGTTCTCCCTACGTGCTTCCGCCGGCATATCTCGGCACTATTGAGGATTCGTGGATTCTATTGTATGGTTTTTTTTTAGTGTTTTTTTGATTGCCATATTGTGTATAAATAAAGATTTGAAATATTTTTATAATACTGGAGTTACAGCTTATGGATGAGAATCTTTGATCCTATATACTTATATTGGTATTTATATTATAGGATTAGAGAGTAGCACTTTTGTGTAATACATTAGTTCAGCAATGTATTGGGTGATATAAAAGAGAGATTGGATCTTAGGGTCATCAACATCCTGATCCGACTGTCCTCTACATATGCTGAAAGCCTGGATAATGTCTTTGATTCTGGTGGCAGAAGAGTGGCCCTTATTTCAAGGTTTATAAATAAGTTGTAATTTTAAAATGTTCTTATGTGAGGCAGATATAATATTTTCACCAGAACATAAACTAGCTATCATTTGAGTATTCTGATAACAGTAGTGTATTTTGGGTTGCTTTGTGTACATATTTGTCGTAATGGCACTTTCATCTATAATATATTTCCCCATAGGCTTCTCTGTAAGAATAAATAAAATGTTAATGTCCAGTCACCTGCTCACCACTTACTCTGTGCGTGTAAAACCTGGATATCCCGGAGTCATGGGCGGTCAAACACAGACTTGTAAATAGCTCCAGCCCTTTGACTTGTTTCTTCTTTGGGCCTTACTTGTGATTTCTGACGAGTAAAGCGTAAATAACTGAAACGTGCCGATTCGCTTATGAATATGGTTCATAAAGATGAATTTTACTGGAAACACAAGTACAGGCAGTCCCTGGGTTACATACAAGATGGGTTCTGTAGGTTTGTTCTTAAGTTGAATTTGTCTGTAAATTGGAACTGTATACATTATAATGTATACATTATAACCCCAGTCAAAAAGTTTTTGGGTCTCTGTGACAATTGGATTTTAAAAATGTTGGGTTGTCATAAGAATCAGGATTAACAATAAAGCTTCATTACAGACACCTGTGATAACTGTTACAGCTGATTATTGTAGCCTAGGGCTAAAGTACAGTAAATTACCAACATCCAGAGGTCCGTTTGTAACTAGGAGTCGTCTGTAAGTCAGGTGTTCTTAAGTAGGGGACCGCCTGTAATGAAGTTCTGAAACTTTTTAGAAATAATTAAAGTTGTCTACTATTAGAAAAGTGCTTGAAAATTGTGGAAAATGTTTCATGGTTTATAAAAGAAATTCAAAACAAAACCAAAAAAAAAAGAAAAAAAACACTCAACCATCTTAAGTAAAATGTTCTGATTTGTAGAGGGCTAGAACACGGACAGGTAATGCAATAATGCAAAATCTATTTTTTGGCTTTATTTACAACCAAAGCAATTGTCATACACCTTCTAAAACTTTAAACCAATAACATTTTGCTCTAATTTGCATTATTGTTTTGTTGCTGGAAAAGTTGATTTCAGTTTTATGACTGTCATGTTCTAGTAACGGAAAATGTTATAAATGTGCAAAATCAGATTTATTTTGGGGGGGGGGGGGGGGACTTCTAAATAATAAATGTGTCTAAAATGAGATGCAGAAAAGTGCCGTGTTCAGCATAGTTAATGTGGGTCAGTGTTTGGAAAAGAGGACATATTAAGGAGAGTTAGCCGCTCTGTATGGAAATGGCTAGAGTCTTCAGTCAGCAGAATATTTCTACATAAATGGCCTTATTTACATAAGAATAATGTACACATCGCTGCCGTTTCTCCGTGTAAATTCAGAAAGCGAAGAAACAAAACTAAGAAGACTATTCTGATTCTCCACAGCGCCAGCAATCTGTTCTATTCCGATATCTTTGACCCGCCACATAAAAGCCTCCCTTATAACCTCTATAATATAGATACCGTACATAAAATGTACACTGCAGAAATGTTATTCTGCAATCTCAGTCCAGATCACTCTGCATTTTCGCTACAAGAACAGAACCTCTTTGATACAAATATTTTCTGTCTCTTTAATTATTGTGATAAAAAAATTCTGACGTATTTAGCAGAATCTCAATGCTGAAAGAAGAATTGATGACGGTGTTCTGTATTTTAGCTTTGGGATAGGACAGAGGCGGAACAGAAAACTAAGCTAAACCAAGCCAAATGGCATAAATCATTTATATATATATATACTTTATTAAAGAAAAATATTTCTTTGTCCTCTCATTTTTTTTCTGCTTACAGCAGTTTGCATAAATGAGCTTCCTCTCTTGTACTCACAGTGGCTGCTGATAAAGTTTCTAATGACTTAAAGGGGTTCTTCGGCCACTCTATTAAAAAAAAAAAAAAGGAAAAAAGCATTATAACACTACTCGTATATACCATAAATATCGAGTATAAGTCTAGTTTTTCAGCACAAAAAAATGGTCTGAAACCCAAACTTGGATTTATCACGAAAAAAAAAAAAAAAAGGTTTTACCAGGTTTTTGTGGTAAAATTAGGGGCCTCGGCTTATACTTGAGTCGGCTTATACTCAAGTATATATGTAATCTAATTACAGTAGTTTATGCCCCCTCCCCTTTGAAATTACCCCTTTTTAGTTTTTTTCTTTTTTTTTTGTCATTCTTGTCATTAATTTTCTGAGCTTGACTAAAGATTCATGATGGCGTGGCACTCCTCCTTGGGACTTCAAGTTCCATGATCCTTAGTGGCATGCGCCTGCGCAATATCCGGTCCGCACCCCGTTCAAGTAATGCATAACTTTTTTGTAACTTTTTTTTCTTATTATTCAAATTATAGAAAATATTTAAGAAAAAGCTGCAGCAAAACCTCAGCATTTTAGGGGCATATTAACAATTTATAAAAAAAAAAACGTGCACAACAACAAAAATTTCCACTTCTTATGAATTGTATGTGACTGTGGGAGATTAGCAGTTTGTATGTTGTGTAACGCAACATATGGAAAAAAACTAAACCATATCAATGATTTTTTTTTTCTTCTTCTTCTAGGAAGCACATCCAGATCACAAAGATGTTCTGCGAGTTACTGCCTCTTTCAAGGCTCTTGTGGTAAGATGAGATTGCCGTCAGACGCTGCGTGTTTATATCTAGTGGTGGGGTTGTGAGAAGAGAGAATCAAGTCTATAATTTTGGAGTGGAACAGGTCGGGAAGCAGACTTCCATTTTGAAGCACCTTCAAGAAATTCTGTATTCTGAACCAACCATTATAAACCTGGAGAACCCCCAATATCTTAGGCTAACTGCACACAACCAAAATCAATATCTGCCGGTTGCTCACAAATTTGCTGGCAGATTTTAGAAGTCAGTTGATCTGCAGCGAATATTAACATGCTGTGGATCCTCTAACCAAATATGCACTTTTTTATGATTATGTAAATTTTTTATGAAAAACGGATTCTGATTGGGAAAAAAATTCTGAGATTTTCTATTACAGTATAGGCAGTGGATTTCTCCAATGAAAACTTGTGTCTAATCCTGATCATGTTCTCCTACCTTCAGTGAGATGCTGTTGAGGAAACATAGGACCTGTTACGGTTATTCATAAAGAAGTGTGATTGGTTGTAGATGGAAAACTTAAGTTTTTTTTTTTTTTTTACAGAAATGTTGCCTTTTGTGATATACCGTATATTCCGGCGTATAAGACGACTTTTGAAGACTGAAAAATCTTCTGTCTGGTCTGGGGTCGTCTTATACGCCGGTAATGTTTCTTCTCACCTTTCCCGCGATCCACCGAAGCTCCGCTGCTACACTCCGTCCGCCGGTGACAGCTCTGTGGGTGCCGGCGTCGCAGAGAATATGACGTCGGCATGCGGCTGACGTCATATTCTGTGAGCCACCTGCGCTCAATGAGTTGTCACCGCCGGCCGGAGTGTAGCAGCGGAGCTTCGGTGGATCGCGGGAAAGGTGAGAAGCTGTTGTAATACAATGTGGCCGTCTGGCCGTTACCTTGGCCTCCCGGCGCGCTCTCCGTTCCCGCGGCCTCCCGGCGCGCTCTCCGGTCCCGCGGCCTCCCAGCGCGCTCTCTGGTCCCGCGGCCTCCCGGCTCGCTCTCCGGTCCCGCTGCCTCCCGGCTCGCTCTCCGGTCCCGCTGCCGCCCGGTAAGCTTCCTGGTCCCGCGGCTGCCCGGTAGGCTTCCTGGTCCCTCGGCCTCCGGCTCTCCACACTGCTCCCAAGGCCACTCACCAAGTTGCTGCCCGGCCAGCACACTTCCTAGGCTCGCAGTATGCCTCCTAACCGACCCACCACACTGCAAGATATGTAAGTCCCTATATATGTATGTATAGTTAATGAATGTATGCTATATGTGTGTATTTGCTTACAGTATGTGCTGTATGTATGGCAAAGGGGTAGTCTTATACGGCGAATACATCTTAAACTCTATATTTTAACAGGAAAGTAGGGGGGTCGTCTTATACACCAGGTCGTCTTATACGCCGGAATATACGGTATATATCCAATGGAACACAGTTTGGCATCACAAGAAGTTCCTGTGGTTTTGTGTGCCACACCACAGCTTCCATGACAGAGACTTCATAACTACCTATTGTAAAGACTCTGGGGCAAATGTAGTTATCTTGTAATATCTTATTTAAACCTCTTATGTAAAAGTATGTCTGATAGGGGTTATTTATCAGCGCTTGTGCAATTAATACTACTTTACACCACCTCCATGCCAAGGGGGCTTGGAGGGGTGTGAAGGGGGCACTGGTGGCGGAGGTGCAGGCTGCACCTGCGTACTAGCAAGCCTTGAACGGGTTCAGCATAGAGTGCAACTCATTGCCAAGCAAGGCGTGGAGTAAAATAGCTGACGGGCGCAGCCACAGCCACCCATTGACAGAGGGGTGGGGATGAAATCATATGCTGGTGTACTTGGTGCCAGTGTATGTTAAGTAACCCCCATAGTGTCCTATCTGTACTATTAGTTGGCTTACTTTGCTCCAGAATGTAGCATTAAAACTATGTGCGCAGTTCTGCTAGACTTGAGACGTATTTTAAGATGTATTTGTGTACTACTGAGCGCTATATGAGATCATAATGGCTACTTATGCAATATGAACCTAGTGCCTAGTTCTGTTAAAGGAAATCTACCACCAGGATGAAGGATTTTACACCAAGCACACTTACATGCTGGTATTTTTATTTTTTACAAAAAAAGACTTTAAATGCTATGCAAATTACTCTGAGGGGCTCCAGGCTCTATAGTCATTAATTGAGCCCGAAACCCCTCAGGCTCATTTGCACTAGTTTTAAAGCCTTTTTTTTTGTTTTGTAAAGACAAGGGCTTAATGAGCTAAGTGAACAGTGGATCCTACCAGAAAAGGCACATATCAGCATTTAAGTGTGCTTGGTTTACAATCCTTCATCCTGTTGGTAGCCACATTACTTAAAGGAAATCTAACATAAAAATGCACATCATTTACATGAATGCACATTTGATCAGTGAATTGCACATTTCCATTGTGTCTTAGTGTAACTGTAGACCTATAGTGTTTTTCTTGTTTCAATTCCGGGATCTAGCAATAATGTTTGGGCCCTGGTCAAACGAACATAGATGCAAGTGGCTCCTATCACATCAAGTTATGCCTCTGTTTCCATTTTAGTAAAATAGTACTAAAATAGTAATACTAGCCATGCAAGGAAATTACTTTTATATTGGAGGTTCATTTAGAACCAAAATTACCTATATCTACCTATAGATGAAACACCACAATCTCTGCCATTTTGTCTGGCAAAATGATGAAAACCAAATGGACCCCAATATATTCAGGGGGGGGGGGGGGGCAAAGGGATCCATCAATATCCATCATATGGTAAATTTGTCGACCTTTCAGTTTTTCTTTTCTATAATGGACCAGAAGAAAGGGAAAGGCAGATACATAGTTGATACATAGTTCACTCCACGTGAATAATTCTATGTCCTGGAAAGTGAGTAATACAGCCTGGATGATGTACATGGTCACATTTGCGATGCGATAGTAAGAGTTCCTATACATGTAAGTTGTGTGGGTGCAGTTTCCTTTCTCCCCAGTTATATCCTGTGGTTATTCTATACCTATTGTATCTTAAAATGAAAATTCCCTCACATCATAGAGAACTGGTCTATGATGGAGAGATATGATGGGAAAACATACTCTGAGATATTCATGCATTTTGATGTTATGGAAAAGTCGATTGCCTGTGTAGTTGTTATCTATATGCCAGAAAGTTGTTTTGAGAGGTTTTTACAATGTTTTGTAGTCTTTTAGATACTACGTTATAAAATCATAGGATGCTTCACAGTAATAAGTAAGGCCTACATGAGACCACCTTTGAAAACTGCACGTTGCATCGGGTGACGTGCCATGGCTGAAATATTCTTTTATTGTAGTTGTTCCTTTGCTTTTCTGTGGCCCCTTCTACACTCGCGAGTGTCCCCTTATCAACACTCGCAATGCGTCCTGCCCGGATCACACGGCCCGAATGCTGCAAACCAGTACTGAACTCTGCATGTCAGTTCAGTCCCAGTTTGCAGCGGTCGGGCCATGCGATCCGGGGAGCACGCGTTGTGAGTGTAGAAGGAGTCTTACAGTCACAACTATTACGAAGGCTTCTCCAAGGCTACCAACTGGATATCTGTCTTTGGCTCCTGTTTTGCCAAGCATCATTTCCTTTTATCGGCACATTGCTTTCTTGCGCCTCAGCCCCCCTCGTCGGCGCGCCGCAGCCCCCCTCGTCGGCGCGCCGCAGCCCCCCTCGTCGGCGCGCCGCAGCCCCCCTCGTCGGCGCGCCTCAGCCCCCCTCGTCGGCGCGTTGACGCACTGACCCAAAATAACAACTGCAAAACACCAATGTTGTTACATGCCGCCATGATTTCTTAATTGACCACTGAATCATTGTTACTGATCTGCCTACAGGAGAAACGATAAACCAAAGTAGTTCACAAGTTTAATAAAATGTAAAGACTAAATAAATTAGACTGGTGCATAGATCAATGACAATACGTATTAAAGGGGTATTCCCACAAAGTCAAGATTCTTAAATATAACAAAACAACACATTCTCTAATTCACTGTTCTTAACAAACATTTCACAGCTGTAATTCCAACCTGTCTCTATCAGCCTTGGTGTATACAATTTTGGGATCTGACTGTAAATCTTCTATGGTCGTAAAGAGCAGTTTCTTCTAATGAATAGCTTCTGCTATCTGCACGATGCAGTGCTCTCTGCCCCTCCCCCCTGCATTACAAGACTAGCTCAGACACAGGCACTTCCTGCTGGCACGCAGCAATGTGCAAAGGCTTACTCTACAAACTACAGATAAGATCTTTATAGAAGCGGAAGGTGGTATAGCAGGGCTGACAGTGTGTGTTACAGCAGATATATACAGAGCAGATTGTAAAACTGAGCAAAATTGTAAATGGGCAAACCCCATTAACTTTTTTTTCTATGTATTCCCTCCTTCTATACTCTTTCTATATGCGTCTTTATCTAACCCCAAATTAATGCTATTCTCGGTTTCTCAGGTAACATCTCCCTTCATTTTGTGTGAAATTCTTAAATTGACAAATTCTGTGACAAATGTGGGATTGCCCCTGGTGCGCAGAACTTCTGTTTCCCCTGTGAAGTTGAGTTTTCTAGTGAGAAAAACCGCAGCGTCGCTGTAATGGCTGCAATGTGTTCATAGGACGAGCGAGCTTCTCAGAAAACAAGAGCTGGAAAATGTGATGATGATACAGATAACGGAGCTGAGACTTGGCTTTCTGTAACGTTATATCTAATCACGTCACACTTTATACTTCGGAAAAAGTTTTCCCATATTGTAGCCAGTACAGCCGACACTGGGGGTTAATGGGAAGCCCATAGTCCCCAGTCCAAACTCTACAACAGGACCCCCAAGTGTGATTCTTTTCTTCTATAGGAAACAGGGAGCTATTTGGGCACCTTCAAGGTCCTGCAGACATGCATATGCTGGATTATAGAACATGGTCACCTCTTAAAGGGAATGTGTCATCAAACAAATCTATAGTGTTAAATGCTATTTAACTTTTTAGTACATTTTAAAGAATTAATTTGTTATCAATAAAGTTTCTCTATTTTACAAGTTCATTTTTGGCATGGATTTCCCTCTTTTCGTCTAGTTTTTGCTATTTAATTAGTTGTGCCTTCTTTCAGGGCAGTGCAGATTCATGAAGAATGGGCACAACAAATCCTTAATCTGGCGCCCCCTGCACCCTACACAGGCAAACTGCACATAGTACAGACTACACTGTTCTTGGTAAATGTGCCCCATTATCTTTATGAGTCAAATGGTAGTTACCTTAGACTAGCTTTCTAAGTCTGTGATTACAATTTGGGTTTGAATTGTGTTTTACAAATGCAACAGGTAGAGGCTTGGTCCGATAACATACATGTATTTCCACTGAAGCGCATAAGATCGGTATAGAACACTACGGGGCACATTTACTTACCCGTCCCATCCAATCCCCGAGGTACGTTGTCTGACGAGGATTCGGAGTTGCCACAATTCACTAAGATCGTGCGTCCAATTTCCTGCATGTATCGCTTCCCCACTGAGGTCCACCGGAGTTCACCTTCTTCTGCCCGGTGCATGTAAGTGCTTGGCTTGCGACACAATTTTGAATGTTTTATCCCAAGCGTAGTCTGAATCCGTTGGATCGTCCAACGGCCCGCACCACAATTTGTGTTGCATGAAAGTCGGCGCAAATAAGTCAAAATCCGATTGCGTGCGCCAAAAACCCAGTTAAATGCGGCGCAAAATGGAAAAAGTCTGGGAACCCGACGAAAATATGGTGTGGGGACCCTTAGTAAATGTGCTCCGTCCGTGTTTTGCATTGTGAGCATGCAAATCACATAGGGAGGCAATTATCAACCTTTTTTTCCTGTCTATTTTGCAAATCTTTAGCATTTTGGGGCCTTTGTTTTGCTACTTTTGTTGCCATTTCACCAGGTTCAATGTATTGTTTTTCCCACTGGAGTGTCTGATGTGTCATAAGTTTCCAGATGTGAACGTTTCAAATAGTCGCAATTTTTGTGTAAATAAACTCCAGTCCAGAGCAGGCGTAGGCAAGGGGGTTGCTTAAACATTTCCAGACTTTAGATAAATGCCCGACTATCCCCCCCCCCTATCAATGAAATGTCCACAGCGGGGCCCTCTCGGAATAAAACCCTCTTTACTCACCTTCTTCTCCTAGCAGCTTCTCCTCTTCTTGCCAGTGCGGCACATACACTAATACGTCACCCTGCTGCAACACGGCTGCATCCTAGTGTATGTGCCCAGGCAGGGCATATGCAGGACTCCATTATTATCATTGGTCTCACCTCAGATATACTAACAGATTTTTTTAATTTAACATTACATCCATGAAAAGGAACTATTTGGCCTTTTAAGCATATTTTTTGAAAAACTTATTTTGTATGGGTTAATTTGAGTGTCAGGTTCCCTTGAACGCAATTTCAAAGTTCATATATATAAGAAAAATTTCGCATAGAAGCTTTTTCTCTCCTTATCATGTCTTAAAGGAAAATCTACCACCAGGATAAAGAATTGTAAAACAAGTACACTGATATACTAGTGTGAGCCCCCTCTGACAGGATCTGCTTTTTTTTTTTTTTTTTTTTTTTAGCTTCTTAGGACTTTTTTTTAACAATAAAAAGGTTCAAATTATGCAAATGAGCCTAAGGGGCCCCAGACTCTATAGATGTCAATGGACTTTGGAGCCCCGGAGTCTCATCTGCATAATTTTTAAACCCTTTTTTTCTTAAAAACAAGCTACAAGAAGCAAAGCTTCTGCCAGAGGGGGCGCACACCAGTGTGTTTGGTTTACAATCCTTTATCCTGGTGGTAGATTTCCTTTAAAGCTGATATCATAGTTTTTTGCAGTTTAGCAGTAACTTTTTCCTAGATGCTTTGCTATCCAGGGTGAACTTCTTAGAATGCAAATTAGTAGACTGTGCTTTGTACAGACACTGGGGAGTTCAGCTCTGAAGTCAGCAGAATTAGTAATGCAGCTCTTGACTATTATCAGTACTGTAATGTAATGTATGAAGAAACTTACTGATAGTTCTATGTAGATTATATCTTCATACACTGCATTGTAAAATATTCATCAGTTTGCTATAGACATAATGAAGAATCTAATACATATGGACACAGCTGGGATGTTTTCATATTTTAACATACCGTAACTTATAATTTATTATAATTTTTTTTAAAATAAAGAGTGCTAAAGAAAAATCCTGTTTCTATTTACTTAAACCTGCATGCCCAGCCGATCTGAGGATGCATATATATAGGCAGGGCTGGATTAAAGGAGGGGCTCATGGGGCTTGAGCCCACGGGGCCCCCACCACTTTCACTTTTTAAAGGGGCCCCCACCAGTTGGCAGGCTACATACTACACAGGGCTGGCAGTCTACATACTACAGGGGGCTGGAAGGCTATATACTTCCAAAAGCATTGTTGGAAAGGCCCCCACCAGATTGAGTCCAGGGGCCCCCACAACCCTTAATCCAGCCCTGTATATAGGAGGGAGTCAGGAAGGATTGTTAAAGTGATCATTTTACTTCTTACCTGTACAATGAGATGACAATTCTTGTTCCACGTATCAGGTGTAACCTAGCGACAGCATCGGGTGAATAACTCCCCAGCTAATGAGCCGAGGATGATATAATGGGCGGCTGTGAAGTTATGTATCCATGAAAGCTTTGCAATGGCCTATTGAGTGGCTCAATCATAAATTATCTTTAATGTGTCATTAGTAATCTAATCATAGCGACGCCAGATATCGCTCATTAGACCTGGGCTACCCTGATGTCTTTGGAGCGTAACTGATTGGTTTTATTAACTACCAAGCGGTGGCTATATATTGTGCACAGCTTCTGTCACTAAATAGTTAAAATCAATCTAAAGCGCTACAAAAAGTACTACTAGAATTGCTGAAAAGTTCACTTTTTTCCCAATGACACGGTCTTTTTTTTTTTTTTTCTTCATTTTTTAAAAATATTTATACAGGTTTTTTTTTTTTTTTTAACTGCTATATATCAAAAATGCAAAAAATATCAATAAAAAAAATGTACGGTTTTCTCTTCCAATCCGATTTTTTTTTTTTTTTCTAAACCATAATTTTTAAAAAATCCATTTTAAATACCCATGTAATATTACAAAAGACTTGTCCAACACAGGTCACTTGCTGCACCGTAGCAGGAAGGCATGTACGTTTTAGGCATTTTCTAAGCTTTCTCCTCATTACACCTGGAAAATAAATAAAAATGCATCAAAGATATACATTTTTCTTATTTTTTCATGCAATTTGGACCGCACACGGCTTCCCTGGCTAAATTCCCTCTAATAACATACCATATATACTCGAGTATAAGCCTAGTTTTTCAGCACAAAAAAAATGTGCTGAAAACCCAAACTCGGCTTATACTCGAGTAAAAACAATATATGTTTTACCAGGTTTTTGTGGTAAAATTGGGGGCCTCGGCTTATACTTGGGTCGGCTTATACTCGAGTATATACGGTAATACAAGTCATCATTTTTGTATGTGGTTTACCCACTCATCCTGTGTAATGAGCGCATCCGAACTTCCTGTTGGGGTTGGGGATAGGGTATGCCCCGCATGACCCCGACATATTAGCTCCAACAGCTACTAGCCATGGCTGTGATTGGCCAAGGGGACACATGCCCTGGCCATGTGGGGCACAACCAAACCCGAACGGGAATGCAGAACATATAAGCATAGATGAGTTTGGGGGCTAGACGGTCGGCGACCCAAAATTGAGTTATAGGAACTATGTAGTTTAACGCTCATTAAGACTTTTCTGTATCCTTTCACGTTAAAGACCCAGTGTCAGGAACTGAGGAAGAGGAAACAACTGGAGCTACAGATCCTGTCTGAGCCCATCCAGGGTTGGGAAGGAGAAGACATAAAGACATTAGGAAGTGTTGTGTATATGTCACAAGTTATGGTACAATATGGAGCAAGTGAGGTACGTAACAGTAACACTAGTACCTCTAATAGTAATACTAGACCCTCTTCTGTCACCCATAGACTATAGTGGTATACACTAATATTAATTAATCAATTTTAATTTCCTTATATTTCTGATTTTTATTTTGGGTTTCAATTAATTAACTAATAACACAATAATTGTTGCAATAATTACAATAAAATTCAGATTTTGTTGATTGATGTTTCGGAGTAAATTTACTATTGAGTGCTACCAGTAGAGAGTTTGCCCTGCGCATGGTCAGTATTAGGCTTTGAAGATATACATCCCTAACTAGTAACACTAAATTGGCAATTCATTACAAGGACTGAGGGATGTTACCAGAGCCCCTTTGTGATGCAGAATCACAGGCTGTTACAGTGTGCAGGAGCCCAATGTGTTCTGAAACTTCCTCTGCTGCATTGAGATTTCATGAGGTAGAGGGACTGTGAAGTACTGAGGGAGGGGAGGGAGTGATATTGTAACAGCCTGTGAAGCTACAGCTCTTCTAATGCCCCTAGATTCCTTCTGGCTCATCAGCATAAATGTAAAAGTTGATTTTAGTAGGCCATGGATAACAAATAAAAGTAGTTTACCACAGTCACAGTGCCTGGATCTGTAAGTAAGTGGTTTATCATGCCGAATTTATATGGTAGATTTAATTTAAGTGATAACCTGTTGGGTGCTTCAAGGGAACCTGTTGGCAGAAATTGGCCTAATAAGCCACTACCAGTATCTTACCAAGCAACTGAACACTTTCCAGATTGCTTCTTTCATGACCCAGTATAGTGGCATCATCCAGAAAATAAACTTTGAAGGGAGATGCAATTGGTTTTATAAAGTCAAGGAGGCGGAGATTTTAACATTGAAGTCAAGATCTCTCTTCCTCAGAAAGCCCCTTCACTGTAATTCATGGTCCTGCATATAGTGACATCACTAACCAGATCTTTTGAACTCCAATACATGTTAATCACATAGGAGGAGGCGTTTGTAGCTCCCCACCTTGACTTCAGTGTTTAAACTCTCCTCCTCCTTGTCTTTACAGAACCAATTAACATCTCCCTTCAAAGTTGATTTTCTGGATGGTGCCATCACACTGGACCATGAAAGAAACAATAACTAGAAGGTGTTACACTGTTTGATAATATACTGGTAGGGGTTTATTAGGCCTATTGCTGATGACAGGTTCCTTTTAATGATAAATCTGGCTTAGCAGGTGCAATGTTGAACTAGACATAATAGTTTATGCTTAAAAGTAACTTAATGTATCGGTACAACCCCTTTAACCTGAAAACTGTATTAAATTTAGTGTGTAGGAAGGAGGATTATATGTCATTTGTGTCATCAGATATCAAGACACTTTGTACATTTGCCTTCCATGTCGATTGTAATTCTTCCAGTGCACTTAAGCCAGAATTTAGATTGATGCATCTCCCTGGTGTGTTCGGTCTCTGTGGGATTTGTATGCCGCTGTGGTGCGGAGCGTGTTCCTGATCATTTTTCCTGACGCTGATTGTATGTTATCCATCTTCTCTAATCAAGGAAAGAGAGGAACGCTATTTTATGTTGTTTCCCAACGCACTTGTAACGCTGTCTGCCAGTCCACGGATGAGCGGCTTCATTTATCAGGTATTATAGAGATTGTTCTTTGCTGATTCTTTGTGTTTCCATGATATAATTGCCTCATTTTACAGATCACTCAGCTTCAGTTACACCCAAAGGTTGCCTTTAACTATAGCGATCGTGAGACAGACGCACATGAATATTAATAGATGTATTCCCGGGCAGTGTCCTTGGAGGAGCCCACATCGATAGCACAGAATTTATCATAAAGATTTATACATGAACGTGGAGTTTAATGAGGCTGTGTACTTGCGCTCCGTAGGACAGACCCCATAAACAATAGCAGAACAGTTCCAAAAATTGGAACAATGAAGGCAACACTACATCAAGTAAAATGTCTGAAGTAGAGTCCCAGAATTGCCTAAACTTTTATGTAGATTAAAATCTTTAAAAAAGAAGATATAAAGAATATCATCGAAGGCACTTTAAATAGAATAGATGGATAGATGTATTCGCTAGAATTCGGCTTTAATCCGTCAGTGCAAAACAAGAAATTTGCAAACAAATTGTTTTTCAAACCACACCCATTTTCTCAGAGCCACACCCATTGTCTTGTAGCCACACCCATATTAATATAAGGCATTATTCTATGTCACTCAAATTGAGGGATATCTAAGTCTTGAGCCTCATGCACACAAATGTGTGGATTTTGTGTTCCACAAGCAGTGGGCTGTGTCCTGTTGCTTGAGTCCCTTCTGACTTTGGCGATGTCATGGTGACTACCCCCACCACACAGACAGAGGGAATAGGACCTGCCCTATCTTTTGTGGTGGAGGCAGTTAGCACACTACCGGCTTGCACCGCACTGTAAGCAGGCACAATAGAAGTAAATGGAGCTGTAAGTTGGCGGCAGTTGGTAATAGTTTGTGAGCATGAGGCCTTAAACCCTTCATGTCCATTCAATGTAAATATAAGTCGATCGGTTGTGGGGAGTACAGACCGAGCCTTCTCCATATGTGGCGGGTCTACGCTGTATTATACAGCAGACACCTGAGGGCAGCTTCTGTTGCCGGTGCTGGCACCGATCATGGCAGTCAACTTAGGTGGTCGAACCCAACTGCGCCACCTAACAGTGTCAATGGGGCTATAGGCACCAAAGATAGAATTCCATGGATTTTTGGTGTAAATTCTGATGACTTTTTACTATAACCATTGTATAACATCACTTACTGTTGTGCCACAAAGAGGATCCATTGTCTTTTTATGGTTAAATCACTGTAATCAGACGATTACTTCACCTTCTTACGTCCATATTGGTTTTTAAGGGAAGGTTACCACTAACGGGTATGTCCGTGATGAAGCTGGAGGAGACTGATACAAGCAGCAATGCTTATGAGATTTCAGGTGAGTTCTCATTCCTCCATGTAAGATGTTATGTATTTTATACATTATTAGAGCACCTGTGGTAGACGGTATATGGCATATGAGATGGCAAATGACTGTATTTAAAGAAAATTCATCAAACTTCAAGCAAAACTTTATTCCTTCAAAATTTGACATTAAAGGGTTTTTCCAGTTTTATAAATGGATATAAAACAGTACTCAACTTCCTGTCATGACACACAGGGGTGTAACTACAATGGTAGTAGCCATTGCAGCCGCTATGGGGCCCACAGTGTAAAGGGGCCCTGTCATCCGACCTAACACTAATGAATGGAGAATGTGCGCATATATATATTATACTGCACATTGTACAGTATAATATGTATATAACATATATATGCTGTATATGTGTTTATGGTATGTATACACTTTATGTGTGTATATATGCTGTACGTCTGTATATGCCACTGTATGTGTGTATATGTGATGTGTATATGCTCTATAAGTGTGCGTATGAGTGTATAAATGTGTGTAAAAGTGTATACATTTGTGTGTATATGAAGAGCTGTATGTTTATGTATGTAGGTATATAAATATGTGAGTATATATGATTGTGATATTTATATATTTAAGTGAGAAGTGGGGCCCCATTCAGAAATCTGCTATGGAGCCCTGCTTCTCCTAGTTACGCCACTGATGCCCCCACTATGACCGCCTTAAGGTGTTGCAGTATAGAGGAGAACCCCTTTAATTTTTGTATTTCGTTTCCGTTTAGGTCATATGATAGAACGCATTGTGGTCTACTGCAATAATAGCCAGGACTGCCAGGAATGGCTTGAGCATCTGTGCAGACTAACCAAGTCTCCTGGTTCTCATGCCTCATTGTGTAAGACGCCATCCTGGCCAGGTCACTCGGTAAGTGGTAAGATGTCTACCCCCTCATTTAATTATTTTTTAATTTTTTTTAACAAATTTTTATTTAGTGAGCTTTATGCTTGCATAGGTTTCAGTATAAAATACATTAACACTAGGAACAATGTCCTGGAAGCCATAACTGAGCACTTTTTACTTGCCTACAAGAGGGAAAGGAATGTTTTATGTAACTTTATTTGTAGGCCTTGTGCATACAGCGTCCGATTGTGCCACCAGTGTTCCTTCCAGTGAGCCCTAGTTCTAGCCAAATACCGGATCATGGAGATGACACAAAGAAACAACCTAATTCAGAGGCTAGGAGGGTCTATTTCCCAGGGAAGATGAAGGGTGGGCCCCAGGAATAAATTGAACCCCAATCCAACTCTGTGTGCACATGTGAAGGATTTGAGGAACATTAAAGGAGTTGGGCCCTATCCACAGGATGGGGATCTTAGTGGTGGCAACCCCAGGGATCCATTAGACCCCTGTTGTACCCAAGGTGACCAGAGCATCCAACCACACATGCACAGGCTGTTTTGTTCATCTCTATGGAGCTGATGGCTCCATAGATAGGCGAGTACTGTGATTCCATCTCCATTTATGCCATAGAGATGAACAGAGCAGCGGGCGCATGCACAACTTGGCACCGTGGCTGTGGTAATCTTCTTATATTTGTTATGCATGGTCTCTTTCTTCTAAAATGAATGAAAAAAATTATGCTAATGAGCCTGAAGGCCCCTGTGGGTGTTACCAGAGCCCATCTGTGGTCTATCTTCAGACACTATTCTAGTTTATGTAATCTTACTACAGCAGAGGACGTTTCATAGGAAGTGGGAGGGGTGGGAAGTGCTCCAAGCACTTTGTAACAGCCTGTGAACCTACACCATGGAGGAGCTCTGGTAACCCGATCAGAGCGTTTCAGGCTCATTAGCATGATTTTTTAAAAGTAGATTTTGGAAAGAAGGAGGCCAAAGAAGATAACAACAGTCACGGTACCTTGATCTAAGAGCAAGTATCCCTGGTTTATCATGCTAGGTAACTTAAATCCAGTTACAAGAGCTTGTCAGAAACTCCATTTGCAGTAACTTGAAGTGGTATAGGTAGAAAAAGGTAAAATGAAAGGCAGGCAATATTCCTTCTTTACTGTGCCTCTGATGTGTGGAACTTTTGGCCCTTTAAGGCTCGGTGTATCTTGTTAACCCTTTCACAAGGTCAGCAGCAAACCCCAGACAACCTGGAAATGGGTAATTGTCAGTAATCAATCTAAAGGTATCATAAAATAACCTCTTTAATAATGACGCATAATGATACATATTTATGAAAAAATTAACAAGGCAAATTCGAGTATCATATCAATCATTCACATATTTAACCAAGATGTTATGTTGTTTTTTTTTTTTAAATACTTTTTTCGTGCCATAGGTAACAGATCGAAAGACCCGACCTCCTTCTCACCACACAATTCCGGTACTTCCTCGTGGCCCCCTGGAACCTCCCAAAATCTATAAAACCTGGACCCTGAGTTGTCTCCGGCCAGCTCCTCCACTTAGACCATCTGCTGCGCTTGGCTATAAAGAGGTATAAAAGTTTCTCGCTGTGGGAGTAGTTTACACTTCTGTAGCTGAACATGACGACTTTTGTTTTCAGTTTTTCTAATTTGTTTTGTGATTATAATTTTAATGTGTTGCAAAAGTACAGTAATTATAACACCCCGACTAGAATCCCCATAATTACTATGTGAAACAAGTGTTAGGTACTTGCCACTGAAATAGTTACTGAATGACATCTGAAGTAGCTACTGTTCAGAAAAGAAAAAGACCTGGAAAATCAGAAAAATAAAGCAGTCTGACTCCCTAGTGCCGCAACAAAATAAAAAGAAGCAGGCAATGGCACGACCTGGAAGTTCTGAAGACAACACTGTTCCACTGAGAGTGCTCTGATAATATCTTGAAGGACTACAAGTTAGGTTCAGAGCGGGTGAGGGGAAAGGAATTTTAAAGCATAAGCAACCATCCTAAACCTCTTTTCCCCAACTTTATGATTGAGTAACATTTCCTTAGCATAGTTCTGTGCTAAATCATATTCAATCATCCTAAGCCTCTTTTCCCCAACAATATGGATGAGGGACATTTACTTTGTATGTTCTTTAGCCCATAGCTTAGCGTCTGATACTAAGTTTTCCCTGTCTTCCCTCTCCTATGCTGTGGCTGTGCGTGGCTATGAAGACTGCAGGCGCTATGTGATGACCTCATTGTGCCTGATAGCATTAGTACACAGCTATGGCAGACTAGAGAAGCAGACTGCTATGGAGGAAACAGGGAAAGGTGAGTATCAGTCATTACCTTTTTGGTCACAGGGTAGGGCCAGGTGTTCCACAGTGCGATCTGGGGCTGTGGCCTGGTGGCAGGGACCCCTGGTATAAAGCACAATGGGGGTCTGATACATGAGTTGAGTCTATGTTTGGTGAATTCCTGGAGAACGTTACCTGCCTTTTGCAGGAAAAAGGATAATTCTATGGGGTTATTATTTCTCTGTGCTCTAGCCTCAAAATCTCGATCATACAACATTCCATGAGTTTTAGGAAATTTTATGGCTACAACTTCTTCTGAAAGAGTTTGAAGTCCTTTTTTGGTTTTAGCATGACAGTGTACAAAACATGGTCAACAATGGCAAGATTGTAGGAGTTTTTTGTGGAAGATCTTGATTGGCTGCACAGAGATCTTAGACCCCTTTCACACCTGGGTCAGTGCTTTCCATTACACTTTTCATTTCAGGTTTTCCGTTTCACTCTCGGGTCCCCATAGGCTTCCATGTACAAATGGCTATGTACACTATTTCTACTATTTAATTATGGAACAAACGCAGGTGTGAATTTAGCCTAATAGATTTTGGGTTAACTAGTATAGAGACTGGAAGCAAGGCCTTCTCCACTGACATTACTTTTTGAATTTTGAAAAATTTCCACTACTAAATCTTGTAGAAAGTCTCCAGAGAAGATTGAAAGCTTCAGCAAGGGGTGACGAGCTTTGTATTAGAGCCTTACATCATACAGAGTAGAATGACCTAAAAACTCAGCTGGGTGTCATGTGAAGTTGGCCCAATAATGTTGCATATATATATATATAATATATATAATATATATATATATCATGTCAAAGGAGTATTCCCAACTGGGCATTTACATTTCATTTAATTCATCTGCCATACATAACATTTCTTCAATTACATGTTAGTCAAGAAATTTATGTATATGAAGACGATTTCCTATAATTATAGCCATGTTGTCCCTTAGTAACAAGAGAACTGTCCTTGGATACGACCACTCCCACACCCTGGCAGTGGTAGCCACATATTGAGTCCTTCCTCACCACCTGGATTTAGTTCTCATTACCACAGGACGGCTGTGGGACATGCCAAAACTCCTGCTCATTTCATATTCCGTAAAAAAATCATTTCTTTGTGCAATCACTCCAGCAGAGGTGGTCGTATCCAACGGCAACTATCTAGTTTCTAAGGGAGAACATGGCTACATTTATGGGAAATTATCCTCCCGCGGTACATTTTTTTAATAACATCCAACTGAAGAAATGTGTGTATATAGGAGATTTATTCAATGAAATGTGAATGTCCAGATGAGAGCAACCCTTTAAGTTAACACTGTGCCAGGCAATAGAATCTTTATAGACAACAAAACCATACCAATCGTTAGGCTCTATATGTAGTTGCATTGATGACCTCGATTCAGGGATCTGTCCAGACTTGTACATGATACAACATTATGGGGCAGATTTATCAAGTCACAAAACCAAAAAATACCCCAAAATAGAGCCTCTGCAACAACACACTCAAAATGCCAAAAAAGAGAACCAGAGGAACAATAGATTCAATTGTATAAAATAAAATAATCTTTATTGAAAATACAAAATTACAGCATATATAATCCCCAAAGAGTTGACCAGACTATAAATACACATAGGGGCAGATTTATCAAGTGTCTGAAAGTCAGAATATTTCCAGTTGCCCATGGCAACCAATCACAGATCCCCTTTAAGATATCATCAGCACTGGTAAAATAGAAGCTGAGCTGTGATTGGTTGCCATGGGCAACTGGAAATATTCTGACTTTCAGACACTTGATAAATCTGCCCCTATGTGTATTTATAGTCTGGTCAACTCTTTGGGTGTGATACTTTACGGAAACAATACAGATGTGGAAATTTGTTTATACATTTTTATGCTTCTGTTTCATTATTATTTTTATGGTAAGTTGACAATTAAATTATTATTACTGGATATGTGCATCTAGAAAACAGGAAGCGCTTGAAGGTCACCCGAGACGCGCATTTAGTTTTGCTTAGAGTGTGTTTTATAATGTAAAAGCTGACAACTTTTCACATGTGATTTTATGTAAAGTGTCAGACTTCCTGTCTTTTATTACAAACCTGCAGCCTTCAAGTGGAAGTATAGGCCAGGTCTGGACCCTCTTGAGGGTCCTTCTTCACAAGTGGTAAACCATCAAACCCCCTTTCTCTCCTCTTAGTTACCAGTGTAACAGATTTAGGTTGACACAAACCTTGTGCCCTTTCTTAGTCAGCAAATTACTTGTTTTTACTATCACAGAGACTGGAAAATCAGTCATGACGTATTCTTACACAAGAAATTAGGTTATATATGGCAGATCAGATGCTGCAGTGCCCCTATAACTGCACCTATAGCAGGGACAACCAATGGGTTTGCATTCAAATGCTCCACAACAATGGCAGACATAAAAAAGGACAATTATCAAGACTCGTAAAGCAGCTATTTTGTAACCACTGTGCTGCCATAGTCTAATATATGGTGAGCCACACACCTTGTCCTAAAGGATGGGCAAGGCTTCTAGGAATCTTGACAAGCCCATAATCAGTATAGATATCGGTCATCAAGTTCACCAAAACACAGGCTTGATGGTAAATGTGGTGAATACACATGGGAAAACCTTGCTTGTTTTAACATTTTTAAGCAGCTACCAGTAAAAATTCCACAAATCTTTGATTTGGGACTTTTTTTTTTTTTAAACAAAATCAAAATGTTTCAACTTATAATTAAATACCCCTCCATCATAGCTCAAATAGTCATGCTCATAATGCCTCCGTAATGGTGACCGTCATGGTGCCTCCGTAATGGTGATCGTCATGGTGCCTCCGTAATGGTGACCGTCATGGTGCCTCCGTAATGGTGACCGTCATGGTGACAGACATGGTGCCTCACTAGTAGTGACGGCCATGGTGCCTATGTAATGGTGATGGCCATGGTGCGTCCGTAATGTGACGGCCATGGTGCATCCGTAATGGTGACGGCCATGGTGGCTCCGTTATGGTGACGGCCATGGTGGCTCCGTTATGGTGACGGCCATGGTGGCCCCGTTATGGTGACGGCCATGGTGGCCCCGTTATGGTGACGGCCATGGTGGCCCCTGTAATGGTGACGGCCATGGTGGCCCCTGTAATGGTGACGGCCAATGACTGTGATTGTCCCAATGTTCTACTAAGGCCCCATAAGCGCTATGGTCTCAACATCTCATAACTGTTAGGGCATCTATGACCATATCTGTGATTTCCCAGTACACTGTTATTTCCTCTTAAAATCAAGGGATGTACAAGCAAGAGCTGTATATGTAAATGCTTTACCAGACACTTGTTCATGACACTTGCCTATTCTGCTAGGAATATGGGAGGTACCATCTTACTTCAAGAGAATCTCCTAAATCTTGTGAAGTTATATGTAGTTGAGATCTTTCCCTGCTGATCTTCTCATCTTTCTGAATGGCTTAAGCAACAAAGGCATTCCACCTTGTATCACAAACCTCTACTTCATTTCATAATCAAGTCAAAATTTCATAATTTTTTGAGTATTTGGGAGCAGCATGACAACTTTTCTGATTCTTGTAATATACTAATGTTCACTTGCAGATAGCAGATTGAACATACAATAACTACAATCTGTTGACAGCTTCTTCTTAGGATAGGATAGGTAGTACATTGTATGTATTATCAGTCCTTAAGCATGTGGCTCTATCTGGTACTGCAGACACTAATTAAAAATTAATGAAATAAAAAAAAAGGGAACCTGTCACTAGGGACCTCATTTTCACTTATGAGAGGTTGCAGAAGCCCATTACAGCTGGATTGCAAATATGTCTTTCTGTCTTCTCTAAGCATTTGCATTACAATATAATTGTTTTAAGTTACCTGGCTTCCTGACAAAATCCACTGTGTAGTCCCAGAGGTTGGGCTTTGGTTTGGATGCATTTCAAAAAACAACATGTGACCTGTCTGTGCTGTGGACTCCACAGCTCTTGGCCCCCACCTTTGTGCTACTTTGCAGGGACAGAGGCCACAGAGGTCATTAGTGGGGGAGTGAGGAGCTGTACAGGAAAACCAAGGTGGGGGCTAAAAGCTGAGGAGTCTGCAGCACAGATAGGTCATGTTTTTTTTTTTAATGCATTCAAACCAAAGGCCAACCCCTGGGACTACACAGAGGATTCCGTCAAGAAGCCAGATAAGTTATAACACACAATTATATTGTAATACAAATGCTTAGAGAAAGCAGAAAGGCATATTTACAATGCAGGAGTAATAATAATAATAATTCTTTATTTATATAGCGCCTACAGATTATGCACAGAGCTTGCCAAATTGGTCTCTGTCCCCAATTGGGCTCACAATCTAAACAACCCACCAGTATGTTTTGGAGTGTGGGAGGAAACCAGAGGACCTGGAGGAAACCCAAGCAAAGACGGAGAGAACATGCAAACTTTTTGCAGATGTTGACCTGGGCGGGACTTGAACCTGGGACTACAGCTAATGGGCTTTTGCAACCTGTCTTTAGTGTGAGAATTAGGTCCCTAAAAAAATTAGGTCAGTTTCCCTTTAACCTAACAGCTGGAGATATCTTTTGGGCCATTTAGGTGAAATAAAGAAAGTCTTGGCTTCGAAGATTCAACTAAATGCAAAAATGGTCAACTTGGTGGATAATTAGAATTTTTCAGGTTGGATAGCTACAGCTTCCTTCTCCATTATAGGGGTTAATGGTATACAGGCAGTCCCTGGGTTACGTACAAGATAGGGTCCATAGGTTTGTTTTTAAGTTGAATTTGTAACTTGAAACTGTATATCGTATAATTATAGTTCTAGACATTTTTTATTTTTTTTTGCCCCAGTTACAATTGGAGTTTCACATTTTTTTGCTGTAATGGGACCAAGGATTACAGACGCCTTACAGCTGATCATTGCAATCTAGGACTAAAGTAACATCCAGAGAGCTTCACCAGAGGTCAAAGGGTCCGTCTTTAACTAGGGGTCGTCTGTAAGTCGGGTGTCCTTAAGTAGGGGACCGCCTGTATTAGGGATATCCTAGATGTTCTCTTACTTTTTCTCTTGCAGGTCAACTTAAAGTGTATAGTTAGGCCCTTCACAGATTTACCCCTATACCCTATGGACATCCCTATGTTCACGGGGCCAAAGAAAGAGATATTTTATTATAAAATTTATTTCCATATTCCAAAGCGCCCCCTCCCCTACTAGTCCTACGAGCCACTTTGCGTGGATACATTTTAAAAGTGATGCATTGCTACACCAGTGTTGCACTTTTTATCTAGATCAGAGATGGTCCCGGTGGCCAGATGTCTACTGATGATAAATAAATGGCATACCCTGGCAATATTCCTCCATTTGGGAATAACCCTTGACCAGACCAATTACTTCCCTTAGAAGACAACGTGTGTTATCACTCAATGCAGAACTGAAAATAGAACATATAATCCAACAAAGCTTTTACCAGGTTCCTAGCACAGAACTTCTCTACTAAAAGGTTACTAAGCATGAGGTGAAGTTATTTTGACAGTGTCGCACCCTGGAAGAACAGGAAAGACGGTTGAGTGACGTATAGCCCACTCGAAAGCTGTTTCCTTATAGCATTACGTACTTTTCTTGGAATAAGAAATTGCTGCCATTTTAGTCTGCTATCTTCTTACATATATTCTTTTCTCTTTCTACATATTTATTTTAGAGGATGTCTTATATCTTAAAGGTAAGGGTAGAACCAAATTGTTTTTGCTGCAATTAAAAAGCTTTGCCCCCTCCCCCCTGCCTTTAGTTTTCTTGCTTTTGTCTGTCTTAATCTCAACCAATCACAGTGTGGTCCATGCAGAACTAGGCTAAATAAGTTAGATTCTGATTATTTAAAAAAAAAAAAAGTCCAAAATTTACCTGGGAATATAAGGTCCTGAGTCGCCCATTAAAATCATTTCATTTTCTTTTTTTCATGTATTTAAATTATCATGTGGAAAATTTATTTGACCATCAGTAACTAATAAGTTAGGTCAACCACTATCCCAAAGCACTATTATCTGCTGGCAGCAGATAATTGTGTTGTGATTCCCCCCCCCCCCCCCCCAATTTAATCTGTTTGTTAATGAGGTAGTTGGTGCACCTGAGCATTGCTTTTCCTACCTCTACCAATTCCCTCTCCTTCCAGTGCTTTTCATTAGACATTCTCTATCTTATATGATGGGAAGGGGGCGGTCCAAGCAGTAATAGCAGTGCTACAGGCACGGAGGACAAGCCTCAAGTGCACCAACTGCCTCATTAGCATAACAATTAAAATTGTAATTTTTTTTTCAGACAGTATAATGGACTGGAATAATAAAGGTAAATCAGAAATCATAGCACGTAACCACGTAATCTACCACTTCCCCAAAGCATTATAATTTGCTGATAATTGTGTTGTGATTTCCAATGTTTCTTCCCAAGTAAATCTAAATGCTAATGAGGCAGTTGGTGCCTACCCTGGTTTGAGCACTGCTTTACTAAACTCTACCAATTCTCTCTCCTTCAAGTGCTTTTTATTAGACAATTCTATTTCTTATGTGATGGGAAGGGGGCGGTCCAAGCAGTAATAGCAGTCTGCAGGCACAGAGGGTGGGACTCGGGTGCACCAACGGCCTCATTAGCATACCAATTACAAAGGGAATTTCTCAGAGACGGTATACTGGACAGAAATAATAAAGCTAGGTTAGAAAACATAGCACTTTTCTTTACAACATGCTGTCAGCAGAATATAATACAAGGGGGGAGGTGATAGACTCCCTTTAAATTTAGAAGAGGGGTGAAAGAGCCTTGATGCTTCATTTAAAATCCCCTGTTCTAGTGAATACTGGTGGTCCCTACGGTCAAAGATTTTGTGATCACACATTTATTACCTGTGTATACAGTAGGTGATAAATGTTTTTTTTATGGGACGATCCCTTTAGGTTCAGGGCCATCTCAAAGATCTTAAGCGGAAGACTCAGGGACTTGTATTTGCAGGTAATTCAATGATTTTATGGGCAAATACTCGGTGACGAAAAGTTGTAAATTGTATTAAAAAATGTGCCTAACCTTTTGGCAAAGATGACCTTCATACATAATACATGCTCTTTGCTAAAATGTCTTAATACTACGCCATCAATAATTCCCTAATTGGAAAAGAATATGTGATGTGTAAAGTGGATTTTCTCAAGATGTGGTAAGGTACAAGTAAATGGTCTCCATGGAAAAGCATACAAATACGGCTCTGCTTCACTGGTGTCCCATTGCTGTGTCTACAGACAGCCTTTGCTTATTTCTGCCTTATGTTGCATTAACAATGTGTATTGCCACTTACATGAGTAAGAAATCACGTTTGCTTTTACAAATGCTTTGCAATTCTTGGGTCTGGAAGAACACATTATCCTAAGACTATGGCATTTGTGGCAAGTCAATTAAATATTCCTGTTCTGAAGGGGGGTTTTTATCCAAATTATTTATTTAAAATACCAAGGGTATACTAATGTCCCTTTAGTTTATGCATATAACCCAGGCAGCGAAAATGTTGTTGGTATAAAAGTGGTATAAAAAAAGATTTGTCTTGACGATATAGAAATAATTTAAAGAGGCTCTCGGAGCCATAAATGTGGATGACCTATCCTAATGATAGGTCATTAAACTCATATTGGTGGAGTTTCAGCATCGGACACCTACAAAGTTCAGCAGTTGATGAACAAAGAATGGAACCGGAAGCCGACCCCTTAGTTCTTAGTGTAGTCCCTGAATGCACCTGTGCTCCCTTTAAAAGGAAATTTACCATTTTGTTTTTGTGATTTATGAACCAAACATACCTTAAGAATGCTGTAACTACACTGATGCAGAAACTTATCTTGTTTAATCCTTGAACTGAGCGGTAGTGTTCAAAAACAATTATAAAATACAGGATCTTGGGAAAGCTGGGTGCAGACTGGCTGCCATTCATAAACACATTACTTAACTGTCTAGACAGGACTAATCAACCCGAGCTGCATAACTTATACACAGCAGCTGCGGGATGGTGCAGCGATTGATTACTTATGCTTGTCAGGGTGAACACAGTGAATATGTATTCTTAGCAGGACAAGGCTGGAGCAGTGCATAATTAGGGTAAGATGAGAAGCATTTTATAATTTTTTTTGTCAGCAAAACCACTCAGTTCAGGAATTAAAATATGTTTCTGAATCGGTGTAGCTACAGCATCTTCAAGGTATGTTTGCTTCATAATGGATAAAAACAAATGATAGATTTCCTTTAAGTGAAATTAGCTGATCTGCCATAACATGTTCTGACCACTATACAGAAAGTGGAGCTGTTCCATTCTCTAGGTATCAACTGCTGAAAACATTTGTTCTGTGTAAGTCCTGGGTTTTGGACCCCCTATAAATTTGATAACATATCCATGACTTGGATACATAATCATTATTATTAATATTGTAATCCCTGTATAACCCTTTTCATTTTGCCTTCCGCATAACTTCTCAGGTCAGGAGTAGAAAAAGAAAAAGTAAATGGGTAGTAGTCACCTTCTGTAAACTTTCCGGAGAGGGAGAAGTGCAGGAGTATAAGGGAATGATATTTTTCATGCTTTGGGTTCATTCACACCTCATTTTGCCCTCCATTATAGGTATACGTCAGTCTCGGGGCCGTCGCCAGCACTGGGCATACCTAGGCAAGTGCCGGGGCCCAGAGCTGTTGGGGGGGGGGGGCGCTCCACGTAGAGCTGTGCATAAGGAATCCATAAAGGGTGAGGTGGGCTTTATATAAATTAACCATGAGTGGGCTGATTGGTATAATAAACTAGGGAACATTTTAGGGAACTGTTTTAGTTTCTGAATTTTTAATGCCGTCACATGAGTTCACAGCAAAGGGGCCCACTGAGGTTTTGTCGCCCATGGGCCTTCTGAAACTTTGAGCCGACCCTGGTCAGGCAGATTAATCAACAGAGAGTAAAGACATATCCCACTGTATGCTTTCTGTTCCTCCCCCTGAAAGCTGAAGGAGGAGTGAACACCGGTAGCAGCCAGTGACTGACTGCGAGTATTCAGCATGTTTCCCCCACTGATGTCAATGTCCTTATATGCTCAGTAAGATCACTGGGAACCCCCCTGAGTGTATGCTCAGCAGAGGTCAGGGAGGGATGCCTTATGCCTTGATGCAGGATTTCTATGGATACTCTCAGCATATACATCAGGAACTTTTCTGGTGCATACGCTGAGTATATATAAAAAAAAAAACTTCTGTTAACCTAGATCAGTGATGGCGAACCTTTTGGAGGCCGAGTGCCCAAACTACAACAAAGACACGCTTATTTATCGCAAAGTGCCAACACAGAAATTTAATTTGATTTATACTCCCTTCTGTGTCACATCTTTCATTGATACCAGCACCTGAGGACACCAATAAAGCAGAAAATAGTCCCAGGCACAGCTGTCACTTTAATATATATAAAATACCTCTGTGCACAGCAAGTCCTGGGCTGTCTGGGATTGCAGGAAGATACCTGGAGTCATCTTTGGTGATGGCCTGAGTGCCCACAGAAAGGGCTCCGAGTGCCACCTCTGGCACCAGTGCCATAGGTTAGCCATCACTGACCTAGATGATGTGTCTGTCTTTTAGTGGGCAATCAGCAAAGTGTAGGGAAGCTGTTTTAAAGCTGATTGGCCAGAGAATGGATGCTGGGAGATCTGGGCCAACCCTGTACTGCTTATATAACTATTTCTATCAGTCCCCAGTCTAAGTTGAATGGTTATGACTAGAGATGAGCGAGTATACTCGTCCGAGCTTGATGCTCGTTCGAGTATTAAGGTACTCGAAACGGCTCGTTGCTCGGACGAGTATTTCCCCTGCTCGAGATCGAGCATTTAATTAAAAAAACACAGTGAAGAACAATGAAGAATAGAATAAAAACAGTGAACACAGTGAACACAGGATCATTTAAGTGAAAAACACAGTGAAAAACACAGTGAAGAATAGATTACAGATGTTGGGCACATCTGCTTACCTGTCGGAAGATACGCGCGGAACGGTGCGAACAAAATAGTATGTGAAGAACAATATATATGTGTGAAGAACACATTGAAGAACACAGGGAGCAGCACAGAGACACCGGGGAAGCGGCAGCACGGAGACATGGGGCAGCACGGAGACATGGGGGAGCGGCACGGAGACATGGGGGAGCGGCACGTATTCGGACCAAACTTTCCAGATGCTCGAGTGCTCGTCTCGAATAACGAGCCCCATTGAAGTCAATGGGAGACTCGAGCATTTTTCAAGGGACCATGGTTCGGGAATAAATGTGTTATTAACTGAAAAAGAATGTCTTCTGATAAGTTAGTAGAGTATACAAACATCTGCAATCTATTTTCAATGTTCCGCTGTATATTATTCCCGACAAGTTAGAAGTGTGAAAAACAGTGAAGAATAGATAAAAACAGTGACACCAAGATCATTAAGTGAAAAACCACGTGAAGAATAGATTGCAGATGTTCGGCACATCTGCTTACTTGTCGGGAGCTGTCCGGGATCTGCTGCTCTCTTCCACTGAAGTCTCCCCGATCTTCCGTGCTGCCGCTGCCCCCATGTCTCGTGACTCCGCGCCCCATGTCCCCGTGCCGCCATCTGCCCCATTGTCCCCGTGCCGCCTCTGCCCCATGTCACCGTGACTCCGCTGCCACATGTCTCCGTGCCGCCGCCTACCCCAAGTCTCCGTGCCGCCGCTGCCCGTCTCCGTGCCGCCGCTACCCCATGTCTCCATGCCTTTGCTGCCCATGTCACCGGAGGACTCCGCTGCCCCCCATGTCCCGGTGCCGCCGCTGCACATGTCTCCGTGCCTCCGCTGCCCATGTCCCCGTGCCTCCGCTGCCCCATGTCCCCGTGCCTCCGCTGCCCATTTCCGTGCGCCCGCTGCCCATGTCTCCGTGGCGCCGCTGCCCCATGTCTCCGTGGCGCCGCCTCCCCAATGTCTCCGTGGCGCCGCTCCCCAATGTCTCCGTGCCGCTCCCCAATGTCTCCGTGCCGCTCCCCATGTCCCGTGCGCTCCCCCATGTCTCCGTGCCGCTCCCCCATGTCTCCGTGCCGCTTCCCCCATGTCTCCGTGCCCGCTCTCCCCCATGTCTCCGTGCCGCGTCCCCCATGTCTCCGTGGCCGCTCCCCCATGTCTCCGTTGCCGCTCCCCATGTCTTCCGTGCCGCTCCCCATGTCTCCGTGCCGCTCCACCATTGTCTTCCGTTTTACAGCCTGGAGTTAGGGCGAGTATACAGAGCCCATTCAGAAACAGCAAGCTCGAGTACTCTATCTGATCTACTATCCCCTGATGAGTGCAATCTAACCCTTGCACGAAACGCGTAGGGATTTGATACTATTTTCTACTTAAGCTATAGGGCACAATAGCCATCGCAGGGGCAGACATGGGACCGCCCTTGTAAGGGCTGGGAGCAATTGAAGGGGCTCAGGAGCCAGAGTTAATAGGGACAACTAAGCCACCTCTGGACCGTATACCCGGTATTCCTGCCTCCCCTGGATGAAGACTGGTGAGACCCAACCTGTTTTTACAGTTAATAGAGTGCTACAGGCACGGAGGACAGACCCTAAGTGCACCAACTGCTCATTAGCATAACAATTAAAATTGTATTTTGTTTTTCAGACGTAATGGACTGGCAATCTAGGTAATCAGAAATCTAGAGCACGTACCCCGTAATCTACCACTTCCCCAAAGCATTATATTGCTGATAATTGTGTTTGATTTCACAATGTTTCTTCCCAAGTAATTCAAATGCTAATGAGGCAGTGGGGCCTACCCTGGTTGAGCACTGCTTATACAAACTCTACCAATTCTCTCTCCTTCAGTGCTTTTTTATAGACCATTCTATTTCTATGTGATGGGAGAGGGGGCGGTCCAACAGTAATAGCATTCTGCATGCCGAGGTGGGACGCGGGGTGCACCAACGGCTCATTAGCATACCAATAAAGAATTTCTCAGAGACGGTATACGTGGACAGAAATAATAAGCTAGGTTAGAAAACATAGCACTTTCTTTACACATGCTGTCACACATATAAATACAGGGGGGAGGTGATAGACTCCCTTTAAATTTAGAAGAGGGGTGAAAGAGCCTGATGCTTCATTAAAATCCCCTTTCAGTGAATACTGGGTGGTCCCTACGGTCAAGATTTTGTGATCACACTTTATTACCTGTGTATACAGTAGGTGATAAATGTTTTTTATGGAGCATCCCTTTAGTTCAGGGCCATCTCAAAGATCTTAAGGGCGAAGACTCAGGGACTTGTATTTGCAGGTAATCCAATGATTTTATGGGCAAATACTCGGTGACGAAAGTTGTAATTGTATTAAAAATGTGCCTAACCTTTTGGCAGATGACCTTCATAACATATACATGCTCTTTGCTAAATGTCTATAATCACTACGCCATCAATAATTCCCTAATTGAAAAGAATATGTGATGTGTAAAGTGGATTTCTCAAGATGTGGTAAGGTACAAGAATGTGTCCCATGACAAACTACATCGGCTCTGCTTCACGGTGTGTCCCATTGCTGTGTCTACAGACAGCCTTGCTTATTTCCCTGTCCGGCTTATGTTGCATTAACAATGTGTATTGCCACTTACATGAGTAAGAAATCACGTTTGCTTTTACAAATGCTTTGCATTCTTGGGTCTGGAAGAACACATTATCCTAAGACTATGGCATTTGTGGCAAGTCAATTATCTTCCTGTCTGAAGGGGGGTTTTATTTCAAATTATTTATTTAAAATCCCAAGGGTATACTAATGTCCCTTTAGTTTATGTCATATAACCCAGGCAGCGAAATGTTGTTGGTAATAAAGTGGTATAAAAAGATTGTCTTGACGATATAAAAATTTAAGAGCTCTCGGAGCCATAATGTGGATGACCATCCTAATGATGTCATTAACTCATATTGGTGAGTTTCACAGCATCGGACACCTACAAATTCAGCAGTTGATAACAAGATGGAACCGGAAGCCGACCCTTAGTTCTTAGTGTATGTCCCTGAATGCACTGTGCTCCCTTTAAAAGAATTTACCATTTGTTTTTGTGATTTAGGAACCAAACTACCTTAAGAATGCTGTAATACACTATGCAGAAACTTATCTTGTTTTACTCCTTGAACTGAGCGGTAGTGTCAAACACATTAGATAAAACAGGACTTGGGAAGCGGGGTGCAGACTGGCTGCCATTCATAAACACATTACTTAACTGTCTAGACAGGACTATCAACCCGAGCTGCATACCTTATACACAGCACTGCGGGATGGTGCACGCGATTGATTACTTATGCTGTCAGGTGAACACAGTGAATATGTATTCTTAGCAGGAACAGGCTGGAGCAGTGCAAATTGGGTAAGAAGAAGCTTTTAAAATTTTTTTGTCAGCAAAACCACTCGTTCAGGAATTAAAATATGTTTCTGAATCGTGTAGCTACAGCATCTTCAAGGTATGTTTGCTTCATAATGGATAAAAACAATGATAGATTTCCTTTAAGTGAAATTGCTGATCTGCCATAACATGTTCTGACCACTATACAAAAGTGGAGCTGTTCCATCTCTAGGTATCAACTGCTGAAAACTTGTTCTGTGTAGTCCTGGGTTTTGGACCCCCCTATAAATTTGATAACATATCCATGCTTGGATACATAATCATTATATTAATATTGTAATCCCTGTAAACCCTTTTCATTTTGCCTTCCGCTAACTTCTCAGGTCAGGAGAAAAAAGAGTAAAAGAAAGTAATGGTAGTAGTCACCTTCTGTAAACTTTCCGGAGAGGGAGAAGTGCGGAGTATAGGGAAATATTTTTCATGCTTTGGGTTCATTCACACCCATTTTGCCCTCCATTATAGGTATACGTCAGTCTCAGGGCCTTCGCCAGCACTGGGCATACCTAGGCAAGTGCCGGGGCCAGAGCTGTTGGGGGGGGGGGGGGCGTCCACGTAAGCTGTGCATAAGGAATCCATAAAGGGTGAGGTGGGCTTTATATAATTAACCATGAGTGGGCTGATTGGTATAATAAAGGGAACATTTTAGGACTGTTTTAGTTTCTGAATTTTTAATGCCGTCACATGAGTTCACAGCAAAGGGCCCACTGAGGTTTGGTCGCCCGGGCCTTCTGAAACTTTGAGCCGACCTGGTCAGCGCAATTAATCAACAGAGAGTAAAGACTTCCCCCCTGTATGCTTTTCTGTTCCTCCCCCTGAAAGCTAAGGAGGAGTGAACACCGGTAGCAGCCAGTGACTGACTGCGAGTATCAATCGGTTTCCCCACTGATGTCAATGTCCTTATATGCTCAGTAAGATCACTGGGAACCCCCTGAGTGTATGCTCCAGGGTCAGGGAGGGATGCCTTATGCCTTGGCAGGATTTCTATGGATACTCTCAGCATAACATCAGGAACTTTTCTGGTGCATACGCTGAGTATATATAAAAAAAAACTTCTGTTAACCTAGACAGTGATGGCGAACCTTTTGGAGGCCGAGTGCCCAAACTACAACAAAGACACGCTTATTTATCGCAGTGCCACACAGAATAATTTGATTTATACTCCCTTCTGTGTCACATCTTTCATTGATACCAGCACCCTGAGGACACCAATAGCAAAAATATTCCCAGGCACAGCTGTCACTTTAATATATAAAATACCCTGTGCACAGCAAGTCCTGGGCTGTCTGGGATTGCAGGAAGATACCTGGAGTCATCTTTGGTGATGGCCTGAGTGCCCACAGAAAGGGCTCCGAGTGCACCTCTGGCACCATGCATAGGTTAGCCATCACTGACCTAGATGATGTTCTGTCTTTAGTGGGCAATCAGCAAAGTGTAGGAGACTGTTTTAAAGCTGATTGGCCAAGAAAGATGCTGGGAGATCTGGGCCAACCCTGTACTGCTATATAAACTATTTCTATCAGTCCCCAGTCTAAGTTGAATGGTTAGGACTAGGATGAGCAGTATACTCGTCCGCTTGATGCTCGTTCGAGTATTAAGGTACTCGAAACGGCTCGTTCTCGGACGAGTATTCCCCTGCTCGAGATCGAGCATTTAATTAAAAAAACACAGTGAAGAACAATGAAGAATAGAATAAAAACGTGAACACAGTGAACACAGGATCATTTAAGTGAAAACACAGTGAAAAACACAGTGAAGATAGATTACAGATGTTGGGCACATCTGCTTACCTGTCGGAAGATACGCGCGGAACGGTGCGAACAAATAGTATGTGAAGAACAATATATATGTGTGAAGAACACATTGAAGAACACAGGGAGCAACAGAGACACGGGGGAGCGCACACGGAGACATGGGGCAGCACGGATACATGGGGAGCGCACGGAGACATGGGGGACGGCACGGAGAACAATGGGGGAGCGGCACGGGAACATGGGGAGCGGCACGAGACTGGGGCGCGGACTGAGACCATGGGGGAGCGGCACGGACATGGGGGAGCGGCACGGACGGAGCGACGGAGTCGGGGGAGGCGGCACGGAGACATGGGGGACGGCACGGCACACATGGGGGAGCGGATGGACCGCGGCACGGAGACATTGGGGAGCGGCACGGAGACATTGGGGAGCGGCGCCACGGAGACATTGGGGAGCGGCGCCACGGAGACATGGGGCAGCGGCGCCACGGAGACATGGGGCAGCGGCGCCACGGAGACATGGGGCAGCGGAGGCACGGGGACATGGGGCAGCGGAGGCACGGGGACATGGGGCAGCGGAGGCACGGAGACATGTGGCAGCGGCGGCACGGGGACATGGGGCAGCGGAGTCACGGTGACATGGGGCAGCAAAGGCATGGAGACATGGGGTAGCGGCGGCACGGAGACATGGGGCAGCGGCGGCACGGAGACATGGGGTAGCGGCGGCACGGAGACATGTGGCAGCGGAGTCACGGTGACATGGGGCAGAGGCGGCACGGGGACATGGGGCAGTGGCGGCACGGGGACATGGGGCAGCGGAGTCACGGAGACATGGGGCAGCGGCAGCACGGAGAGATCGGGGAGACTTCAGTGGAAGAAGAGCAGCAGATCCCGGGACAGCTCCCGACAAGTAAGCAGATGTGCCGAACATCTGCAATCTATTCTTCACTGTGTTTTTCACTTAAATGATCTTGTGGTCACTGTTTTTATTCTATTCTTCACTGTTTTTCACATCTGCTAACTTGTCGGGAGATAATATACAGGCGGAACAGTGAAGAATAGATTGCAGATGTTTGTATACATCTACTAACTTATCAGAAGACATTCTTTTTCAGTTAATTAACACATTTTATTCCCGAACCATGGTCCCCTTGAAAAATGCTCGAGTCTCCCATTGACTTCAATGGGGCTCGTTATTCGAGACGAGCACTCGAGCATCTGGAAAAGTTTGTCTCGAATAACGAGCACTCGAGCATTTTAGTGCTCGCTCATCTCTAGTTATGACCTATCAGTTCTATTATTAGCATTCACTAGTCATCGCAGGAAATGCTTATTTCTTACTCTCCCATAAACCATGACCTTTAATCCTATGATCCAAAGATAGTACCTCTATAAAAAGTCATTTACAATGCTATTTTAATTCTTGCTGCCCACATCACTCCTGGTGACCAGCAGAACATATGAAAGCCATTGCTGCGCTCACTATGGATAGAGCTGTGAAAAATGATTGACTTCATCTATCCTTGTTGTAACCACTGTGGAATATATATTATAGGTTTTTATCTAAAGGTCAGTTTCATATATTATGAGAATAGGATCCAGGGCTGTCGGGATTCTCACATCCATGCGGTTTCTATCAGATTTATTGGAAGACAGACGGTTTGATGAGTTGGGTGGCATCTGCATTGGCAGGCAGAACACCATAAATAGCAGCTGCTGGTCTTCTGGGTTTCCTTTCATCGTTGCAGCATGTTTTAGGAATATTTACTAAGCAACATTGCTATTATTAACGTACAATAAGGGAATTGCTACTATAGAATACTACTACAGGCATTCCCCGGGTTACATACAAGATAGGGTCTGTAGGTTTGTTCTTAAGTTGAATTTGTATGTAAGTCGGAACTGTATAGTTTATCATTGTAATCCCAGCCAGAACTTTTTTGGTCTCTGTGACAATTGGATTTTAAAAATGTTGAGTCGTCATAAGAATCAGGATTAACACTAAAGCTTCATTGCAGACACCTCTGATAACTGTTATAGCTCTTTATTGTAACCTAGTACTAAAGTACAGTAAATTACCAATATCCAGAGGTCCATTTGTAACTAGGGGTCGTATGTAAGTCGAGTGTTCTTAAGTAGGGGACCGCCTGTATAGAATGTAGGATTCTTCAGTCCTTTTGATAATATCCCAGGTCCACAATATCTTTGATATTAAAGGGAACTTGTCACCAAGGACCTAATTTTCACTAAAGACAGGTTACAGAAGCCCATTACATCTGCATTGTAAATCTGCCTTTCTACTTTCTCTAAGCATTTGCACTACAATATAATTGTGTGTTATAACTTATCTTGCACCCTCACAGGACACTCTGTGTAGTCCCAGGGGCTGTCCTTTGGTTTGGATGCATTTCAAAAAACAACATGTGACTTGTCTTTTCTGCTCACTCCTCTCTCAGCCCCCACCTTTGCACTCTTGTACAGTTCCTCCCTGCTGCACTTTCACAAAGCTCAAAGGGTGGTGAGCTGATATCAGTGGGAGGAGCTGTACAGGAGCACAAAGGTGGGGGCCAAGAGCTGAGCAGTCTGCAGCACAGACAAGTCACATGTTGTTTTTTGAAATGCATCCAAACCAAAGCCCAATCCTTGGGACTACAAAAGTACAAAGTAAGTTATAACACACAATTATATTGTAGTGCAAATGATTATAGAAAGCGGAAAGGCACATTTACAATGCAGGTGTAATGGGCTTCTATAACCTGTCCTTAGTGAAAATGAGGTCCCTGGTGGCAGGTTACCTTTAATGGTGCTTAGAACTGTCATATCTTGTACTGAATATGCTGAACATTTATGGCCTTGGGAAGGTAAATAGGTTTTTATTTTCTGTTCTTAACCAAATGTTAGATAAAGTCTTTAACAACACCAGATTCATCATAGAGCCTGATGCTGAATGATTTTATAACTCCTTTTAGTTGGTTGGAAAGAAATCTTTCATGCCAAATAAGCCCCCCAAACCTCTTTTTGCTCATCTCCTCAACAAGCCAGGTAAAATGGTTTTATTCACACCTCCGTTCAGGATCCCACAATAAATAAATGGTTTTTATTAAATACAAATCAGTCTGAAGTGCTCTGGGGTGTGTTACCAGAAACTCGCTGTGCTCCGGCTCCAGGGCATAATCAATGCTACCCACCGCTCTTTAGCTACACCCACCGCTTCATTCCTATGTCCTTCCCTGCCAACGTCATCCTCTGTGAAAAGACATCAATGAGGGGTTCTGAGAAGACGCACCAGAGCTCCTCAGGCTCATTAGCATAATTTTAAAAGTAGATTTTAAAAGGAAGGAAACCATGGATAACAAATATAAGAAGATTACCGCAGTCACTGTAGCTGGATCTATGAGTAATTGATCCTGCTTTATAGTGATGAATTCTGATGGTAGGTTTTCTTTAAGCCTTTAGATGTTTACATAGAATGTTCCTAACATTGACAGCAAGCAGAGATCTATAAACAATAGAAGCACAGAGTATATTAGAAATTTTCTGTAGTTAAATGATATTTCCATAAACCAAGACAAATCCTCTGGACTGTGAAGGGTTGCCAGGATTTGGAGACATATTAAAGCTTCTCGCCCGTGTCAAGCAGCGTCTTTAAAGCATTGTCTTGCTTGTCAGATTTTGCATTTTTGGGTTCTGTGTCTCAGCACTTAACCACATCACATTGAATGGATAAATGGAGACTGAGTGTCTGTTTGAAACCTTTTTTGCAGGATTCCAGTAAAAGCCCCAAAAATGTCAAGAAATTTTTACCAAAGCGAAAACCTGAAAGGAAAGCATCAGACGACGACTCTGCCTTTAGGAAAAGTATGCTGCACTTATGTCATGTTGTTTTCTCTTACTAAAGATTTCTAGTTCTCATTTAATGGAAAAAAAGAACATTTTTAGCGGTGTATAAATGGACGGCCTTGTGTTACTTAGCTCCACTTTTGTACCCCTACACTTTCTAATAACATGCCTATAGAAAATACAGTGAAACTCACAATTTAAGGAATGTATCAGAGATTCCAATGTTCTTTATAGTTGTTGGAAACAAAATTCCTGGCGTTACATATCAGTACATGTGACCATTCAGCCCCCAAACCTAACCTCATATTTAGTCTTGTCATTTCAAAAGCTTTTATTCACAATGTATAAACTCTGAATAAACTCTTCACCTTCCATCCACTGGAAGCTGAAGTGGTTTCAAATTGTTAGCTCTCTCTCCACTCACTGGTTTATTGTGGTGTTGGTTTTTTTTCTCAACTTCCTATTGTTGTGGTGATTTGTCCACTTTTCCATTTCCTAAAACTTTCCCTGTCTGCAGTATTGGGCAGAGTAAGTCTAGTTTCACAACATGATGGCGGTCATTTACTTAGGGCCCGAATCGCTATTTTTCGTCGGGTTTCCCGAATATTACCGATTTGCGCCGTTTTTCCCTGAATTGTCCCATTTTTTTTGGCGCACGCGATCGGATTGTGGCGCATCAGCCCATCGCCGGCATGCAAGCAACGGAAATCGGGGGCGTGGCCGTCGGAAAAACCTGCGGATTCGGAAAAAACACGGAATTAAAAAAATATGTCGCTTGAAACGCGCATACCTGCACCCAGGATAGGATAGTGAACTCCGGCGAACTCTGGCGGACTTCAGCGCAGCAGCGACACCTAGTGGACACCTGGCGCACTACCTTAGTGAATCGCCGGAAGACCCGAATCCTCGATGGAGAACGTGCGGCTGGATCGCGACAGGAGTGGGTAAGTAAATATGCCCCAATGTGTCTATATAACGGAGGTCTTGGACGGATCCCACTGAATGGACATACAGTAGGATACGTCGTCCCACTGAGAGCGGGAAGAAGAGTGAACATCAGCAGCGGCCAGTGATTGGCTGCTGCCAATGTTCAGGGTGTTTCCCCAGTGATGCTGTTGTCCTTATATGGACTTCCCAGAACGTACACACAGTGGAGGCTTGGGAGGGATGCAACACATTACATCTACAAAAAATGCGGTCTAAGACTCGGTTCACAACCCCAACAGATTAATTCTGCTCCATCAACAGTGTACAACGGTATGTAAACCTGCATGGCTCCCCTAAGGGGAAGTCTATTCTTGCTATTAAATTAGTCAGTGTTATAGTTTGTGCAGGCTGTCAGAAAATGAATCTCATCTCTCCAATTTAAAGTTGTCAGTTTAAGTAAATTTGCATATGTAATGATGCTTATCTTTACAGGCACGGTAGCGTTGGAAGAAGATGCTCAGATTCTCAAAGTGATTGAGGCGTATTGCACTGGAGCCGGCTTTCAGCAAAACCTTACGTCTGGTAAATGTTGAATCATGGCTGCAGCCCCTTCCTTCTCAGGAGTATGTGATTTCAGTGATGGTTGGGTTCTGATTCCCTTTAGGGGTAATTTACATAGTTTTTAAAGCATATTTTCTTAAAAATCAAAGGCATAAGAAGTAAAAAAAAAAAAACTACACCTACATGTAAGTGTACTTGGTTTATAATCCATGACTCTGATGGTAGATTTACTTTAAATAGTAAAGTAACAGGATTACAGGAAGACCTCACCTGTAGTTTGCTCTCTTCTTCAAAACTCTGGATCCCCTGCTGATACATCTGGAGAGCTGCCCAGTCTTCGAGGGTATCCAGTTTTAGGTTCATAAGATCAAAAGCATCAATTTACTGATTATTGCCTTTCTTCACAAGAACTAAACATACCCTATTACCTTTCTCTAAAAGTAACAAAAAACAATGTTGGGATTGAAAGTTAAAATTGTTTTTTTTTTTTCATTCATCTTTGGCCCCAGTTCACATCTTTATTAGGTCTTCAGTTATTTCCTTCAGTTTTTTGGAGACAAATCCATTGGTCAAACATACAGAACAGGTAAGTTATAATGGAAAGACTTGTACATGTTCTGTTTGTTGAGCCACTCCTGTTTTTTGCCTTTAAAATAACTGAAGACCTAACAATTATTTTTAAACTAAAGACTTTATACCATGGCTTACTTCTACTCATCCCTTTGTAGGCCAAGCACACCTATTAGAAACACTGTCAATGTATGACTTGTTTTGGTTATGTTCCTGTAGCATTTGTATGATCTTTAAAAAAAAAAAAAATTTAAAAAAGTGTAAAAAAACATTTTTTTTTCCTTTTAACAAGAAAATAGAAAAAGGGAATCATACACCACAAGACATTTTTATAAACAATTGTTATGTCAATAGCTTATTTCTTTCCTTAAAATATTTTTTTTTTGTTTTTTCGAAAAACAAAAAAATCTACTTCATTCTTTGTCAAAAGAGATCAGAGAAAGTTTCTAAATCTGTACGCTGGAGATGTTAATCTTGTTGCTTCCTGTGTGCGCTACAAAACAAGAATATCTCCAAATCAATAGCCTCTTGCCACAAAAATGTCACTTTTTGAGTGCTACATGCGAGGGCAGTCCACAAGTGCAGATTTCTTCTCTATTACTATATTATACTGCAGTATCTTCATCAATTCTTTCCAACACAAAAATAAATTGATGTGTGGGATGCTGAAGTAAACACCGTCTTTCAGCTATTTTACTACTAGAGTTTTGTCAACATTTTATGAAATAGAAATGAAAAATTACTTCTTTTTTTTTAATATTTCTCCATTGTCTATTCAGCAACTATTGTCTGTTCCACAATAGTTTTTGCTCTACACACTTCAAGGCTTCTTAATGACAGCTTATAACATAGAATTTAGAAAATACAGCAAAATAAAGAAAAAAAAAAACGTGAGAGCTGAAGTGATCAGCAACTCAATGGGATGTGAATAGACTCTTGTCTTCTCTGGAGGACATTGTTGAGAGGATTGCCCTGAAGGGTTGCTTCTATAAGAGCCTATGTCTTATTATTCTGCAGGTTCCCGCAAAGATTCTGCTCCACAGGTCATGCTACTTGAGGATGAAAGTCGGATCATTGATGACATGAGCAATGGACAGACGGCCACTGAAGAAAAGTAAGCTTCCATTGAGAAAACAGGATTGTGAAAGAATGCTATTCCCCTGAGATGTTGTCCTCTTCTCCAAAGTAATGTGCTAGGAGACCAAATATTAATGAGCCAGAATGAAACACGCAATAAATGACTCCCACCTTGTAATGTCTTGTTAGACACAACAACTCTAAGGCTTGAGTAGCACCTTGTGGGTTCCTGTTTGGGGTCTCCTTTTTTGGATACTATCCAAGCTGGATGTAGTGAAGAGAAGAAGTTCTATCTCATTAGAAGGATGCGTTGAACATCATGCTTTTTTAAGTAGCCCTTCTTACTGTTTAAGGGACATCTACCACCAGTATAAACTTACATGCTGGTGTGTGCCTCATCTGGCAGGATCTGTTCTTTTCTTATCTTTTAATACCCTGTTGTTGTTTTTTTTCAAAGAAAAGTTTCTAAAATTATGCAAATGAGTCTGAGGGGCTCCATACTCCATAGGTGTTAATGGAGCCTGGAGCCCCTCGGGTTTATTAGCATCATTAATAAATTAGAGCCTTTTTTCATAGGAAGCTTAAATAATAGTGAAACCGGCCAGAGGGGACACACACCTGTATGTCAGTGTTCTTGGTGTACAATGCTTCATCTCGGTGGTAATGTCCTTTAAGCATCTAGAGGTAAAATACCCCTTCCTCTGATGTTCATCAGATACTTCTGGTGACAGGTTTAATTGTCCAATAAGCCAAGGTAGAGAAGCAGCACTCCGTAACAAATAAGTGTTTATTTCACAAGTGGGAAATACACTCCCACTTCCCACTTGTGAAATAAACACTTATTTGTTACAGAGTGCTGCTTCTCTATCTTGGCTTATTGGAACTTTGGGATCTTCGAGTCAGACCTCCACAAGCTTGCACCCTATTTTTGGATCTAAATCCGATTTCACAGTGCCGCTTCATTTCTTTATTTTAAAGTACAATAGTCTAGATCTTATTTTTGAGGTTTTATGTGTTCCTTTTCTTCAAATATTGAAGAGGCTGTAACCTAGATGTATTTTGGGTAGAGAGAGAGTTTTCAAATTATTTCCCAAACAGGCAATTAAAGTTGTCTGTCTATGCTGGAAACATATTGGTTAATCTAGAGCTGTTATTCCCAAGCATTATGTAACAGTGTCTAACCGGAGAGGATGAAGGAGGAGCAGGAAGTGTTATGTGAACTTCTAGACCTTAGATACAAAAATGCATCGGAGCTACGGTTCCAATGTTCCTGTGTTCCAGTGTTCATGGCAGTCAATAAGTGCAACTTCCTTGTAGTGGATTCAGTAGAAAGCACAGGTTTCTGAGCCAAATGGGTGGCTTTTCTTTTAATATATATATATATATATATATAGACTCACCTGTGAATAAAATTAACGGTCTGTTTATGTCAACTATTATATTAAAGGGAACTTGGTTTTCATCATTAAACCTGATGACCGGTTCCTACATGCTTTTATTTTTGTATAAAATGTATAGCTCAGATCTTCCTAAAATATCTTTAAAATAGTTGCTAGGAGTGTCACAAGGGTTTTATTTTCAGTCATTATGGAGAGGGGAATGAAGGAGTTAAGAGACATTGGCTGTGTGTGACTAGCTGAAGAGAGAGTCTGAGGGAAGGGGAATGAGGAAGCTCATTTTTCATCAGCACTAGCTGGTAAACATATTAAACTACAAATACTTACCTACGCTCCTCTTGATGTTGATCCCAGCAGTTTCCTTTTCTAAGTTTGACACATTGGGGTCACCTAATAAAAAAACCTGGACGCAATGTCTAGCGGTCCTGGCTCCTAATTATGCACGCCTCTCGCACCTCCCTCTCCCATGTTGGAGTGGAAGATGATGTCACTTAGGAGGCGTGCATAATTAGCAGCCCGGAGCGCTGGATATCGTGTCTCTGCAATCCGGGCTGCTAATTATAAGTTATAGAATTATAAGCCAGGATCAATATCAAGTGGAGCGTAGGTCAGTATTTGTAGCTTAAAATGTCTACCAGCTAGTGGTAGATTTCCTTTAATTCCCCCCTTACTCAGAAATTATTTTTAGTGTAACACACAAAGTCCACGTCTCCCTAGACTTCCCCAATCCCCCTCCTTCAGGTCTTTCTCCACCCTCTCATTCCCCCCTTTCTCAATGAGGAAGCTCCATTTTTAAAAGTGCTTTTAGCTATATCTGAGCTATGGATTTTTATACAAACATGGGGCATAGTATAAAAGACCTCTGTGGGAACCTAGATTTAATGGTGAATACATGATGACAGGTTCCCTTTAAAAACGTGTTGGATCGCATTGTATAAAGGATCTGGCACTACCTTCTTAGATTAATTTCTCTATATTGATATGTGTAATGTTGTGTATTTTCATCTTCTCTTCATATTTTCTGAGGACCACTGCTACCAATGTGATGGGGAGACTTATCAGTAGTATCTGAGAGCGAAACTGTTGTGCATGGCAACCAATCAGAGCTCGGCTTTCATTTTCCCACAGGTGTTTATAAAATTAAAGCTGAGCTCTGATTTGGTTTTCATGGGCTACTAGTACATTTTTACCTCAAAACTTCTGGTAAATCTCCCCCTTTAGGTATCAAGGAAAGCCTTTTTCTGAAGCACCAGCTTCTACTTTCAGTAGATTTTTGTATCTTTATGTTGTTTAATGTATTTTTAGATTAACAATGGATGTTGTGAGAGAGTCTGATTTTAAAAGAGGTCTATTGAGGTACTACACGCCAGCATATTGATTTTTTGCTGATTTGGTATTGATTGTTTTTACAATTGAGCTTTTTTTTTTCGGCTTCACACAGCCAAGCCAATTTGCCAACTTTTTTGCTGCACTGGAAGTTTTATTTGATAGAACAAAATTACTTTTTGTATCTTTTAATTATCACTGTTTGCCTTGCAGGAGTCTTGTAGACACAGTATATGCCTTGCGAGATGAAGTTAAAGAATTAAAACAGGTATGATGGACAGGGAAGATATATATTTTGTCAAGACTTTCTAAGCTTCAGATAACAGGACAAATCTCTGGCTTTCTATCTTTGAATCATATCAACAAAACTGGAACTCAATTGAGAACATGTCTCAACATACAACATTCTTAAAGAATATTCTGGGTTCAAACTACGGCTAAGGCGCTTTCACACGAATGTGTGAAAACAGCTGTATGCAACCCGTACCATACGGTTGGGGTACAGATAGCTTACGTTTCCACGCCTTTCATTGGAAAAAATACATCCACCCTTTTTGATGGAAGTATTGACCACCGGCACGGCACCGGGTGAAAGAAGATCGAGACGGCTCAATCTTCCCCCGTAAGTATGGGCTTGCCACCCTCCAGTGTGCTGGCATGTGCTCCATCGGCCGTAGTTGTGTGAAAGGAACCTAATCCATAGATGGTAGGTCAGTCCTCACCCCTCCTTCTCTCCAGCGCACTGTCTTTTGCTTGTCTGGGCTACGGCCTGGTGTGCACACGGCATGTGAAAGGAGCCTAATCCTTAGATGGTAGGTCAGCGCTCATCCCTCCTTCTTTCCAGCGCACTGCTCTGTGCTCGCCTGAATTACGGCCGGTCGAGCATACGTTGTGTGAAAGGAGCCTAATCCATAGATGGTAGGTCAGTCCTCCTTCTCTCCATCGCACTGCCCTGTGCTTGCTTAGGCTACTACTGGTTGAGCACATGTCATATGAAAGGAGCCTAATCAGTAGATGGTCGGTCCGCGCTCACCCCTCCTTCTCTCCATCGCACTGCCATGTGCTAGCCCAGGCTATGGCCTGGTGCGCACACGTTGTGTGAAAGGAGCCTAATCCATAGATGGTAGGTCTTTAATATCAGATCAGTCACTGTTTAAAGTCACAGAAATGCAATATCCTGTATCCAGTCTTGATCTCAGAGAAGGTAGAAGAATATTCCCCACTTGGGTGTTCCGGGGACATAGATTATGGTAAATGATGACGGTAGTAACTCATTTTTGTTTCCTTTTCTCACTCGATCAGTGGCACGTGTGCTGTGCCATGGAGAGCAGTGAATACATTTCTCAGAATTGTTTTTCTGAAGTTTCACAGCTCTTATCAGTGTTTTCCTGAGCTGAGTAGCTTTTCTGGGTTCCTATTCTCTATTCGAGCCCCAGGTGACTTCCTCTTTTTGTGGCTTAGTAGCTGAGTAAAGCAAAACCTTCTGGGATCATTTTTTGCAGCCTATAGTTTTATCCAATAGAGTTGTCCGTATAGAAGGGTTCAAAGTTGTGGATGACCACATATATATATATAATTCCAGTGAATGGGCACATAATGTGATATGGGAGAAGTCCACCAAAATGGGAGCTGGTTCTTTTAGCTTTTTTAATAGAGGGTAGTTTTGAATAGGATTTTTTTTTCTCTAAAAATGAATTTGGAGCATCAGATTTACACTATTTACATTGGGGAGATTTATTAAAAGTGTCTGAGGTAAATCTGCTGTAGAGGGGGACCAATCAGGGATCACCTTTGATTTTAAAAACAGTTGTGGATAAATGAAAGCTGAGCTCTGATTTGTTGCCATAAGCAAGAAGAACAGTTCTGCTCTGACACTTTTGATAAATCTCCCCCATTGACTTCATAGTACTTTTGATTGTTGTTAGTAACAGCAGAACTGTAAAGCATTCTCCAAGTGCACTAGGGGTTTGTCCTCACACTGCTGCGCTCTTATCTTTCTGCATTGATCTATTCTCCAGACATACCCTTCCTTTCTGATTATTGCCCCCATGAGAATAGTGCAGGAGAGCAAAAGATGTAGCAGTCTTCTGGTTGGCTACTACAGCAGTCGCAGAGGGGAGGGACACTGGAGCAGCTCTCTGCATATAGCACAGCTGTGTGAGGACACGCCTCCAGTGCACTTGAAGAAACTTCAATCCTACAATATACCATTAAATCTATCTTTTTTTATAATCGTCCTGCTGCTGACTGCACAAAGTTATGATTACACACAATCAAGACTAAAGTCATTCTGACACCGATCAATGCTGGATGCTGCCGTCTAAGCATATTTATTGCTTATCTTTATTTTCAGGAGAATAAAAGGATGAAGCAAAGTTTGGACGAAGAACAAAAGTCAAGAAAGGAATTGGAAAAGTTGGTCCGAAAAATGTTGAAACAAACTAGCGAGACGTCACGTGACGACGTCTCACATTAGTTCTCACTTATCTTTGTAATGTCAGCAGTGACACTTACTGTAAGGACATTGGAGGACAATGAGTGTGCACAGCCATATATAACCTTCTGCATGTGAGGGTTCAGTGAGGAAGAGATACATACATGGCGGGAATCCATGAGGCAGTCATTTTATAGGCTGGATTTTTTTATCTCTTAAAGGGGTTGTCTCATTTTTGAAACGGGCACTCTATGTTTTCTGACTATTGACAGCGAGTGATCATTCACATATGTATTACTCTTAGATATTCCCACAAGAGAGTGCTGGCTTCAATAAACTTTATTAACAGTGAATGAGACCACATTTCTATCGGTAACATCTGTGAGATGGAAATGGATTAATAGCTGGACTATTTGATTGGCCGCTCAGCGGCAGTGGCTTCCTTCACTGTATATGAAGTCACACTATAAATGTTGACATATAAAACAGGTAATGACATAGTGAAATGTTATAGAGTTACTACACATTTTATTTAATCAGCCTTTAAAGAATAGGTTTTTTTTCTTAGAGGAGAAGAATAATCTTCTCATTGGCTGAAACGATAATCGAAAAGCCACATCTAATGCAGCATGATGGACAAACAATGGGGCCACTAGTGTCATTATGTCATATGATTGATACATACAGATGATTGGAGACCAGTTACATTGTGTGTTGAACATATTCACATGACCGGATGGACAAGATGTGATTTGAGTCATGTCCTAATGCACAGTAAGCATGTTATAGGGTACTCAGGGTGAGTGGGGGGGGGCGGCTAATGTATAGCTGGGATGACCTTAATTTAGGAACACATTGGTGTTCTAGATATCCCTCCATGTATTGATAGCACTTAAAGCAATATTTGGTTGGTTGTATTATAGTCAAAAGTGCAATATTGTCTCCCTCCACAAGCAATATGTGACTGGCGCCATAGAGATAACAAAAATAGCATTAAGAAAACCCAACATACACAAAACTAGGTTTGTAGCTTATAATACACAGCAATACACCAGCTTTTCATTAGAAATATTGTCCTAAAAATGGGATTTTAGTTGGGTTTTAGCAGAAGCTCCTCGCTTTCTGTTCCCATTCATATCAAGAGATTTTGTATCATTGACCATCTGTCTTTTAGTTTTACTAAACTCTCAAAGTGACCTTTCTTTAAAAGTGGAGAATTCATTTTGTGCCTAGCAAAGAGTAAAAAATTTCAGGAAAAAAGACTATAGTATTTATTTAAAAAATCCCCAAATTAGAGGTGACTTGTGATTGTTTGGTGGTTAATTTTAACTGAAAGTCCAAAAGGGAACTGATGGAAATCTCTCTTTCTACCTTTTTTTGGCATTACGAAATAATATTTCCCCCCTCATCTACAGAGCAAGCAGTCATATTTTTTTCCTATATTTGCAGACACTCTGTCTACAGGATACTGTGGTTAATAGGGGATCAGACTGCTTGGGACCCCAGGAATCCCAATTAAGAGGTACATGGAGGTGCACAATGTGAGCGGGAGGTAGTGTGGAGGCATGACCAATGCCTCTTTCACTTCCCTCACATTTTGAGCAATCTAATAGCACTAAATCCTCATTCATTCATATATAACGTGCATTAATTTCTATTTCTTGTGAAGTGGTCAAGTACCCTGTTATCACCCTGTAAATAGGGGATTTGTGTAAGTTTTAAAGAAAATCTACCACCAGGATAAAGGATTGTAAACGAAGCATACTGACATACTGGTGTATGCCTCCTCTGCCAAGATCCACTCTTCTTTTAGCTTCTTATGCCACAGTTTCTACAGAAAAAAGGCTTTTAAAATTATGCAAATGAACCTGAGGTGCTCCAGGCTCCATAGGTGTTACTGGAGACTAGAGCCCCTCAGGCTCATCTGCATAATTTAAAGCCTTTTTTTCCTAAAAACAAAAGCATAAGAAGCTTAAAGAAGAGCAGATCCAGAGTATGTCAGTGTGTTTAGTTTACAATCCTTCATACAATGTTTATATTACATGAAATTCAAGGGAATCTGTCAGCAAATTTGACTCGACAAAACTGCAAACGTTGTTATTTATTGATCCTGGAGATCTTTTTTTAACCAATTAATCTTAAATTAGTCTTTAGACTTTTTAATCTTTGAGTGTGTTGTTAGGAGTGTAAAAAATGCTTTTGTACTCCAGGATTGTAGCTGGATTCCGAACACTCTGGAGCACTCGTGTATGAGATACTGTCGCACAGTCCCTCCCTCTGTTTTAGCAGATACTGTTTGAATAATACAGCAGTTCTTCAGGGGATTGGATTTGCAGTATAGTGACGAGATCTCATATACCAGTGCAGTTGAGTGCTGCAAAATCCAGCTACAATCCTGGAATATAAATACATTTTTCACCATCTTTCTGCTACTCACGAGACACACATATGGTTACACAGATCTCTAGGACTAACACCTAATACTGTCTGCAGCTTTGTATGGCCAATACTGATGAGTCCCGTTCAGGTGTCAAGAAACATGCGTCATTTATTGATATTGGCTCTGTTGCACATAATAACCAATCCAAGCTCAGCTTTAACTTCCTATACTGTTATGAACAAATGAAAGCTGAACTGTGACTGGTTCCCATTCAAGTCTTAAGACACATTGGGTATCAGTTTTCAAAATTGGTGCATATAATAAACAAAGAAAGTTTGTGTTGTTGGCCTGGAAGGCCAATTGTCTCCATGTAGATGCTTGGAGCATTGTTATTCTTATTTCATATTTCCTGTGTGGTAGTGATCATGCTATACATCTTGCTTTTTGGCGCTGTGTTTTTTTCCATCCAGATTGCTGTGAAGGTTTCCTTCTATATAGCTGCACATTATATGCAATAAGGTTCAATGTGCAACCGATGACTGTGAATACATTTTACCTTTAAGTTCTTAAGTAATAAACATGTAATCTTATTCTATGTAATCATCTAACCACCATATGTTATATTATTATTTTACGGGAATATAAAAAAACCTCTCTCCCTAAATGGTTAATATGAGCGTAACACGCTTAAGACCGGCTAAAAATACCAATTTCTGTATAAAATGAACATGTTTCTGTGTCCTCAAATAACTTATTCCATACAGTAAAATGTGCTCCTCCTGATTTCCGATCTCTTGTTCAGTCTTTGTCATTCATCTGTCTGCATCTGATATGAAGTGAGGTATGAGATGCAGACAGGGATCGAATGCTCGGCCTCCCCAAGGCGTTTCTTATATTCAGGAAGGATTACAAAATAGAATATTTTTTAGTAACGGTATCGAAAGCTGAGCGGCGCGTGCCGTAATACAGCAAGATATGTCCTATATTTCTCCGTGCTCCGGCACGGTGCCGTTAGACAGTGTGTTGTCACCGCACCTTAACCAGGTGCCATAGATGTCTATGGGGCCATGATCATGTTCCTCCATACGTTTGTCTGGAGAATGTAGATTATCTACTGTTAGGAAAGACCCTTTTGGCCTTATTTCCTGGACTAAACATTGACCAGGGACCCACACTCACTGCATCAGAGTCAAATATAGTCATCTATAATACTAGGAACCGTTGCTTCCCCCCAGGTCTACTATTCATGGAAAATCAACACCTTTACGGTTGGGTGTCCACAGGTTTTTTTGCCATTGCTTGCGGCCCATCTGACATCGGAGGGTGAGCTCCGTTCTCCCCCACCAATGTCCATAGAAAATAACTGCCCCTGCCACATGGACTGGAAGAAATAGAACCTGCCCCATATTTTATGGTTTGGGCAGTTGGGCGAGTTCCCGATGCGGTAAGGCACAGTGCCCTCACGGTGAATGCCCTGCACCATGAACGTGCCCAATAGAAGGCTATAGGGTCATGAGTTAGCCGCTGGCCAGTGCTCATGTTCGTGTACATACGATCTAAAAGCATTTATGCGTTGTATTATTAATTTAAATTTGGCTCCCAAGTACTAGGTAGTAACATAATAAAGTGTACTTGCCTCTTCTTACCCCCAGCAAATTAAAAAAAAAAGTTCATCAACACCTTTTAGAATGCCTATCCTTACCTCGACCTACCCTCATTATCTACAAAGTTTTTTGATCAATGTGTAGGATTTGGCCATTACCTCTATTTAATGCCTTTTTTGTAGGTCATCATGTCCCCAGTTCTACAAAATTTGATGACCTCACCCATTTAAATGAGACCTCACTGTAACATCAGTATTTACTTACAAAAACATTGGCTAGTAGAAGAAATTTGTTATTTCTTAGCGGTCAAGCCGAGGGACAGAGCTATCTTTTAAAGTATAGCGAAGCTACGGGAGGCCTGTGGTCTCCTCCAGTGACAAATATGGGGCATCACTTAAAGTGATTTTCCCACAGAACCATTTATGCAAGCACTAGAATCCAAAGACGGAAGGTAAGCCATGGGTATAGTAATAGAAGTAATGTATGTATTGCTATTGGTCTGTTTACAGGATATGTGAATACTACGCCTTTCTGTCGTGCTTTAACCTTGTAAACAGCTGTATTGCCCATTGTAATGTGTTTTTTTTATTGCTATTTGACATTTTCAATAAATTTCCTTTTATAAATAATTTGAGTATTAATTTGTATTTCTCAACACTGCACTTCTCTCCTTAAAGGGATTTTTCTTATGTATAAAACTTATGACATACCTACAGGATATGACATGCAGAACAATAGAGACCGCACACAGTTGGATGGTGGTGCTCAATGTAGGATTCTCAGTCCACCTTAATCCATATAGAGAACATGGCACAGACCAGAATGAATTTGTACCTCTTTTTCCATGGACAAATCTCCTTTTACATATTACTTCTCATACTTCAAAACTTCCCCGATATGTCCTGATCCATTCCTATAACCACACAAGGCGCATACTACTACTATACATCGCGGCTCCCAGTCTTGGAGCGTCTAGTTATTATGGCTACCGTTTTACCTCAGTGCTGGTCATGCACAAACCATCTGTATGGACGCACTGGGTCACATTTACATACCCAGTCCTGTCGGGATCCCGTGGTGAGTTGTCCGACGAGGATTCGGGTCTGCCGCGATTCACTAAGGTCGTGCGCCTGAGTTCCTGCATCCGTCGCTTCTGCCCTGAGGTCCACTGGAGTTCACCAGCTTCTTTCTGGTGCATGTGAGTGCGGGTCTTGCAAGACAAATCCTTTTTTAAATTCCACGGTTTGTCTGAATCCATCGGGTTGCCCGACGCCCTGCCCACGATTTCTGTTGCGTGCAAGCCGGCGACGATGCGCCAAAATCCGATCGCATGCGCCAAAATCCTGGGGCAATTCGGCGCAAAACGGAAATCTCGGGAAACCCGACGAAAATGTGTCCGGCAGACTCTTCGTAAATGTGCCCCACTAACTCCATTTAAGCCGGGTCACATGCTGCCTGTCCATATCCCTACATTCCGCTCTGCTAAGTGAGTATACCAGTCCTATCTACCCCTACATACTATATTCTTTCTCTAAATTATGCTCTATCTTTATTTAACCCCTATTTCTACGATATATTCTATAACTTTTGCCTTCTAATTCATGTAACTCATGGATATTACCTGATGGGATACTTTAATTCATAACTATATGTTTCTGGTTCTACACATTATTACATTGTCAGTCCCCCCCCCATCATTTTTTATAACCTGATCATTAAAATATGCCATTTCTATATCTTATGCATAATGTACCTGGACATTTTTTGTAAATAGCATCTTACTGTATTTTGTTGTTTGGGTTTTAGCCTGATCTTTTCCCTATATCCTTCTATTTTCAGGCCAGATCTTAGAAAGGTCGAGATGTAATAAACTATTTCCGATCTGTATAACTTATATCTTGTGATCATACACCATGGTGAAGGCTATGCTGTGTGAAATATTCACTGAAATAAAATCATAAAAATTAATTCTGGTGTGTGCCATGTTCTCTCTACCTAAATACATGACATATGGGGGGGGGGGTCCACACCCATTTAGAAAAAAAGAGGATCTACTGACAACCTTCCTAGAGTCAGGCCAAATGGAGAGTCCCAAGAATAGACTAATATTCTCCTTTATTAACCTGAATCCCGACAAACTCCTTATTATTTAGAAGAATCTACTGGGATCTCTTACGGAATCTAGAATGGTGCTTATGTGAACAAAGCCTTGGTCAGGTTCTTGGCTTCCGTGTAATAACATAATACAGTAGACTCCATAAAGGAATTTATTTTTTATTTGTATGTACATTGTGATAATAACTTAAACTGTACAATTTTATTTGTAAGCATTATTTAATGAAATTATAAATAGATATAATGTGCATAAAAGATACAAAAATTCTTAAGGTGCCCATACACCATTGGGAGGCCTCCATACACATAAGACAGTATGGAGGTTTGGATGATTGTTCTCTTATGTGTATGGGGACCTTTAGTCTATACATACATTTCATCATAAGTAACCAGTGAGCATTGCAATTGTATCTCATAGAGATTGTATTTAATAAGTTTAGGCAAAAAAAATAACTTTGACTATTGAACGTCCAATCTAATTGACATTAACCCTGATCTATATATTCAGTAATGATGGGTTAAGCTAAAATTTCAGATAAATGTCCAATATGCAGTAGTTTGTCGGCTGGTCTTTCCAAAATTCATGAATTTGTTCTTACTTTAGCCTAATGTGTATGGTCACCCTAATCAGACAAGGTAAAATAACTGTTGTGTTGGACTGACATTCTGAAATTTTATTTGGTGAGCCAAGAAATACCAACCCAACACAATTTTGGGGAACTCAAGAAGGTTTCTGTGGGACTTTGCACGTTCTTTCTAGTGTAAACTGCTTGCACAGGTATTTTGGAAGTGTCTGAACCACAAATGGGTCACACGCAACCCTTTTGCGCCTCAGCTGCACTAGGTAGCATGCAACACAAATTTTATTCTTTAGCTTTTGGTATTCAACAATTTCCCCTTGAGGAACAGTTCAGCAAAGAGGATAATGTATATGACCCTTGCCATCTGACTAGGTGGAAGAGAGTAACACATTAAGAGGTTTTGACCTTTTAATAACACTAGTAAACCCCAAGGGGTCCTGTCCAATGTTTTGCAAAAAAGTTGTAGTCAATCTGTCCCCAGCCTTGCCGACATTATTCCCTTTTAAGCTCAGTGAATGACCACAAAGTTCCAGAAGGTCGCAACTTTTTGGTTAAGCCATGGTCACACGTCAACAGTGTTTTGGTGCAAGGAATTACAAACTAATCCAACAGTTTGTTTAGGGTCTGACTGTGTTATCAATATTATTTTCTAAGCATTATTTTGTTTTGATACATTAGAGGAATCCAAGATAGTTTCAAAGCCTGACGAAACTTTTAAGGGTAATAAAGTTCATAGAAAGTATAAAGACTTAAAGAATTTAGAAAATGTTGGGATGCCTAAGGCGGACAGATATCATTATAGAGATGCTTTTGAAGTATACAAACTATCAAAGGAATCCTTTACAGTGTGTTCTGGCTTTTTGCGGTATTTCTTTATCAGAAAATATATCAAAAACATCAAACACATTGTGGTGGCACGTACACTTACACCATTGCCATTGGAAACCTGTAATTTCAAAGTTTTTGGATTTATTCTGAGCTTAAAATCCTTTACTTTTTATACTTTTGAATTATTGTCAAGAACAAAATATAATATACAAGATGGTTTTTTTTGAGAATTTTTTTTTTCCTGTAAAAAAATTGTCTCCAAAGAGATAGTGGATGTATATTGTGTGGTTGCGTGGTCGTGGTTTGTTCGGATAGGTATAATGGTGTATATATAAAGCAATAGACCCATATCCTCTGAAATTTCTATAAATTTCTCGAAATTTACCATGCAGAATATCTTAGGTATGCTTCCATGGGGAATCACAGCAGTACATACTACTGAACCATTGGACTCAATACAGAACCATGTAGGTTTTACCATGTCCATAAGGAATAACACTACTAACACAACCTGCACTTAAAGTTGACAAATCCATTGTAGTTATCTTGTAAAATTCTGTATCTAGCAAGAAATAAGTTTTAATTTAACATACGAGAGTTCAGTGGTGTACCGGACCTTTATATAAGGATGTAGCGTAAAGATCATGACGTTTCGGCGAGCTTGAACATGCCAAAGTACGTGAATTCAGGACTGTAATCGATATGTGAAGGATCTGTTACGTTGACAAAAATAAAATCGTTCTTCTTGAATGTAAAGAGAGCTCCGATCTGGGATGAGTGCAGGTTAGAATCGGGGGGTTGTGATGACATAGAATGTGCTCCTTTCAACAAAAGCCTTTCTGTTTCGTACGGCCTCTTCATATAGATGTACTGTACAAAGGGAGCCTTCACCAGCTGTGCCGAGGCTGAGCTAAAACTGACTTGGGAATACACATAATATATACCAGGTATTTCCACGCTTAGTTTCCCGTTGGCATATGAGATTTCCGATTTTGTTGTTAAATATCCTCTTTCTTTCCAACGAAGCGCTGAAGAGAGAATACAATTATTTAATTAAATGCATTGATCTAGATTTGTTTTTTTCCCATTCTCTGATTAAAAAGAGATGCACTGCCATTTTGTGCCCCAAAAATTTTACCACTTTTTTTTACCACACTTTACCGATTTAGAAAAAAAATCAGATGTAAATAAGGAAGAAGATGGTACAGGGAAATATATTAATCTCAGTGGGTAGTTATACCCTCTGTGGAGAGCTGGTGCAGGTTATGGGTGATATCTATGCTATACTCTTTTTATTATAATGTACCCTTAAATACCCCTAAGAGGAAAGTTTGAAGCAGTAGCCTAAGTGAACTCCAGAAAATACCTTCAAATGTTTTGGTGAGGAAGAGCCACTAGTTTTGGACACATTTAGGGCCACCTTAAAACTGGTAAACTGTTACTTGTGCAAGATATGGAGGCAAGGACCATACAAACAGTAAAAATAATGCAAGCTAAGGAAAACTATTTATGACCTTTTATTTATTGATGGGATGGAATTAGTAATCCTGCAGATAAAATCAACCACAAGTTGCATATTTGCATATCACATATTTGTGAGTCACTTAGGTGATATATCTGAGGTGTGACCTACTTTTCAATTTTCATAGTTTTTTTTCCTGTGTTTTCATTCATGACTCAAAGCAACCCCTACTATCAAGTTGCTGAATTCAGCCTAATTGATGACTATGTTCAATAAGGAACATCTTCTCTGTCATTGTCCCAATTGTCAATGTGTAGATCCACATAGAAACCATGAGGTACAATAGCAATTGGATGTGGAGTGTTCTTTGACAACCCAGACTCTATGGGGGAGATTTATTATGGCTTCTCCACCAGTTTTCTGGTGAAAAAGGCGCATGAATCTTCCTCACTCTGGTAGTTTTTGGGCCGGGAGTGGGTGGTTGCTGGGGCGGAGTGAATGCTTTATCCGGCACATTTACTATAGTCTCCGTCAGAAAACCGGAAAGAGACTATGGGAAAAAACAATCTGGTCGACAGGTTTGAACTGGCAGAGTCTGCTCCTGCATTTACTTGAAGGCCAGAGCCTCTTGGAGGATACTATTGCAGGAGCGCCAATGGAGGGAATTTTAAGACTGGCGTTTGTACTTGCTCATCACCTAAAAGTCCATGTGATCTGAAGAAGACATCTTTGATTTTCCTTTTACTTCAAGGCAATACCACTGTAAATAACCAGTTGTCCCAGATCTTTTACAACCGGTCAGATAGTCCAGAAATACATTGGGGCAAATTTACTTACCTGGCCCTATCGCGACCCCTGATTTGGATGGTCCGACGAAGATGAAGTCCGTAATGATTCACGTAGCTCATGCGCCCGTGTTCCTGGATCCGTCCCTTCCCTGCCGAGGTCCGCCGGAGTTCACCTTCTTCTTCCCGATGCTTGTGAGTACATGTCTTGCGACACAATTCGAAATGTTAAATCCTGTGAGTAGTCCGAGTCCCTCAGGTTGTCCAATGGCGCGCTCCACGATTTGTGTCGTGTGCAAGCCGGCCCCGATGCGCCAAAATCGGATCGTGTGCGTCAAAATCTCCTGTTAAATGTGGCGCAAAACGGAAATCGTCGGGAAATTTGACAAAAAGGCGCTCCGCGGACCCTTAGTAAATGAGCCCCATTGACTATGACATAAACTTAAATTGAAACCGTGAATTGCAGTAACTATTTGATAAATGTCAATGAGCCATAGAAGAGCCTTCATTTGTAATACTAATTCTAAGATCATGATTGTCATTGCAAAAATCTTAGAGCAATGTCTCCCTTATGCACCTCAAAAAATCCTGTATCCTGTGTGAACAACTGAGCTTAAAGAGGACCTGTCACCCAATTTATCGGCACTAGGAGCTGCTTACTAAACGTATTCATGAGGGGGCGGGTTGGGGCGTGGCTAGGGGCGGTGACTGCCGCCTAGCACGTAGAAGTCACTGCCGGCCTATGGAGCGAGCGGGGCGGTCTGGGGTAGAGGCAACGCCGATGATTACACTGTACCCGCCGCAGTGTTTGATAGCGTTACCAGAAACACTGTAACACTGTGGCGTTTGTTCAAGCACTAGGAGCTGCTTACTTTAGTAAACCGCTCCTGGTGCTGAAAATTGAGGTGATAGGTCCTCTTTAAAAAATCCCTTTAACTACAAAATGGTTTGCAGAAATAACACAGTATGACTAGTTGCTAAATCCCAATGATTGTGCATCATATGTTCATGATTACTATGTTGTCCATTAGCATTATGATTATGGACAGTGTGGACTTCTCCTCCCATCATCCTTCTTGCAAAAAAAAAAAAATCACATTGTTAATATTTTGGAACATATCTGTAGAAAACCTGCTGATCCCACCTTGCATCCCATCACATGGGCTGAGGAACGTGTAGTATAGACTTCATCTTTTTTATGATTATGATTCATAAGAATCAATTAATATAATCATAAAAAGAAATTATTAACGCGACAAAAAAAATCTGCCACAAGGCAAACAATTTCTAATGAGTCATATGCAACTCCAACCATAAATCAACATGCTGGGTCTGTGTTTTTGGTCTAAACAAATTTTCCATTATTTAGAGCAAACAGATAATCTTCAAGGGAACCTGACTCAGATTTCTCACTAAGGTTATATCCACATTGTGATGTGCTCAGTTTATACTCCAGGAAAGCTCCCGGCATATACACTGAATATACACTCTGTGGAGGCAGGGGTGCACCAGCTTTGACACAAGTTGAGCCTCTCGCCTCAGGCAGCACCGCCTACAGCAAGTTATGGAGCAACATCAGGGATCCAGTCAGCTGCTACAAAGCAGGACCTGACACTTAGGCCTCTTTCACACTTGCATTGCAGATCACGTCAGAGTCTGATCAGGGAGCGATTGGGGTTTGGTCAGTAAAAAACTGACATTTTCAATCAGTTCAATCAGTTTTCAGTCAGAGTTTGTTCAGTGTCTCAGTTTTTCATGCGCGTTTTCAATGTATTTTCAATGCAATTTCAATGCGTTTTTCACACGCTGATAACGCCCGTGAAAAAGACTCAGGACTGAGCTCTATCTTTTCTATGGCAATTGATAAGTGAAAAACGCATTGCACTTGCATGTGTCTCAGAATAAAATGTGTTTTTGATGCGTCTCCATAGACTTGTATGGTGCGTTTTTCACAAGCGTGACTTGCAAAAGTAGAGCATGTCGAGATTTAAACGTGTGTTAAAAAAATGCAAGTCTGAAAAAACCCATTGATTACAATAGGTCAGCGTGCAATGCAAGTTCTGCGCGTCAAAAGCACGTGCAGAACACGCGCATCAAAAACGCAAGTGTGAAAGGGGCCTCACAAATAGTGTCTCCTCCCATCTGACGTAAGCGTGGTGTGAGATGCTGCATACCGAACCTGTTTACATAGATCCACTAAAAAAATAGAGAACTTCATATTTTAATGGAGAGCTATACAATTATAACCACATGAGGAACCACATTGATCTTCCATATTGTTACTTACCTTCTTTGCTGCTGTTGACTTTGTCTCCTACTAGATGGATGGCAACTGTGTCTGAAAGAGATATCAACATTATTCCTATTGCACATAAACTGTAGAAGATAAATTCCTTGAACTAAGCAATTGTACAACAAACCAAGGACATAAATGTTTAAGCAATGAGGAAGACAGACGGGGGGAGGGGTGTCTTTATATACAGTATAATAGGATGTGGCCCTGAGTATTATCTGTTGCCAATTTTATAGACATGCATTACAGAGCTATAATTATCATTGATTCTCTTTTAATAACGTCATATTTTTTTTTAACATAACATCAAATACAAGCAAAGTCTTGTATATGTTCCTTAATTGAGCCTCTGCTCATATCTGTCTGTAAATTTGACCTGACATCCATGACAAGTCATGTTACATGGATATTCAGCCCTGCCTAGCAGAACAGGAGGGGCTGAGCAGATTGTACATAGTGTCCTATCTGCAGGCAGCATGTTATAGAGCCGGAGGGGCTGAAAATATTGTACATAGTGTCCAATCTGCAAGCAGCATTCTATAGAGCAGGAGAAGCTGAGCAGATTATACATAGTGTCCTATCTGCAGGCAGCATGTTATAGAGTAGGAGGAGCTGAGCAAATTATACATACTGTCCTATCTGCAAGCAGTATGTTATAGAGCAGGAGGGGTTGAGCAAATTATACATACTGTCCCATCTGCATGCAGCATGTTATAGAGCAGGAGGCGCTGCACATATTGTACATAGTGTCCTATCTGCAGGCAGCATGTTAATGAGAAGGAGGAGCTTAGCACATAGCATATAATCCCCTATCTCCATTTATAGAGCAGGAGTGGCTGAACAGATTGTACATAATGTCCCATCTGCAGGCAGCATGTTATAGAACAGGAGGGGCTGAGCAGGTTGTACATAATGTCCCATCTGCAGACAGCATGTTATAGAGAAGGAGGAGCTTTGCACATAGCATATGATCTCCTATCTGCATGTTATAGAGCAGGAGTGGGTGAGCAGATTATACATAGTGTCCTATCTGCATGCAGCATGTTATAGAGCAGGAGGAGCTGAGCACATTGTATATAGTGTCCTATCTGAAAGCAGCATGTTATAGACCAGGAGGGCTAAGCAGATTGTACATAATGTCCCATCTGCAGGCAGCATGTTATAGAGAAGGAGGAGCTGAGCAGATAGCATATAATCTCCTATCTGCATGTTATAGAGCAGGAGTGGGCGAGCAGATTGTACACAGTATCCTATCTGCAGAGATCATATTATAGAGTAAGAGGGGTCTGTAGGTGGTCCTATGAGTGAATGAGTTGCCGCTGTATATAGCACATTCATTTTCATAAAATGTTTTGCAACATTTTTTATGTGGCTTTGTATTAAAAAAAAAGGAATAATTACCAGTCATTTATTATTAGAATATGCTCAGACTTTCCACACATTATCTTTGTCACATCTTTTTGCAAACAGGAAGTTTGGTTATTATACCAGTGTGGGACATTTGCAAAAAAATAAAATAAAATAAATACTAATTTGCATATTTACGTAAAACTATACTTCTGATTGAGTGTTATTCCACTTTAGGAAACTAAGCTGCCAAAAGTATAAAGAGAGAATCTACAGCCAAAATCTACTGAATACGAGGGCTTATTCACATGGTGGATTCTGAATGTTTGTTTAGATGGATGTCTCATTCCCAAAATTCCCAACTGAGATTTTTGTGTCAGTGTACACTGCTAGAATTGCATTGCATTCTTCACGACTGTAGAATATTATACTCGCGCGAACTGTAGAATCATTTTTATTCTATTCGCTATTCGGACTATAAGGCGCACCGTATTATAAGGCGCACCATCAATAAATGCCTGCTAAAACGTCTTGGTTTATTTATAAGGGGCACCTGATTGTAAGGATGAATGACCAGCAGGTGGCAGACCTGTGCACAGTTCAAGGCAGCTGTTGTCTGTAAGTATGGTTCATATATAAGGCGCACTGGACTAGAAGGCGCACCTTTGATTTCTGAGAAAATCAAAGGTTTTTTGTGTGCCTTATAGTCCGAAAAAATACGGTACATTGAAGGTCAGAATCTGTGATGTACAGAGAAGTTTATATTTTACGCTCGTATTATTCCATGTGTTTTTGAACCAATGAAAGTAGAATAGGAGGCGATTTCTCATAAAGAATAAAACTCTGTCTACTGCTTTATGTATCTCGCTATTTTACTGATATAAATATGTGCTTTGTACTGTAATTGGAGTCACACTGTAAGGCTACATTCACACTGCCGTATGGGGGACGTATATACGGCCGATATACGTCCCCCATATACGGCAATGGGGGCACGGCGCCCTACGCACACGTGCGGCACCGTACCGCTCCATACCCCGGAAAAAGATAGGACATGGTGGATTGGATTTCCATCCGTGAGCAGTTTTGTTTCAGCTCCTGGGAAAAAAAGTAACATGCCCAATTTCCTGCTAGTTTTCGCGTAGAATATTTGGAAGTGAAAATTTGGAATCCTGACCAAAATGATGTCAAAATTTACATCAAAATGCAATTGCTGTTTCTTAAGTTATAGTTTCTGGTTCCAAATTCTTCCAAGTGAACTAAGGGAATCGATAAAATTCTAACTGCACCTTGAAGGGATCTTTGACCACCAATATGGGTTTCAGAATGTTTGAAAATCACAATACGAATTAGTCATGTCGGTGCTGCAAGATATGCCGACTAATGTGCCGTTGGGTAGTTAGAATAATAATAATTCCTTTATTTATATTGTGCACACAGATTACACAGCGCTGCACAGAACTTGCCAAATCAGTCCCTGTCCCCAATGTGGCTCACAATCTAATCAACCTACCAGTATGTTTTGGAGTGTGGGAAGACCCGGAGGAAACCCACACAAACACGGAGAGAACATACAAACTCTTTACAGATGTTGACCTGGATGGGACTTGAACCCAGGACCCTAGTTCTGCAAGGCTATAGCGCTAACCACTGAGCCACCCAAGTCTGTGTAAATCTTTCAAATATAGGAAGCCTATCTAAGTCTAGATCTATAAGAGCAGCCAAGAACCAGCCACTTGATACAGAAGTCCATGGTAAAGAACAATTACATTGACCGTAACATTGAGAGAATAGCTCCTTCTCGAGCTGTTCTAGAATTGATAGTAAGGAGCAGTCTTGGGCAGGAGTGGCAGTCAGAAAACTACATAGCATTGCGTTGACCGGAGCGGCAGCAGCGCGGGATACAGGACGGCACTGGAAGGTAAGTAGATCTTTATTTTTTTAAGCAGCCCCCTCCGGCCACAGTTTTTTTTTCATTACTCTCGGACTACCCCTTTAAGGTCCTGGAAGGTAGAGTGGTCATGGAGAGTTAGGATCACATGACCTGCCATGTCCAGCCATTTTTAAGGACAGAAAAGGCAAATGATGTGGTAACAAACATAACTGGACCAGGGGCTTCACTCTACTAACTTTTAAGAAAACGGAGCAGCATTATTAAGAGATGTATATTGGTAAATTACCTAATAACCTGCTCACACTTACACACTCATTACAAAAACATGATGTATAGTGGCCAACCCCTTTAAGTTTTCATGTGTGTTGACATGGACACAATCCTGGAAAAATGAGCTTGATGATTATCACCAAACCAGCAATCTGTCCCTGCATGTAAACGAATGTCCTAAATACTAGGCACTCCCCCTACAGTGCATAAAATGCAAATATCCTGGACCCAACATTGCAGGAATCATTTTGGCTCGAAGATGTCGATGACGATGAAGTTGTATGGATATCTGTTATGCCAAGATTTTTTATTATGATGTGTAGCTGTAATTTACATTTTAGCATAATTTTTGCAATAAAAAAATATCATGAAAGTAGAAAATGATGAAAACTGCTTCAATATTTTCCTAAAAAATTTTATATCTTAGCAATTTAATGCTCTCGCCACACCTCACACCATGGTATTAAATTAGAATTTGCATGGATTAAATGAAGCGTTTAAAATTTAACAATCGAGAAACTAAATTCATGGAGCATTTGGATTCATTTAACATAAAACTAAAAAGTGAGGCGCAAGTTTATTACTCAGCCTGAATAGCTTTGTTTTTGAGTCATAAATGTTAAGAGGGATCCACTATAAAATACCAACAAAACCTTATATTATAATGAAATGTGTGTTATTCTCCCTGTCAAAAACAATGTGAACCTCACAATACAGAACCAAGAGCCATTGTGGACAGCTCATATATTTGCTGAGTATTTGTCAAATTTGGTCATTATTCACATACATTTAGTGGCAATTACTGGATGTGCACAATGATTGAGATGGAACAGCACAATGGCACTTTGATAAAACATAACTTCATGGAAATCAGGACACAAAATGTAACAAAAGATATTAAAAATTACGGTCCTTTGGAGTTAGAAGTGTTCCAAATATATATTCAGTAAATCGATAACTAAGGATAACTCGGAAACTTTGTAAAGTACCTTTGTAAAGAGGAACATGCCTCTATCCTCCATTATCAGTCCTCTCCTGCCTGCTAAACTGCTCAGTTGGCTGCCAGATTCCTCTTCAATGAGGGGCAGATGAGACTTAGGGGCTCATTTACTAAGGTCATTAACAGGTGTCTGTGCTGGGATTTTGGCGCATGCACTAGTGTTTTGGCACAGCTGCGCACAAATTGGGGGAGGAGGGTGCCGTCGGACGACCCGACTGATTGAGACTCAGCGCGGGATTAAACTTTCAAATTGTATCGCAAGCCCAAGCACTTACATGCGGACCTGTCGGACCTGAGTGGGGAAGCGCCACATGCAGGATATCGGGCGCACAATCTTAGTGAATCGCGGGGCAATGCACTTTGGGTGAACTCCAAGGGACAGGTAAGTAAATGTGCTCCATAGACACTGAGGTCTTGGAGCACATAACACTAAGATGTCTATATCTTTTATGGAATCTTCATGGAATTACGATCCATCCGGTGACGTGAGAGAGTTGGGGCATGTGATCTGTACTATTTCCCTGGCCGGGAGCAGCAGGAGGCGTGCATAAATTAAAAGCCAGGGAAGCCGAGAGGCACTGTCAGCCTGAGCGCCTCCGGCTGTTTAACAAAGTTATTATTTCATTAATAAAGATGCCAGAAAGCGTGTTAAAAAAGGTCCCCCATCCCGTAGACTGAAAGAGCAGACTAATATAGGCGGTCCCCTACTTAACAACACCCGACTTATATATGACCCCTAGTTACAAACGGACCTCTGGATGTTGGTAATTTACTGTACATTAGCCTTAGGCTACAATAAACAGCTGTAATAGTTATCAGAGGTGTCCGCAATTAAGCTTTATTGTTAATCCTGGTTCTTATGACAACCCAAAAGTTTTAAAATCCAATTGTCACAGAGACAAAAAATATTTTGGGCGGAGTTACAATGATAAAATATACAGTTCCGACTTACATACAAATTCAACTTAAGAACAAACCTACAGAACCTATCTTGTACGTAACCGGGGACTGCCTGTAAGTACACTCTACCACTGGTAACTTGGCAGTTTAGCAGACAGGAAAGGACTAATACAAAGAGAAAGTCGTTTTTCTCAAACAAAATATATTTCAAAGTTTAGTGAAATCATTTTGAGACAACAGCTACCTTTGAAATATTTTTTGTTCTTTCATTCAATAAAAAAATTACTTAAAAATCGCAATACAATTCAGATTCACGTTACCTTTCTTTACTGTAACATCTTTTCCTCCTACAAAAGGCAGTGGTTTTGATATCAATTTTGCATCTGAAATTGAAAAAAAATATATTGTATAAGTATTGTAGCCATGTACAGATTTTTTGTTGAGTGGTTCATAACCGCGCTTTATATATTTTTATATTTCACTATAGTAATAATTGCCATTATACATAATAGAACATCCACTTCCAATTAGGTAACATGTAATAGCCTGCAAAGGGGTGAAAACAAATTGTTGCTTTTAATATTTGGACAAGAAATTCCAATCATTTAATGATGTCAATATGTCAGCACTCGAGAAATGGATTGTTATATTAAATTACAAATTAGCTTAATAAACGAGGTTAAGGATCATACATGCTCTTTCATTTTGTTAATACATTTTTAATAATGATTATATTACCAAAAGTCATAAGGAATTGAAAGGAAATGATTTGCAAAAATATTGACATTACAATTTGACTTTACATTTTAAGTTTAGAACCTTAAAAGCCATGAATTTTGACAAAGACGCCACAACTTTTTTCCCTTTACATCACTAGACAAGGACTCGTTTATTGTGGCATGCATTATCTCTTTAAGTGACACCATTGAAGCCTATTGATGACTTTTTATGAACTTATTTATTTGCCTAGTTTTCTTATTTTGCTTTCCATTGAGCTGCGTAAATCTTGTATCCTTCAATGTTTACAATATATATATACATATGACCTCAGCATTTAAGGTGTTAAACAGTCAAGAACACGCAGGCTCTGCTTCTGAGCCCGTAAGTTCAATATCCCATAAAGTGCATCTCAACTGTGCAAAAAACAATCGTAAATAGTACATATGGAACAACATAATTTTAACTATTATTTTACTTGTTTTCTGCATTTTTGTATTTTTTTTTTCCACTGCAGGCACAATCTGTAATCTATAGTTCTCCCTGAAGCGATGGATGAAAACTAGCTGCTATCATGTTACCATACAAAAAGTACAATTTATTCATTTACGTAATAATATACAGATGACACAGTGCTACACACAGAGCTTGCCAGATCAGTCCCTGTCCCCATGGGGCTCAAAATCTAATCAACCTACCAGTATGTTTTGGAGTGTGGGAGGAAACCGGAGGACCCAGAGGAAACCCATGCAAACATGGAGAGAACATACAAACTCTTTGCAGATGTTGACCTGGATGGGACTTTAACCCAGGACCCCAGCACTGCAAGGCCTAAGTGCTAACCACTGAGCCACCGTGCTACCAGTTCATTCTGAAGCACAAGCAGCATCATATAGAATATGGAGAAGTACTGAGCAGCAATAATGGGAATAAAACATTCTGTGCCTTTGTCCATTCTTCCTCCCTCCTCCTTCTCTCCCGCTACCATTCTTTGTAATCCGATAATAATGTGAACTGCAGTCCATCTCTAAAAGCTTAGATGCAAGAGAGATTGCAGTAAATGTTAGTTTAGGATTGAAAGGGAGAAGAAAAGGAACCCGATGACTAAGAAAAGAATTCTTCTTCATTCATAAGATGTATGACACATTCTCTCATATTCACTTGTCCTATTAAAGTCTACAAGGTTTGCTAATAAGTTATCCTCCATGTAACTATTGTCTGATGTGTCATCTTTTCGTTGTTCAGGTGTTGGCGGGGATTCAGGAGTACAGACTTGACTTCTCCTATGTTCTGACATAAATGATTACAATCTCTGATGGGAAGTTAGTGCATTCAGAGGAACATCACTGTGTTCAGCCTCGAAAAGGGTTTAGCCGTTCCTTCCGCCCATCAATATAAATTGAAAGAACAATAGAACAATTAAGAGAATGGAAATGAAAACTTTAGACTTACCTGTTAACTTTTCTTTCTTTCCTTTATAAGGTTGTGTCTCAGCGATCTACAGAAAGAATGCGAGAAGTTACAAAGTCTCCATGTTGATTTTTACAAGTAACAAAACTTTATAAAAAAACCTACAACTTTTATAGAGGGAGCAATTTAGCTTTCATATATACTAACAAATCTAATATATATATATATTGGGGCACATTTACTTATCCGGTCCTGCGGAGTTCACAGAAAGTGCATTGTCCAACGATAATGCCCTGTGCCGCTATTCACTAAGATTGTGCCCCCGATATCCTGCATGTGTCGCTTCCCCGCTCAGGTCCGCCGGAGTTCACCTTCTTCTTCCTGGTGCATGTAAGTGCAATGTCTTGCAACGCAATTTGAAAGTTAAATCCTGGGCTCAGCCCGAATCAGTCGGATTGTCCGACCGGACCGCCACCCGATTTCTGTTGCATGAAAGCATGCGCAGCTGCGACACAATCCAATCGCGTGTGACACAATCCCACTACCAATACCTGTCAAAGCTGTGCAAATCCAGAAAACCTGTGAACAGTCAGACTAAAAGTGCGATCTGTGACCCTTAGTAAGTAAGCCCCATTGTCCTGTATATATTGGTAGGGGTTTGAAAATACCTGTGGTTGTCTCGGGCAACATTAACCATTCTTTACCATACCACATACTCATCTATTTCCTATCACTATCTATCATCTATCTATCTCTATACATCTATTCCCTATAATTCTCTGCAGCTGTTATTTTTTTCCTAACAATTTCTCTATTTTTCCATCAATTTCATATCTATCTATCTACATTATACACCTCCATAGATCATCAGAGAGGCATTAAAGCAGTGAGGAAGAAAATTGCTACAAAAAAATTGTCACAAAAAACACACGTGCGATGGGCACCAACATGGCACCCACCTATGCAAATATTGTGATGCGGGTGTTGGAGGAGGACGTCGTCTATGCCTCCCCATAGGTGGTGGAGGTAGATAGATTAGATGACGTCTTCCTCCTGTGGACTGGCACCAAGCAGGATTTGGAGCAATTTCATGGTTTCCTGAACACGATTGATGATACAATCAAGTTTACAGTGGTATTTTCGGACACCGAGTTACAATTCCTAGATGTTTCAGTTATGATACTGATAGGAACACCCTGGTGCGGTACGAAAGTAGTCATCCACGTACGATGATGATGAAATCATTGTCTTATAGGCAATTACTTGGGGTCAAAAGAATTACCACTGGACCATACAAATTGGTAACCATGGCGAATAAGTTTAAACAGTGCGGTTACCCTCAAAAAAATCATTGACAATAATTTACAGAAAGTGAACAGAATCGACAGTTCAGAATTATTATCCAAAAGGAGGGAAACAAAAAGATTTGATAGAATTCCCTTACAACTTTCACAATATCACCAACATCAATCGCCGACCCTGATCAAAACTTTCAGGTTGTGACTTCCCTCATTATTATCATATACTCACAGAAATTCAAAGACAGGTTAGTGAGGGAGGATGTAGGTCCATCAAAAATTTGCAGACAGACAGGGATATTGGGCCAGTTGAGAAATGGGTGCTATCCTTGCTGTAAATGAATAGATTGTAAACATATGGACAAAGGATCTTTTTTTACCCATGATAACAAACAATATGATATAGTGCTTTATCTAACATGTGATAGCATGTACATAATTTATTGACTAAGCTGTAAATGCGGTTGGCTATATGTGGGTGAGACCAAGTCAGCATTCAAAACACGCTTCAATCAACACGTTATACAATAAGATTAAAAAAAAAAGTTTAAAAAATTTAAAAAATTTATAAAATTTTTAAAATTCAAATCACCCCCCTTTCCCTAGAACTGATATAAAATATGATAAACAGTGAAAATCACAAACACATTAGTTATCGCCGTGTCCCAAAATGCCCAATCTATCAAAATATAAAAACGGTTATATCCGTCCGTGACCTCCAAGACGGGAAATGGCGCCCAAATGTCTGAAATGCAACTTTTACACCTTTTTACATGACATAAAAAATTTAATGAAAAGTGATGAAAATGTCGAACAGTCCTCAAAATGGTAGCAATGAAAACGTCATCTCATTTTGCAAAAAATGACACCTCCCCCAGCTCCATACCCCAAAGTATAGAAAAGTTATTAGCGTCAGAAGATGGCAAAATTTTTTTTCCCTTTTTCGTACACATTTGTTTAATTTCTGAAAATGTATTAAAATGCTATAAAAACTGTCTAAATTTGGTATCACCGCGAATTGACCGAACCAAAGAATAAAGAAGAGGTGTTATTTGGAGCGAAGAGTGAAAAACTGAGCCCACAAGAACGTGACGCACATGCGTTTTTTTTTTCAATTTTTCCACATTTGGAATTTTTTTCCTGCTTCCAGGTACACGTCATGTTATAATAAATGACATCACAGGAAAGTAACATTTGTTACGTAGAAAATAAGTCCTCTATACACGGAAAAATGAAAAAATTATGGATTTTTGAAGGTGGAGAGCGAGAAATGAGCAGAAAAACCCTGCGTCCTTAAGGGGTTAATATCCTTCTATATATGTATCAATTTCATATCTACTTGTCTTTATCTATAGCCTAGAGAAACCCTATGACATAACTTATAACCACTGCTATTACCAGACATCTTTTTCACACATTGCTCTTTTCTACGCATTCAGTTGATTTCTATAATCATAATTAGAGTTGACGCAACATCCATTACTGACAAACCTACACATTTTAATTTCCCAAAGCTCCCACTCTTCCCCATCACTGTATTGACACCTTTCTCCCCTTTTCACTCCTCTTTCACTATTTTTTCCAATTTGAATTAATTTTTCATTTTTTTTTTTTAAATCTTCATTTCTTATGATTAAGGCAGTAAGTATAGAAAGTGATAGATTTAAGTTTAGTGTCTCTATCTAGTAGGAAGGGAAAATCTTTATAAACTTTCATTGTTTTATGCAATGAAATATTACATTTAATTTGCATTTAATATATTAGGTGGAAAGTGTTATAAATGTTTAAGCAGATGTGTTTTCGGATGGAAGTTCCGCTTTGGATGATTGCGCTGTCATCAGAGCCGCTCTGACACTTTCCAAGCTTGTAATTTCCTTTTCTGGCAGGTCTTTGAAAAAAGTGACTTGCAGAATTATTACCTGTTCTTGAAGGTTTCAATGCCTGCATCTCAAAGAGATATGAGTCATATGTCACACTAAAATGTATCTAGAATAATCCTACAAAATGTAAATGAGGATGAGCTACAAATGTCTGACCACCATTTCACTGACATGAAGGAAAGGGTCAAACTCTTTAACCATTATCCAAAACACCTTCAGTGGAACAGCCATTGTCTGACAGTTACTTCATCCAACAGTTATTCTAGTAATCTTCCCAGGAACATACATGCTCTATTTCGCTGGGAAAGGGTAAATGATCAATTGAGAGGATTAGACATATTTAACTTCTTAACGACCAGGCCCTTTTTTTGTTTTTTCATTTCAATTTTTCACTCCTCACCTTCAAAAATCTAAAACTTTCTTGTTTTTACAGGTAAAGAGCTCCTGATGGCTTGTTTTCTGTGTAACAAATTGCACTTCATAGTTATAGTATTGAATATCCCATGTTGTGAACTGGGAACCAGGAAAAAAATTCCAAATGCAGTCAAAATGGTAAAAAAAAAAAAAAGAAGAATAGCGCCGTTTTCTTGTGGGCTTTTACAGCTTTCACTGTGCGTCCCAAATGACAGGTCTACTTTATTCTTTGGGTCGGTACAATCACGGGGATATCACATTTGTATAGGTATTATAATATTTTCATACGTTTACAAAAATTAAAACCTGTACAAAAATGTTTTTTTGATTTTGCCATCTTCTGGCGCTAATAACTTTTTAATACTTCAGTATTGAGCTGTGGGTGGTGTCATTTTGTGTGACTTTTGATGACATTTTCAATGCTACCATTTTTAGGACTGTACGACCTTTTGATCACTTTTTATTGATTTTTTAAAATATTTTTCAAAATGGAAAAAAAGTGGCATTTTCAACTTTGGGTGCTATTTTCCGTTACGGGATTAAACACAGTAAAAAAAGGTTATTATATTTTGATAGATCGGGCATTCTCGGACACGGGCAAACCTAATGGGTTCATGATTTTTACTATTTATTTATGTTTCTATCAGTTCTGGGGAAAGGGGAGTGATTTGATTTTTTTAAGCTTTTTTTATTTTTACTTTTACTTTTTTTCAGACTCCCTAGGATACTTTAACCCTGATTTTGTCTGATTTATCCTACCACATACTGCCATACTGTAGTATGGCAGTATATGAAGGATTTTCTCCTAAGTCATTACAATGTGCAAATCGCAATGGCTAAAACAAGACAGGTTAAAACATGGTTAAAACGAGACAGTCTCGGGTCTTCGTGAGACCCAAGGCTGTTATGGTAACCGATTGCCAATCCCTGATGACTTCACCGGGAGTGACAGTCGTCATCAAGAGTGACGGTCGTCACCAAGATGGCGGTGCCCATGCGCCGCCACCCATTTGAAGCCACCGGGAAAGCCGCCAGCAAAAGGGATAACTGCCACAATCGGTGCAATATGCAGCAAAGACTTACTGACTATGGATAGGGCTCAGCCCGTGAGCCCTCTCCATGTACCCGCACCCGACACGCTGTACTTTTACCCGGCGCGCATCGTTAAGGGGTTAAACCCTTCATGACTAAGCCAGTTTAATTCTTTAGGGTCATTATGCCCTGTGTCATTATTAAATGCCATGTGTCTCCTGTGCCAGGGGATTTTGAGATTGTTTTCTTGTCATACATTGTACTTCAAATTATTACAAAAAATTTGATGATATCTTTTGTGTTTAGCTATAAAAAAAATGGAAATTAGGCAAACATTTCTAAAAATTGCAAAGTTCTAAATCTTCTGCTTTTCAGGCAGATAGTAATAGCACCCAAGTAACTTTATAACTAACATTTACCAACTGTCTGCTTTTTATTTTAGCATGGGTTTTTATGCATCCTCTATTTTTTCTAGGTTGTCTAAAATTTTGGGTGCAATTTTTAAAATTTTTATGAAAATTGCCAAAACCCTTATATGGAGGCACCTGCTCAGTTTAAGTGACTTTAAGAGGCCTAAATGACACTAAAACCCCGTAAATTGTGCCATTTTAGAAACTACACCCCTGAATGTATGAAAAATCTACTTTAAGAAGCGTGTTAACCCTTTTGATGTTTCAGAGGGGTTATATCAAAATGGAGGTGTAATGTACAAAATGTAATTTTTTTAGACAATAATTAAAAATTAAACCATCATAATGTATTAATGTTTGATTAATGTTTTCCTGAGTATGAGGAGGCCCCATATCTGGTGCTGACTGCTGTATGGGTACACGGCCGGGTATAAAACAGAAGGAGCCATTCAGATTTTTTTGTAATTTGGACATATGGGTGATTATAGACACCTCGCTCAGTAAGGGGTAAACATCCAGCATTGCAATAGACACAATCCCGGTTGTTACAGAATACTGCCGGAAGACCGCAGAGATCTCCCAAGCTCAGCTTTTGAGCCCGGGCGATCTCCATTATGTAACTCTATGTCAAGGTGCAGGAAGGGTGCGAAAACTGGTTATACTCCACATCGGGTGAATAAATCAGATGAAGATCTATTTCACATTAAAATGTTAGCAAGTATGTCCTTGGATACAACCACCATTGTACTCCTCTAGCAGTTGCTATGGATATAATATTGAGGCCTGTCCAACCACCTCACTTGTTCAGCTTTCATTTCCACAGGAGGGCTGTGGGACATGCACTGACTCCCAGACATTTCATATAAAAATCTATTTATTTCATTGTGCAATCACTGCAGCAGCTGTGGTCATATCCAAGTATAATTATTCTCAGTTTCAATTGTTTTAGTAAGTTAGGCTCACTTAGTCTAGCCTTTGCTATGGTTGAATGGCTTGCTGCTATCTCTCACCCAACATCACAAAAAGTGCTCCATCCTTACTGTCCAACAATTTTTTTAATGCGGCTTAGAAGGTCTGTGATTGATGAGACCCCGTTATTAATGTTGGGATACATTTTTTTGGTGACACAAGACCAAATTTTAGGGAATACATGGAAAAAATTCTGGACTGTGGTAAAAAATTTTTATTTGTTAAAAAATGTATGTGTAGTCCATAATACATATTTGCACACACAAAAAAAACCCTTAGTCTTAGAGCAGTGATGGCGAACCTTTTAGAGCCTGAGTGCCCAAACTTCAACCAAAAGCCACTTATTTATTGCAAAGTGCCAGCACAGCAATTTAAGCAGTGATTTATTTCTCCTTATTCTTCGACAACTTTCAATCGTTCAGCCTCCTAAAGACACCAACGCAGTTGAAAGGAGGAAGGCAAATTCACCTATCATTGTAGGAAGATTCTTTGAGTCCTGTCTGGTGAACTTCATGCTGGGGTGATGGCCTGGGTGCCCACAGAGAGGGCTCCGAGTGCCGCCTCTGGCACCAGTGCCATAGGTTCGCCACCACTGTCTTAGAGCAAACATTTGTGTACAAATCGGTTTAAAAAGTTATTTGTTCTCCAATCACATGATACTATGTTGGGCACGTGACTTCTGTGTCATGGGACTGGAAAATGTATACTTAAACCCCTTTGTAGCAAGTGTTTGCACACTAAGACTAAGGCCCCTTTTTCTTGCCCAAAACGTGTCAGAAAATCGTTATTCTGCGGAACACACTGATTTTTAATTAATTCAAATAAAAATTCTTATTTTTAAACAAGTGCGAAATTTTTCAATGTTTTCCCTATAATTGACTTCTATAAGGACCCAAGAAATTTGTCACAAAGGATCCAAATATTTGAGGACCATTATGTGTGTTTGAAAGAGGACGTCAAAGGCTTTTATTACAGGCAGTTCCCGGGTTACGTACAAGATAGGGTCCGTAGTTTTGTTCTTAAGTTGAATTTGTATGTAAGTTGAAAGTGTATATTTTTTCATTGTAGTTACAGACAAAGGTCAGAGGGGTCTGTCTGTAACTATGGGTTGTCTGTAAGTCGGGTGTCCTTAAGTAGGGGACCGTCTTAAGGACGGTGCCAAATTTATTGTGCCAAATTTTCACCAAAACTCAATAATGGGGTCCTAGAAAAAGCGTCAAAGAAGCAGAATGTGCATTAGGGCGTATTTAACTTCACAGTCATTCTGCCACCAATGCTGTTGTTTGAGACTAAACCGAAAAATCACTTATTAAGACTTCTACTTCATCTAGCATCTTGTGACCACAGAATAAGTGAAGATGTTGTTTTGCATAAGTGCAATATTTTACTGCATAGTAAATGTGAAAACTAACAGATTCTGTCTACTGTGGATCAACATGTGGCTTTCGTTATTGCTTAGGAAATGACTTACAGATGCAATTCTAGGGCTGTAGGAATCAATTTAGAGTTTTTTTGCCGTTTATAGAACTTTAAAAGGAACTGTAATAAAACTGTTACATGGTTGGTTCGGCTGAGAACGGCCACTTTTAAATGTCAGATCTTGGAATTCGAAGTTAATAGGGTCACAAATTTAAGACTCTCATTAGCCGGAGCACATAGCAGTTGCAAGGACTCTGATACTCTGTAGACCCAGACACGGTAGAACACTGACTCGGCAATGCATAACTTCCTCTGAGAGGGCAAACGTGATCCCAGCTTCTCCAACACAGTCAACACACTACTACAATTCAAAACATGTAAATTCATGCATATTACCTCTTTAACCGCTTAGTGATGTGGCTTAAAAAAGGCTCTAGCGACCAGGTATTTTTAGCCAATTTTTGTACCTTAAAATTTTCTGTGGTGTCTTTTTCAGGACACATAGGGGCACATTTACTAAGGGCCCACGGACTGCAATTCCGTCGGGTTTTCCCAAATATTTCCGTTTTGCTCTGTTTTGCGCTGAATTGCTGCGGGTTTTTGGCGCATACGATTGGATTGTGGCGCATCGGCACCAGCTTTCACGCAACAGAAATTGGGGGGCGTGCCATCAGACAACCCGACGGATTTGGAAAAACCACAGAATTTTTAAAAAACGATTTGTGTCGCAAGACACGCACTCGCATGCACCGGGAAGAAGAAGGTGAACTCCGGTGGACCTCGGCGCAGCAGCGACACCTGTAGGAACTCGGGCGTATGACCTTAGTGAATCCCGGCAAACCCGCATCCTCATCGGACAAAGCGCCACGGGATTGCGACAGGAACGGGTTAAGTAAATCTGCCCCATAGAGCTTGTTAAAACATAAACGTAAAAAGTTGAAACCTTTTTTTTTCCATTTTTTTTAAAATTTGGGGTTAAAAGTGGAAAAAAAGGCTTTTTTGTAATTTATAGTACACATTTTTGTGTATGAATGATTTCCCTATTGTGTTTCGGTCCTTTTGATATATATAATATGTATAGTCTTGGGCAAACCGGGTGACTATGACAATGTTGTTTGTAGCGTTTTTTTAATTATATTGAGAAATGTGAATCTTTTTAATGAATATTTATGAATATTTTTTGTGTCCCCCATGAGGTTATAAAATATAAAAGGTTATTTATTTATTTAATGTTACATTTTTATAAGAGCCCCAGTTACAGGGGGAATTACCCCCTGATGCTGATCACAGCTGGACCGGGTCTGATTAGACCCAGCCGCTCTGAATAACCCCTCTAGGCCGGCGGCATTGCCTGCTCCACTATGCATTGTGCTACTTCATCGCAATGTTGTGAGGAGTGGAGAAGGGAAAAGTGATAATACACCACATCTCCCCAGGGTCCGGCTAGTGCAGGAGCAGTAGGAAGCCGCAGTGACGTCTAACGAGGATCCGAGGGGAGTTAATACAAAGGGCGACTAGTCATACCTGCTGGGTTACCAGTTTTCTTCTTTTTACACCTAATTGTTATGGGAGATGTCAACAATTGTGCAAATGGGCATTACTGAAAGAACAAAGCAGGTATACCAGAAGACATGACCCCCTGCTAAATGTACCATGAGGCTAATTTGCATAAGGGTAAAAATGTAATTTTATCTGAAATAACATATCATTGTGAAACAATAAGAGTCTTCAATCTTACAACTTGCCCTATACACTTCTTTGTTTGCTTGTGAGGTGGTTTTGGAGTTGGTGGATTCCTTTTAAACACCTTTAAATATAATGAATTCACAAGATGATCAAATGTTAAATTAGAGTTACCTCTAATAACACTTTATTGTGGACTTGCTATGCATAACTTAACATGAAACGATTATGGAATTTAAAAGAAATCTACCGGTAGTATTAAGTAAAATTAAACTACAGATATTCACCTATCCTCCTTTTCTCCGGGATGCCGCGATCGCTGGAAAAAAGAGAGTTGTAAAAAACAGCCCTCAGCCATGGGAAGCAATGTCCCGACACTCTGGGCTGTTAATTATTCACGCCTCTCGTGTGATGTTACCTCCCTCTCCCATTTTGGAGAGGGAGGTGACCTCATGCAAGAGGCACAAATAATTAACTACCCAGAATGCTGGAAATCGTTCCCATTGCTCTGTAGCTGCTTTATATAATTCTTTTTTTCTAGTGATCCTGGCGTGTCATGATTAAAGAAGACAAGATTGAGAAGAAGAGGACAATGGGTGAGTATCTGTAGTTTAATTTGTTTAATACTACTTTTAGATTTCTTTTAAATGGGTTTTCCCATGAGATCGTGAGAGTTTCAGCGTGGTGCTCGGCAATTTCCGTCAGCTCCATAGAGATGAAGAGGGTAGTCCTACCATACCTAATGGGTGGCTCTAGTCATCTCAGGGAGCAATGAGGGGTCCTACTCGGGTATATCAGACCTCAATGGTCCCCCGTTCTCACGATCTGTGGGGGTCCCATCACTGCGACCTCCACCTATCAGCAAGTTAGGATCTATCCTAAGAATAGGGCCTAACTTGATTGTGGGAAAACCCCTTCAAGGCATCCAATCTTGAGGACTATTACCTCAAGCATCCAATCCTTAGGACTCTTACCTTTTTTGTTGTTATAGACTGGCTTATCTATAGGGATCCTGTCTTTCAGTATGTGGTCACATTACTCTATCTACTAGGGTGTGCCCTGTTTGCTTTCAAACTCCTGTATCTATAGCCTAGTGATAAGTTTTCTTTTGTGATAAGCATTTCAAAACTAAGCTAAAGTCTGATGAATTTTTCACGCTTTTTCTCTTTCTCCAAGTGTTACAGAAATGTTCTACTTTACACATGCCGTACATCATCATGAAGATTTCAAAAATTTTGAGTAAAGAAGGTGGTATTATAAGAAGTTTAGTTTAACTGTGGGACATGCTCTTTATTTATAACTTGTTTTCAAATCAAATTTATTAAGAATTGCCAAAAAAATTGACATTACAGAACAGAATGCCTCCCTTCTAGAGGTGTATCTTGACAAGTATCATCCTCAGTACAGGCCATGTTATATGAAAAGGAAAGACAATCAAAAAAGAGAACAAATGCATAACATGCGGTGTACATAGTTTAGAGAACAGTCTCAGTGTGAGGAATCGAGGAAGTCATACGAAAGGACATTTTATAAGACAATTTATAAGACCATGTCACTAAATGCGTATTCTTCATAGTATCATAGTTTATACGGTTGAAAAAAGACATTTGTCCATCAAGTTCTCTTTTTTGATTGCTTCACCCGTTCCTGCAATTCAGTCAAGATAAATAGAAAGGTAGAAAGTAACATAGACCAAAAACGTAATTGACCATGGACCAGCAAGAAAGAGTGGAAGTAGGAAATAAGGTAGTTCTGGGAGGGGGGTTAGGGAACTGATCAGCTCTACTTGACCCACCCTCTTGCACTTCTGGACGCCGTCATTCCAAAGCAATGACGGTTATCCCATATAGGTTTATCATCCTCGATTGACCGGTATTCCAAATTTTGTCAAATTTGTTGACTGTACTGGCCGTGACTAAGCTGGCCATTGATCATAATCCATGTCAATTTAGATGTTATAAATGCACATGGAATAGACGGGACCTCCATGCTCTGGCAATGGCTATTTTTGAAGCTAGCAAGATAAACCTAACCAATTTCCATGTGGTAGGCGTGCAAGCTCACCATTAAGCAATGTAGTGATAGGAGACTTTTCTATGGTGAAACCCGTTAAGAAATGCATGAGATCCCACACTTCCCCTTAGAATTTATCCACCACCAGGCTGCTGCCACAACTAAGGGGAGTTTAAGAGCCTAAATCCACTGGAGCATATTACTATGTTATTGAATGTAATGTAAAAGCTGTATGCAGTAAGCTCTCTATCTCCCTCTTGTGGGGGCTGAAATCATGTAATTTGTTGGCATTCAACTCCAAGCCTATGCGTATGATTTGAAAAAAAAGTTTTCTCTACTTAGAACACTTATAAACCCAACTCCAATATCAGTGTAGCAGTAGTGTGGATATTTGACCATTACTCTGTTTATTTTTGGTGAACTGTTGGAGATGCCCAAGTACTGCACTAATTCTGTGAATAGAATCCTAGGAATTCAGGCCGCCACTGCTCATTTCATTCATGCAGCTCTCATTTCCATGATCAATGTGGGATCACTAGCAGTAAACACTTATCTCCTATTTACAGGTGTTTGTGCGAAAGCCCTTTCAAGAAGACCATGCACTCACCATTGCAACCAATACCATTTCTCCTGACCAGGGGCGTAACTTGAGGGGGTGCAGAGGTTGCAATCGCACCCCGGCCCAAGAGGTTTAGGGGGCCCTTATGGTGTCCCTTTCCCATATGAGAAGACTATTACTATAAACCATACATTATAGTCGGGGGCCTGGCACAGACTTTGCACTGGGGCCCATAAGCTTCTGACTACTAACACATAATATTGCTTAGCTTTGCTCAACATACATGTTTGTAAGATAGGGAAAAAGGAGTCAGCTGCAATGAAATTATTCTGATGATGGCAGAGAGGTCTGCCATTACCTTACCTTAAAGGGGTTGTCCAGAGGTTGAAAAACATGAACAGCAACTGGACCATGGTTTCTTCCAACTCAGCTGCATAGAGATGAATGGACTTGCAATACCAGAACAGACCATTGTCAGGTGTGGTGCTATTTTCGGATGAAAGCAGCTGTGTTTTTCAACCTCCACACAACCCCTTTAAGTTATCCCAAATTCTAAACATAATTCAGTTGGGTGATTGCTTGGGGGACATTTGTATTAAAAAAAACAGACCTTTAAAGAAACATTTTAAATATAGCCTTTTAACTAGGTTGCAAAAATAGGTTTTTCAAGATTAGGTTGACCGATCCAATTTAGAAATGTAAATTCCATTGTTTCGGTGACCTTAAAAATAATGTTTTTTTCAAATATTTCCAGGAGCAATATTTTATAGTTGGAGGGGTTTTCTTGCTTCTTTAAAGTGGGTTCAATAAAATTTTCAAATTGTGAAATATTTTTATCTCTACAAAATTCGAGACAAAATTTCCAACCAGATCACAGGAAGCCTATGCCCAATCAAATCAGAATAATAAAAGTTATTTATAACTATACCTCACGTTGAATGAATGTAAAGTGTCCCGAGCAATTAGCAGGTCTACATACCTTCGAGATCAGGTCACTGAATTTATCTATAACCGTTTTGCAGTTCAGCATAGAATCCTCTTCGTTGCCGCCTTTCACACATTTCTGTATTCTCCGTATGAATAAGTAATCTTCATTCAAGTCCATTTCTTCTACAATCTTTATGGAAAGATGAATATAGAAGTATCATTGTATTTTTTTGCCATTGAACTACCTTGTAAAAAAAAAATATGGCTAAAAACATGGCATTGGTGGTGTTAGTGTCCTACTGGACAGAAGTTTTCAATAAACTTCACTAAATGCCAATTATTATTGTAGAGTTAGAAGGAAATAAGAAGCTTAGATGGGAACCTAAACTCAACAAATGCTAGCCAACATATGTAAAGTCTGTAATATCGAAAACATTGACGTAGCTGAAATGGTCAGATGCAGAAGAAAGCTTTAAGGGAAATCTACCACTAGGATGAAGGATTGTAAACCAAGCACACTAACATGCTGGTGTGTGCCTCCTCTGGCAGCATCTGCTGTTTTTTTTTTAGCTTTTTATGCCCCTGTTTTTACAAAAAAAAGGCTTTAGAAATTATGCAAATTATTATGTCTGAGGGGTTCCAGGCTCAATTAACATCAAATGAGCCACTCAGGTTCATTTGCAAAATTTCTAAAGCCTTTTTTTGGTAAAAACAGGGGCACAAAAAGCTAAAAGAAAAACAGATCCAACCAGCGGGGGCACACACCTGCATGTAAGTGTACTTGGTTTACAATTCTTCCTCCTGGTGGTTGACCTCCTTTAATAAATTAGAATTGGCTGATCATGCAAAGAATGAGAATGGCTGCCTATTGGCTTAAGGTTTAAAGATTCTGTCAAAGCATTGGAAATCAATTGTTTTGGCAAAAAATCCTTGGCCAGAATCCAAGTTGTGACCAATACAACTTGACATTAACAAAACATTGTATTTATATGAGATACAAATGGCTCTTTGAATAGACAAAAAGTATCTGAGAGCATAAACCTGTATTGCTAAAGGGGTCTATAAACCTAATTAATCTGATATATATATAGCATTATATATGTACATTTCTTCAATTGCAATGTTCCTGTGTGAATATAATTTCGCATAAATGTCGCCATGATTATCCCTTAGAAATGAGAAAGCTGTCCTTGGATATAACCACCACTGCTGGAGTGACTGCACAAAGAAACAAATAGTTTTTGCATCCGAAATCTCTGGGAGTTATTGCATGACCAACAGCCATCCTGTGGCAATGAATACGGAATCCAGGTAGTCAGGCAGGGTTTAAGAGCGCATGCTCGGCCACCGTTGCTATAATGGGGTTTGGTCGTATCCAAGGACATCTGTCTTATTTCTAAGGGACAAACATGGGAAATTATATTTACACAGCAACAATTTTTTTTAATAAGACGCATTGAAGAAATGTTTGAATATGCCAAAAGAATTAAATTAAATGAATTTCTAGATGAGAAAACCCCTTTAAGTTCTGTTCAGTGCTAACTCTACCTATCTCTGCCATGTATTCAAGAGACCAGTAAAACCATCCAAAATTACATTAAGAAGCAAACAATTCCTCTGAGAAGAATGGCAGAAGTGGATATCAGGTTGAAATAGGGGACAGACTTCTAGTTGGTCCGAAGGTGAGATTTGCTGTCGATCGATGGAAAAATAAATCTGTGACCCAGGTTTTTAATACTTTAACACTTGATGTAATTGCCTTATATTATTAGATTCATTTCTAGATTGCCCTGAAGCTGATTGTCATTTAACTAGATTCTGTAGAGCTAGAACTAACATAATTTAATTGGCTCCCTCTTAACCTGCTAATAAGTTTTTCCCTAAAACAGTAGATAAGATTAAGCAGTCTTGTTAAACACCAATCGCTGTCCTATAATTGTCCTCTAAAGCAAAAGGCAGGAGCCACAATACGTTTCTCCTTAATTGGAAGATATTTCATAAAAGCACATAGCATAGCATTACATTTAATAATGTGATGTGATGTATAAAATTCCAGCCACCAACGCAGCCCAAAGATCCCATTGACCGAAATGGGGGCAGTTGGGCTTTTGTTTCAGTTTCTGTCGAAAAGTCCTGCAAGTTTGACGTTTTGTCCTTGATTTTTTTATGAAAGCTGCAAAGGAGACTAGTAATGGAACCTTAGATGTGGACGTGAACTTTTTCATAAAATGTTCATAAAAATGTAGTTATGACTTAAGGTTAACTTTTCTCAAGACTAGAAATTCACACAAATTCTATTCTATGTTATGAGATCTCCAAGAAGCTTCGGCATAGAGAATTTTTCCTGTAGGGTTATTACATATGAGAAGTGTTGTTTGACAAAAAGTTTCAAAAGATTTTCCCTGCAGGGCTGAAAATTAACGTAAAAGTAATTGTGGTTAAAAAAATATTACTGGTAAAACCTTATGAAACTTATTTCTCAGCTTTCTGAGTATCTGTGACTATAACATACATCTGTATTTCTCTATATGACATCTATTGTTAAGTAAAAGAAGAAAAGTTTACAGCTAAAAAATACCCATGGGCAAATTGCTTTAACTTTTTGAAAGTTTATAGAAAAACTTTGTGATATGTAATATTTTGGTTACACTAAAAAACAATTGCTTGGGAATGTCAATTGCCTCAAATAAAATCTCCTATTTTTGTCATCTTATTTGCTTATTTTTACGTCAATGAAAACGATGAAATGGTTTGGAATTTGTACGTTTCTTAACTTACCTTATCTACTTTCTGGTGGAGGTATACACCAAAAATACAGATCCCAACAATCTGCGCAAAGACAGAAAGAGTAAAAATCCACAGGGCAATTTTCATGATGGATGACGGTGACTTTAGCCGGGAAGGGTCTGCTGGGGGAGTTTGATTGTAGGAGTTGATCATTGTGCAGCATATGAATGAAGTCTTCTTTAGGCAATTGGTAAAGTGTATGGCCTTAAAGCTACACAACAGGTAGAATGTGAGACCTACACACTTCCTGGAATATTTGTAGAGCAGCTAGCAGTATGATGCAGAACGTCTATGTTACACATTGCAACATTTCACTAAGATTCCATGGTACCTAAAAGAACATGTTCCACTGACATTTATTCCTATGGAAAATAGGGGTTTGATCAATTTTTTATATGATCCAAAAAATCCACTGAATTGCTGTCTATCGAAACATTTGTCATCCTTACTAAGATGCCAGCACGGCTATTTTTTCTTATCTTTTGTACATTTTCTGTAGTGAAAGATAAACTCTCCAAGTCTTCCTGTTTCAGAAAGGACTTTATATCTTATGACAAAACATAAGTGCCTTCACTAAAATTACACACTGGCAACGTTTTGGCTTAAAAGCTGAATAAAGATAATACAGGCAGTCCCCGAGTTAGGTACAAGACAGGTTCCGTAGATTTGTTCTTAAGTTGAATTTGTATGTAAGTTGAAAGTAAATACTTTATAATTGTAGTTCCGGACCAAAATTTTTTTTGCCCCAGGGACAATTGGAGTTTTCAAATTTTTTTTCCTGTTATGGGACCAAGGATTATCAATAAAGCTTCATTACAGACACCTTACAGCTGATCATTGCAGTCTGGGACTATAGTAAAGCATCCAGAGAGCTTCACCAGAGGTCACAGTATGCAAAGGGGTCCGTCTTTAACTAGGGGTTGTCTGTAAGTCGGTTGTCCTTAAGTAGGGGACCGCCTGTACAACATTTTAATTTTTTTTAGAATTATCCACATTATAATTGCAGTTTTTACATTGCACCAGAGCACACAAAGTAGTTTAAGTTTTTTTGCGGATACTTTACAAGTAAGGTTTTCATCCATCTCACCTTCCACTGTCCTGTCTTTTATGAAAGTGGCTGTAGTCCTACATGGACTATAAGAATCAACTTTACTATCAAGAATCAATTTTTCTACTTGTACCATTCATAATACACCAAAAACAAACACTGTGATCCAGTAAAATTGAGGCTGTAGCTTTATTTCCATCATAGGAGAGAACATTCACATATAACATATATATACTATTACAATGAACGCGACACCACAACATACTATAATGTCTTGGCACTGCGGGGGTGGGCTCTCTCCATACACTAGGGGTGTTACCTATATAACACTGCTGACACCTGCCTCTAACTGCTGCGGTAGGTGCTGACACTGATCGCAGCAGTCGACCTGTTAACAGCCCTGCTGGTGGGTACCACCATCTTGGATGGCTGTTCATGCCCCCATGATGTCATTACAGGGCGCCGATCAGTTGCCATGACAGCATTCAGTCTCATAGAAACTTGCAGGAATGTCATTGCTATATAGATCTATATTAGCCTCCCAAAGGCAGGCCGTTAGAGATCAGCAGTAAAATATACTGCAATACAGTAGTATATTGCATGGGTGTTCAAACCCTCAAGCCTGAAATAATATAAAAAAAATGTTTTAAAAAATGTAAAAGCTGCTTGAGGATCAGTTGTCATGACAGCCGACAGTCTCATAGAGACTCGCCAGTGGTAGGCTATTGGAGATCATCGGTAAAATTATTCTATACTGCAATACAGTAGTATCGAAGTATCTAGTATGTGGATCAGACACTCCAGGATTAAAGTACCCAAGGGGGTCTGAAATAATAGTAAAATTAAAAAAAAATATATATAATTTTTTTATTTTAAAAAGTAAACATTTAAAGTTTTAACACATATAAAAATAGATAAACAGTAAAAAAAACATGTTAGGTATTACCATGTCTCAAAATGCCATTCTATCGAAATAAAAAAATCTATAATATTCCCGGCTATGAACAGCGTACTTGAGAATAGCGCCCAAATATCTGAATCACCAGTTTTTCAACCATTTTTCATTCCATAAATATTTGAATAAAAAGATATTAAACGGTTATATAGGTCCCAAATTGATATAAATAAAGATGTGGGCGTGTCCCGCAAAAAAGTTTCACCTAACACAGGTCTGTACATTGAAATATGAAAAAGTTATTTTAAAGTAATTTTTCTGTACTATTTTTTTAATTGACTCCTTGTGAATTTCAGAACTTGTTTGGTCTCGGGACCCTAAACTGATGTCAGAACCAGGAAGTGCCCAAGCACTTCCTGAAGCTTGAAAGGATTTTACAGATATCGCTGATAGCCTTATCAGGCTTGATCTCAGTCCAGGTAAAGGTATAGAATTGTTGCCAATGGCTCTATTCAGCTGTTTGATAACTGTTTTTGGCCAGTTAACTTATGCTTTAAGTCAAAGGTGTCTATCTTGACTGGACCTGGAACCTGGACCAGGACCTGGAACTATTCAGTATTTAAGTGCTTTGTATTATGCAGATATGCCATAAGTATAAAAAATTGAAATTTAAAACTGTTTAGCTTTCAAACTGAAGGCAATACTACTACAACATGAGTATATTTAAGAATCTTGTCTTCGTGGGAATACCCTTTTAAGTGTTTATGTTCAAGCACACAAGAAACATAAAGCTTGTATTGTGATATGTTGATCTTATCAATGTCATCTGAAATACCAGAACCTTGTTCTCTATAGGCATAATAGTATGGCAAACCCCTTTTAAATGGTCATATGTACTCAGGATAAGAAAATAACACATTCTCAAATTTACTGTTATTAACAAAAATGCAGCATTTCACAAATATAAGTCCAACCTGTCTCTATCAGCCCTGATGTATACAATTTCAGTTGCCCCTAGACACGACCCTGTAACTTCTGGTTTAGGGTCGGGCAGCCATCTTGGATTTCTGTGTGAGATTGTGCAGATGAGATTTCTGTCTCTCTCTGCTCTGTGCCTGTAGCCACGCCCCCTGCATGGAGCTCAGAGACACTGACTGATTACTTCCTGCCAGGAGATCATGAGCAGAGAGAAAGGCTGGCAACTACAAGGAGATAAGTCATCCCGGGGAAGCAGATGGCAGGCACATATCTATGAGATGTAGCAGAGCTCACAGTGTACCAGTGTAAAAGTCTGTCAGCCTCTGTGTAATCTCTTGCATCTCTGATCTGTCTCATGTCTGCTTCTATGTGTCAGTGTGTTAGTACAATGTCAGAAGCTGAAAGATGAAGATGAAAGTGCATATACACCTGTACCCTGATAATGTAACCACATTGTCACCCCACATAACTAGATGGATTATAATGTTCTGTTTAGAGAGGCTCCCCCCACACCCTGGGATTTTGCACTGAGTAGCCAAGGGAGTGATAGGAGCTAAAACAGCAATAACACTGAGTAACATTGTAAAGTAAGGGGTTAAAATGATCTCTATTGTGTTAACATTACTAGGGGATTGAAATGTGAGAATTTTCTTTTGTGGGAAAACGCCTTTAATGACATATCTGGGATGACACAAGATCCCTTGGTGCCCAAGGAAGATGTTTCAGTACGTGCCTCTTCCCTAAAATGGTGTCTAGAATTTAATATCTTAGATATTGGATGACCAATCACTTGGCCCACAGCTATGCTCCTCACTTACCTATATACATGTGTGGTCCAAAATGTTGTCTATGTTATGTGTGTCCTCAGAGACAATTATTTCCGATTGTTGGCCGCCTACATCTCTCACCCCCATTTATTTAATACATAATCAATTTGTATCATAAGAAAACCCCTTTGAAAGTAGAAAATGGTATAATCTAATTCTTCTGATTAGATGTCAAACAATTATCTAATCAGAGAGGAAGTTAATCCCTGTATTTTATATTGAGAGAGGGAGTGTGTTTTATATAATTAGATTTCTGCTTACTTATACAAATACCTTGATTTCTACAAATAAATCTGGCGTCTTCGTACTATTTCCGATCTTTATAAGCCCTTTCCCTACACAGAGTAACACACTCAGCTATGATAGGATTGCCTGACACCTACAACACAAACAGCTTATTTATTCCCTTAGAGACATGAATTTTGTATATCCTATATATCCTGACATGAATAATGTAAATTCTTTGTATTATTGTGTATATGGAGTGAATACTTATAGTTGTTACGAAGGTTTATGGCTGTAATGGTTTATATATATATATATATATACTTTGGTCTGAGTTGTAATGGGTCTTTATATTTTCATGCTCATTTCATCCCCATTTATTATTTTATCCTATGAATAGATAACAATTTTATCAGGGAGAATAAGGAGACATTCTTGTTTACTCTAGGAAGCCTATCACAAAGATTGTCTGCTTTGGCTACTACTTAGACTATTTGTGACTTTAAAGGGGGACTCTGGCCAAATTTCACGCCTCTAGTTCCATATATACATATGCTATGCCTTCAAAACCTTCCCTGTTCTTTTCTATTATAGTTATATTTACCTATTTTCTTGATTGCCTTACCTCCTAATGAAAAACATGGCCGACCCGCACTTCTAAGGGACTTCAAGTTCCATCATCCTCCTATCCTTCCCATCTGGTCAATCAATCTCTGCTAGTGCGTGCGGTGACGCATGCGCGACAGAACCAATGGGAAAACTACAGGACGTAACCGAGGGGATTGGGGTTAAATAGGGCGATTGGGTGGTAAACAGAGGAAAGAAAGCTAATGTAAATGATTTTGATAAGTAGAAAACGGCCATTTATTTGCCCTTTAATTATGACATTTAATTAAGGAATTGAAATGTATGAAAAGAAAAGGTTTGTGAGGGGCAATATCTTAATGTTTTGCAGTCTTAAAAGTTTTGGACTCAATTGTGACTGTTACAACTAAGCCAAGTGCCTTTTACTATAAGCATCAAGCAATTTGGCCCCTGTTGAAATACAGTCGATAAATTAATATCAATTTTATTGCTACGTGCATGCCTCTACAAACTCTTCATTGTTAACAAACCTTGTGATATATTTTCTCCTCCAATTAAGCCCCACCTTCCTAAACTTGCATTCCTTTTTTTTACATATCTGTTAAAAATGTCTGCCACACAAACTTTTAGATTATGTAGAAGACTATTGAGAGAGGAGTAGGGAGAACTCTTGACCACTAGTGGTTGCTGTTTCTCTAACTGCTCTGCACTTGTTCTACTCTTCACCACCACAGGTACCTGCCCTTGAATTTGCACTTATCAAAGATGACCGATGGTGCATGTTATGGAGGCCATCTTGTTTCCTGTTTGGAAACTAGAAGACCATGTGGAAATCCTAACATTGCTTGAGTACTGCAACTTTATTCCAGTCTCCAATTCTCAGAACTTTCCCAGACTGTTCCTACTTTTGTGTATTACCCCTGTCTTGGTCTACACTACTCTACACTGCTGATATCATCTCCTCAGTTCATCTCTTAGCCTGGCTTATCTTATCTAGCCACCTGCGAGCGGTAGTGTCTAAAAGCATCCAAACAGGTTGTTGGTGGTTGGTAGTATGAAGGTCTTTATGAACCTTTTGATGCTAGTCAGAGTTAGGGCAGTGTGTAGGAGACATGATTGCAGTTAGTCTTCAACCACCGGTTTTGAGACAATTTATGATCAAAGATAAGGCCTGGAGAGAAAGTGGAAACCGATTACACAAATGGCAACAAACCTTACTATTCATTTATGAACACGTTTGTTGAAAGGCTACTTATGCCTTCATTATTGTAATTAACTTTGGTGGCTATTTTCTCTTTGGCAAACTTTTCTTTGAGGTAGTTGTAAAACATAAGCCTAATGATAGATTGATGAATATTTGATGTGCAAACCCATTGAATTGTTGAATCCGAATTTCTTTTGTAAGAAGAGACATTATTTATGCCGGTAGTTTCCAGTCCAGTAGCAAAAACTCAACCCAATTTAAAGCCTTCAATGCTACTAAGGTGATCCCTCAAATAGGATTATTTCTACACATCCAATGTTGGATACAAATTGAATTGTTATCAATTTGAAAAGACAATTACCACATAGCAAATGGATTTATCAAAATAATACATTATTGTGCTAAATAACCTGCAAATCCAGACAGTCCAATGTCCTGATGTGCATTCCCTGCCCCATTATGTGATTTTAGCTTAGTAATCGAGTGTTTTGTTTGTACCTCCATTCTCCTAACAGTGGATATAATGAAGACAGCAAACCCATCACCTTTCAAAGTAGAAAGCAGCATGGATTTTATGTTGTTCCTTATATTTTTGAGTCAATAGTTTGTTATTCATTGTCTTTATTTCCGGCATTCTGCTTATACTTGTCAGTGTTAATACCAGGTAACACTAATTCCAAATTATGCTAATTCACTGTATTTCCATAATGAGGTGCTTTGTGGTTAATTATTACCTGTATTATGTGTAACTTGCATTGCTTGTCCAGAGCATAAAATGCATAACAAAATATAAGACAAAGAATTTAAAACCCTATTAGTGTAATGGGCTTTTCTTACGTGATAGCTTAGATACAAATAGATATACTGTTAGATTGTTTAGATACTGGTTCAGCACAGCGAACTCTCTGATTTTAGTGGTAGCACTTGAGAAGAATCTAGAGTAAATCTCAGCAGATGTACTATGTATCCTTTCTTTACCTTTCCTTATCTTCCCTTACTTGACAATACATTGATCTAAAGGTGAATTATCAAAGCCTCAGTAGCCAAAGATAGTTCTTAGGGAATAGGGGCAACTACAATGACCCTCTAGTAAGAAAACATAAGGTTTACTATGCATAAGGGTAAACATAGTGAACATTCTGCTCCTGTAGTCTCCATTGCCTTTCTCACCTCCCTGTCCAGGTTTCTTCCTCAATGGTCTCTGACTACCCGTTTTGTGAATTAAAGATAAGTAATAGGTTCCCAACGTGGGAAAAGAGTGATACAGCGCAGGGCAGTTTTGAGGACCGGGCTTTTGGCTTACTGCGGAAGTGTGCATGTAAACTAACTAAGTAACTGTCACAGGAGGCCATAGCCGCATTGTGTCCTCATCTGGGCTGTCTTTCTTCTTGTGAGGATGATACTGTCTATTGAGGGCGCTGTCCCTGATTTGTCACACTGGTCACTGTTCTAAATGAACAGTCAGTATGGTTAAGGAGGGTGGAAGGGGCACTCATAGCTACAGCACGTGTGTTTTCCTCAATGCTGGAAGAGTATAGGCTAGAAGAGTATAGGCCAGAAGAGTATAGGCTAGAAGAGTATAGGCCAGAAGAGTATAGGCTAGAAGAGTATAGGCCAGAAGAGTATAGGCTAGAAGAGTATAGGCCAGAAGAGTATAGGCCCAGAGAGAGTTATAGGCCAGAAGAGTATAGGCCAGAAGAGTATAGGCTAGAAGAGTATAGGCCAGAAGAGTATAGGCCAGAAGAGTATAGGCTAGAAGAGTATAGGCCAGAAGAGTATAGGCCAGAAGAGTATAGGCCAGAAGAGTATAGGCCAGAAGAGTATAGGCCAAAGTATAGGCTATAAGAGTATAGGCTAGAAGATATGGCCAGAGTAGATAGGCCTCCAGAAGAGTATAGGCTAAAGGTATAGGCTAGAAAAGTATAGGCCAGAAGAGTATAGGCCAGAAGAGTATAGGCCAGAAGAGTATAGGCCAGAAGAGTATAGGCTAGAAGAGTATAGGCCAGAAGAGTATAGGCCAGAAGAGTATAGGCTAGAAGGTATAGGCTAGAAGAGTATAGGCTAGAAGAGTATAGGCCAGAAGAGTATAGGCCAGAAGAGTATAGGCCAGAAGAGTATAGGCTAGAAGAGTATAGGCAAGAAGAGGTTGCGAACATCACAAACTGAGATATTCCCCCTCCTCATATTGCCATCTGTGGCTAGTGATAGGCTGCTGTCCTGGCATAATACAGGGTTGTGAAAGCTTCTGCTGCTTCAAAATATTTCATATACCCTATTAAGAAAAACCACTCGAAAAAAATATAAATTTTATTTAATTATTTTTTTTTTAAATATATACATTTAAAAACAAGTATTGCCTGTAGACTTCAACATGGCAGAACCAAATTATTAGTACAGAGTACACATATAACAAGTCACAACAAAAAAAGAAATAGACATGCACAAGTAAAGGGGTACATTCCCCCTAGTGTAGTCTATATACAGAGACCAACAGATATCTGGTAAATAGCTAGTGCTCTATATACATATAAGGTAGTATACCACCATATATGCATGCTGCAAGACTCCGGCATGACGACGCCCCTGCACGTGTTTTGGCTCCCAGAGCTCCCAGGGGAGCTGTATGAAAATATTGCCCAGAAAGTAAGTGTAAAGTATGTGTATAAGCGCAAGCATTGAGCTGGCTGCAAGTGGGCCTAATGTGGTCAGGAAAGGATAGGCTGAGAGGGATCAGAAAATGGTGGGAGGAGTGTGTTTGGGGGTTGGAGTTGTAGAGCTAGGTGATAGGGGCATTTGTCTTGGGGGTGGAGCTAGTCTCACACACACATAGCACACGCCCCCAAACAACATTTGAGTACAGTAACCATAAAATATAGGGCCATGCTTATATAATGATAAAAGTGAGACAGCCCTATGAAATACGTGTACATAATGAAGTTCTGCAGCTGTAGAAGTGTGTATTATAAGGTTCTGCAGCAGCTGAGGTTGTATTATGGGATTCTGCAGCAGATGCCATGTGTATTATATGTTAATAAACATATCTTTTTGCTTTGTTTTAGCTATGTAGCATCATTATTATTGCTGTTAACCTTATTTGTGTGTGGGGAGGATGTGCGCTTTTCTGAGACTTGCCCTGTTGACTAAATGACCTAGAACTTACCCTGATACAGCAAAAGCATCAGAGCAGCCCTAATCAGAGCAGCTATGGAGAAGGTGTATACCTATATCTGCATAGAAATCACCAGGGCAGCTCTACCGCTACCTCTCAGCCTAAAGCCATACATATGGAAATAAGCTGCTCCTTGTATTCACAAAAGAATGAATTATGTAGCAATAAATTCCCATGTAATACAGGTAAGAATCAATGTAAAACAAGATACTGGCACAATGGTGTTATTAGAAATAGCTGCTTTTATCACTTGACAGTAATTAGTCAAATCATACAATAGACTATTTAATTAAAGGCCATTTGCAAAACGATCAATGTTTTTATAAAAAGTGGAAAGCAAAGTTTGCAAAGCATATTAAGTCTCTTAAAGGGGTTGTCTGGAGGTTCAAAGACCTTTTGCTAGCGAGAAGAAGCAGAACGCTCCCCTTTCCCTTCAAAGTTCTCTATCTAGTCCATTCCATTTCAAGAACCCATGGGAGTCCTCCGAGGATTGACACCTTTACTATGGCTGCCTACTCCGATCCTGAGTCACGGGCTGCATGGGGAATTTTAATGGGAGATAACTCTCTGTGCACGTGTGCTTTGGTCTTCTGTGCGCTCAAAGAGAAGAATTGCTTGAGGAAAACCTCAAAAGATCTCAAGAATTGATGTATATTAACGTCAAATGGGGTCAAGTGGGCAACTGCTCTTTGTGAAAAGGCTAAATTTTCATCTTTTGCCTGAAGGGTCACTTTGTAATTTGCCTTTGACATTGTTCTTTTGTGAGAATAGATTGGTTGCTCATGTCAATATAGTGTACAGTATAGTGACCTTTCCAATGGTTTACAAAGCTTTCAATTACTGTACTTTATATTAGATCAGCATTCTCTGTAGGTAGGTAGTCCATAGAGCTTACATGTGGGTGATGCATCCTTTCATTCCACTAGCAAGAAGACTAATTGCTAATAGCTTAAAAAAACAAACTATAGAAATTGGCTATTAAATCTCATTCTAGAAAAAGAAACCCTGAATGCAGTTTTAGAAAAGATGGAGCAAAAACATTGGGGCACATTTACTTACCCAATCCTGCCGCGATCCCGATCTGGACTGTCCGACGAGGATGAAGTCCGTCGAGATTCACCAAGATTGTGCGCCCGATATCCTGCATGTGTCACTTCCCCGCTGAGGTCCGCCAGAGTTCACCTTCTTCTTCCCGGTGCATGTGAGTGCATGTCTTGCGACACAATTTGATTTTTAAATCCTTAGTCCATACTAGTAGGGTCCCCAATTTGTATACAATTCCTAATGGTTCCACTGCTTTAATGTGCTCCTGAACATCAAAAATAGGAGAAAATCAGTAAACACAGTACCTTAGGAATCTCAGTCCAGATTTTAGAGCAGAGATAATTCCTACAGCCTAATCCTCCCTTCCAACCAAGGTGCTGTAGGCGCTGGTACAGGAGCACAAAGGTGGGGGCTGAGAGCTAAGAAGTTTGCAACACAGACAAGTCACATGTTTTAATTTTAAAATGCAGCCAATCCAAAACTAACCTGGGACTGAGAACATGAATCTGCCAGGGTGCAAGGTAAGTTAAAACACACAATTATATTGTAGTGCAAATGCCCAAAAATGGCAGAAAGGCATATTTGCTATCTTTAGTGAAAATTAGGTCCTTGGTGACAGGTTCCCTTTAAAAAGGCCTTGCTTATGAAAGAAAGTTCTCAATTTGTAATCCCCTATTCATATTTATACAATAAAGATCATTTTATTGCAAACAGAGTGGGGCTCTGATAGTACAAAACTCGCCTGGAGTTTGGAATACTGTTCATATGCCTCATTACCAAGAAGGTACCAGGTGAGCACCCTCTAATACTTGACTTGTATATCTCTCAGCACCAAATGTTATCACCCGAGGCTCCGTCCTCTGTGTTTCCCTCTTTTAATACTTTTTTTGTATTAAACACAGAGCATGGCTACCCGTTTTAATGGAGCCTACAGTCCAAGCATACCCATCTGCTACTGCTATCAGTCTTAGATCCTTATGTGACAAATATGTTGAGAATTTCTGCAGTCCCTCAATACAGCTAATGGGGTCTCTCCAGGTTCCCCAGCAAGATGCCTATTATTGCATTCATTGTACAAAATGCATTGGTAATTGTCTGAATGCATCTTGCACTCTGCTCAAGGACAATGTTCTTCTTAGTTTTCAGAAGTGTAGAGTTTATTTTTAGCTAATAATAGAGAAGTAATTAAAGCAAATTGCTTGTTACCAGCTGCAACATTATTGAAGGTCAACACCTTGAAGCATACCTAGCACTTGAGGAACTCTGTGCTTTTTCCTTAATTTAGCAACATTGTTCTTCTGAATGTCACTACAATGTCACATGTATGTGCTATTCTGTAAAAATGGACCTATAGTGGTTAATAAGGGAGATGCACTCTGGTGCTTTGTGGCTTAATTGTTTACATTATTGATAGTGAGTTACATTATTTATTGCAATATGTGTTGTTCTCTTCCATTGTAGTGATTTTTTTTGACACCTCACTTCTGAAAAATGGAGACTGTGACCTTGTAAGATATATGAGGTTTTGATGCGTTATTGATGCATAGTTATAGCACTGTCTTTCAGAATATATTCCATTGCAAAAAAAAATAATAATAAAACAAAGTGAAAGTGCTGCAAAAGACACAGCAATCTGTAAATCACTTTTACCAGGAGGTTAATTAGTAAAATGGAAAGGTTTTATCCCACAATAATGACAAAAACTTTATAATCTTAAACTCAATGAATTTTACTATAGAACTAAACCTTTATAGGATTTCCCCATAAGTTTCTCATCATTTTTCTTCATCCTACTTTGTTGTCAGTTAATGTTGCAGAGTCACGGGTTGCGGGCTCACCCGAGCTCCCCTCGTCTCAATAGCGCGTCGCCCTCGCATCTCACTGCTCCTGCTCTGTCCTCCTCAGCCGTGCACGCGCACGCCGGCTTCAAAAGATTTAAAGTGCCAGGGCGCCGCTAATTGGTGCTGGCCATTTTCTAGAAAACTATGTGAGCCTGCCTCTTCCGGCAAGCCCTTCCAGATCTTCATGCCTGGAGCGGTTGAGAAAGCTGTGCCTTGCGTATTATCGTGATTTCCCGTTGTGACCCCGCTTCCATTTCTGACTTCGCTCCTTTGCCGCCTGCCCTGACCTGTTGCTACGTCTCCGAACTTGATCCTGTGCTACCTGACCTCCTGCCTGTCCCCGACTACGAGATTGTCTGCTGTTCCTGTACTTCGACCTTGGCTGCCACTGCGGACAAGTCACGCCTGGTGGTACCACGCCGCAGCAAATCCAAGCCGCTTTGCGGCGGGCTCTGGTGAAAACCGGGTGCCACTTAGACTCCGGTCCCAGGTAGTGGTTTGTGGTTCGGAGGATCCAATACCTCTGAGCCTGACATGCAGTTTGTGTAGTTTCCATTATCCTACAAAATGCATTCTAGAAGCCAATTTTTCAATATACTTAAAAATATATAAAAAGCATAAGAATAACCGTGAAGAACAGCACAATAATCTGGCCCAACTAGAGTTGTGTCTGTTAAAACTTTTGGATTTGATTTTATTATGTAAACAACATGAAAATTGGTTCACCCCCGTCTGATACATACAACAGCAGGTATCTTTCTGCCATGCAAATTAACCCACCCAAAAGAAATACTTAATTAAAAGCTATGGTTAAGAAGCATTTCCCTTATTCCTAAATGGTTCTTTTCCACGGCTGCAATGTTACAATTTGTAAACTTATATGCAACTCACCTGAGGTGAGTCCAGTGAAGCCCTGCATATTTATGAGTTACGTGCATTGCCCTGCTTCCTTGTTCCTGATTGACAGGCTATATAATTCCGCTGTATGGAGAGCTCTGTTACCTCAGTGGCCACTTAAAGTCATGTGACCAGGATGAAATCCTCAAAGGTCCTGTTACATCTGCAATGTCTAACCCATGTTGTGTATCTAATCAGATTAAATGACAGCAGCCTCCACAGAGGATGGGGAGAAGTATAAATCCATGGAGGATGGGGAGGAGAAGAAGTTCATGCAGGCATGCTCTGATTTCATGTGATCAGATGTTTACATGGTGACCAGTTTGATAATGTTAGGAGGCTAAAGGACCTGTGATGATGTCACTCTGGTCACATGACATGCCGAAAAGAGGCATGGGGAGGAGTAGATGGGAGTGGCTGGCCAAACAGAATAAGTTTTCTCTGATGCCAGAGAATATAGTATAAAGGTGATTTATGTGGATGTACGTGAAACATTTTTAGCAAAAAGAATGGTGTCAGTTAGTTAATAGGACTCTATGGGAACCTGTCACTAGCTGTATATGTGAAAATGTGGTGACAGGTTCCTTTTAAATAACTTTCATCACTTCTACCCGCTCCAACATTTTACATATTATTACATGTGTCACTCCACTGATCCTAGTAAATAAAGTTAGAAGTAACCATTCTGCTTAAATGTTTCAGACCCATGGCTTCTATAAATTAGGATCTGAAGGGTTTGAAGCACTTTGAGCAAACTAGAACTGGCAAATTTTGAGTAGGGTAGAAATATCCTGTGGTTGGCTTTAGATATGCAATTTATGCCTGCAGCGTTTTACACTACAATATTACCTATGAAGGTATCTGACTTTCCGAAAGTGGTTTTGCACTGCAGATGATCTGTAAATTGAACTGAATTGTGAAGTGAAAAGAAAGATAACAATCAAACCTACAGAAACTACAATGTTAGCTATTACTCATAGCAGCATGAGAATGGAATTAAGTCCTATGGAGAATCATATGGGAAAGCCCTACAAAGCTTCTACTTTTCCAGGAAATGTGTGGGATTTTATCCTAATATTTTCCCGATTGAATGTGCTGCACTTTATATATCAGTGAAGACACAACAAGCCAAGTGGACTCAGCAGGGATCCTTCTTCACACCTTACTGAGTGCCCTAAATAAGTTCAGTCAAGGGCACCACCGAAACCCTTTAAATGTCCCTCATCATTAGAGCAATGGGAGTAATTAGTACGATATCGGTCAAACACTGTTGAAAAACCAGTGGCGTAAAGTAAAAGGCACAGCAAAGACCTTGTACTTTACTATATATGAGGATATCTAAGACCAGTTCACATTCCAATGGATTTTTCATACCCAGGACTCCCCGTAACTATAAACTTTATGTGTAGAGGTTTCTTTACCATCTTAGGGGTTCTTTGCAGTAAAAGTAATGAGAATATGAAAGCTCCTTTAAACTCTTTCCTCATGACGTTGCCCCCGACCATCTAAAAATTTCTTAGTACCTGCTCCCAGCCATTAAATACCTGAAGCCTGAAGAAGATGTCATTGGCTGAGCAATGGCCATAGCGCTTACTTAATTAGCAAAGTGAATGGAGGGTCATGTCCATGAAGGCTCTAAATGGGGAACTGGATGGAAACTGTAGGTGAAGGAGCATAGCAGTAGGATTATTGTGTGTTTCAGGATCACAGGTTACATTTGAAGGTGTAGAAGGTGGGAGAATCTAAAATGTTTTGGAAGAGTGTTCCAGAGTATGTGGGAGAAGTCCTGGGGATACTTGAGTGAAGAGTAACTAGTTGGAAAGTGAGGAAGAAGATCTTGTGGGCCCAAAATGGGCTGATTAGGTCAGAAGTATATGGAGGGGACAGGTTGTGGACTGGAGATTACTTACCAGGACATTAGGTCAGAGATGTTTGAAGAAGACAGGCTGTGGATGGCTTTGAAAGTCATCAGGGGCGTAACTTGAGGGGGTGCAGAGGGTCCAAGAAGCTTAGGGGGCCCATAATGTGTCACTTTCCTATATGACAAGACTAGTACAGGCAGTCCCCGGGTTACATACAAGATAGGGTCTGTAGGTTTGTTCTTAAGTTGTATGTAAGTTGGAATTGTATATTTTATCATTGTAACCCCAGCCAGAACTTTTTTGGTCTCTGTGACAATTGGATTTTAAAAATGTTGGATTGTCATAAGAATCAGGATTAACAATAAAGCTTCATTACAGACACCTGTGATAACTGTTACAGCTGATGATTATAGCCTAGGACTAAAGTCCGTTTGTAACTAGGGGTCGTATGTAAGTCGAGTGTTCTTAAGTAGGGGACCGCTTGTACTATAAACCATACATTATAGTTGGGGGCCTGGCACAGACTTTGCACCAGGGCACATCAGCTGTAAGTTACACCAGTGAAAGTCATGGTAAGTTTTTAAACTGAATTCTATGTATAGTGGGATACTATTTTTACTTTTATTTTACCATGACTATTTCGTATTAAAGAAATTAAGAAATTGACTCCTCTGGATCAAAAATGCAGCTAAAAGTAAACCGGATTAATATTCATCCTTATTATGTACCTTACAAAAACTATCTCAGATATCACATATTCAATGCTAAAAAAGAATATCCACAATACAATATCTTCACGCAAACTTTGTTTTGAGTTTGGTCTCCCATGGGTGTTCTAAAGGAAGTTTGCTGGAAGGCTTAATACAGGCCGTCCCCGGGTTACATATAAGATAGGTTCCATAGGTTTGTTCTTGAGTTGAATTTGTATGCAAGTCGAAACTGTATACTTTTTCATGGTAGAGCCAGACAAAAAATGTTTGCCCCAGTGACAATTGAAGTTTCAAAATGTTTTGCTGTAATGGGACCAAGCATTATCAATAAAGCTTCATTACAGACACATTACAGCTGATCATTGTAGTCTAGTACTATAGTAAAGCATCCAGAGAGCTTCACCAGAGGTCACAGTGAGCAGAGGGGTCTGTCTTTAACTAGGGGTCGTCTGTAAGTCGAGTGTCCTTATGTAGGGGACCGCCTGTATATCCGATCTGATCTGAAAAATTATTTTGTAGTGCTTGAAATGTACTTAGATTAGTAGTTAGATTTGTTGATAAAGTCTAATAATTGTACAAAGGCATGTTTTATAGTGGAAAAGACTTTGTCTGGTCGAATAGAATATGCATCTCAAGAAGAGTGGCACCCAGTGCTCCGATGGCAAATAGCAGGAAAGTGCTAGGAATTCTCTTTTCTGCTCTTTTCCTGCCATAAGTCTGAGTATGTGCCAGAGTCATTTACAGGTATTGGTGAAATACAGTTATCAGATGGTTGCACACACATGGCCACAACAGGCAATTAAAGTATACTGTGCCATCCAGTATATTCAGTAACACCATAGTCTTACATGGTATAGTAAAATCAGGACATTTACGTCCACTCTCTTGGCCCCCGCACAGGCTGTTACTTCTTGTCTCAAGGACTTACACACAGCCACAAAGGTGGTCATGGGACCTGCTTTGGCCACTTGGCTGCCATCACTAGTGATGCAAGCGGAAGTGATGTCCCCTGATCTGAGGAGGCCACCGATTGGCTGAAGTAGGTCTTGTGACTCCCGATACTTGCAGCCGAGCAATCAGTGCTGGGACATTGGAAGTACTAGTGCAACAGTGGAACTGGAAACTGAAGCAGGGCAAGAACACCTTATATCTTTTTTTTTTGGCAGCCCAGTCCCCATGGGGTTTTCCATAATTCTTGGAAAATCCCTTTAAGTCATCTGTTTCATGGTAATTGTGGCTGTACTTCAGACCCCACTTTAAGATCATGAATGTATAACACTGGAAGCAGGAAATGATATTAATTTGTGATAATGGCGATAATTCTCAGTTATGTATAAATTATATTGAAGTAGCATCTTTACTGGCATGAGTAACCAGCTCAGTCATTAACTTGTAACATCCTCATTACTGCAGTTCTTGTATAACTGATTAGCTCTGCAGCCCATCATACTTACCACCGACCTACCTGCACTTTAGATAAAAAATTGCTGCTTCCTCATTTCCTTAGCAGTCCCATGATAGGCAGGTGTTAACCACTTAGCCGTAAGCGCTGACTCTTGTGTTTTATTCTGCGACAGGAAACTATCAGTCTTTCTCTGGCACAATGCCAAGAAGGCGTGTTGTTACTTATTTAGGTCATGTTTGTGAAAGAAACTAATTTTTATCCTTTGCATACAATGTTTCCTACAATGTTGTGTATCTTAAGCTTGGGTACATATAGTAAGTTGGTTGGCCATGTTTCCTGGATGCCGGGCAGAGGACAGGCAGGAACGTGAATGTCCAAGCGGCCAGATTTGCTATAGCTTCATGTCCAGGTTACATTGTACTTCATGTTGTTATTTTATTAACAAAGAATTTATTTATTTATTAAAACTATGTTGAGGAGATAGGCAGCAAAAAATAGAATACAGAGTAGATGTCAGTTTAAGTACCAATTCTGGATTACTCCTACACAGCAACTGGGGGATGGTGCAACAATTGATTACTTCTGCCTGTCAAGGACATCACAGTGATTACATCATTCTCTGGAGCAGTACATAATTAGGATGAGGAGAAGCGCTGAGCAGCCACAGGAGCGACAGAGCCCCATTATCATAATTTTATAATAGTTTTTTCAGCAAAACCACTCCGCTCAGGGATTAAATAAGATATGTGTCCGCATCAGTGTAGCTACAGCATTCTCAAGGTATGTTTGGTTCATAATGCATAAAAACAAATGGTAGATTTTCTTTAAAACAAAAAGGAAGTGCGTTTTAGAAAATGTAATTTTTTGGGAAAATACATTAATTTAGGCAAACAACTACACATTTACAATGAATTAAATGATGAAATGCTTCGCAAAGTTTGATACTTCATTTTGGGGCCTATATCTTATTCATGAGATTTTATTAACTATTTCAAGGTGGATACAAGAAAAATCATCAATTTTTGCTTTGGAATTTTAGCACTTTTTCTTGGCTGTTCACCGCACCATAAAACAATGGGGCTTATTTACTAAGGGTCCCTTGGCCACATTTCCATCCGGTTTCCTGATTTTTCGGGGATCGCACCGGGAATTGTGTCACATGCAATCTTCATGAATCGCGGCAGATGGGCATTCCAGCGGACTACGCACAGCGGGGAACGCGCAGGGACCAGGTAAGTAAATGTGCCCCAATGTGTTATTATAATATATTACTTAATTCTCCAGATATGATTTTCTTATCTGTGCCCAATTTTACTTAACATAAAACAATATTGAAGAAAATCGCATGTGTTTTAGTATCTACAACTTTCCTTTCTGTCGACAGGGCTTATTTTTGTTAAACAAAAAACGTTTTTTGATCCCTTTTTAGAACTTTTTTTGTGAGGGTAAACATTTCAATTTTTTATGGCTTTCGCTGTGCGGGTTCAATATTGCTTCAGATTGTTACAGTACTTTATTTGAATTTTATGGAAATGTGGTGTATTAGAGAGTTTTTCTCGTTTTACCTTTATTTTTGACACTGCAATACTAATGTAAGAAGATTACCACAGTCATGGTTCCTGATGTCGGTTGTATATCATGCTTGATTTCGATGGAAGATTTGCTTTAAAGTCTGTTAACATTTTACGATGATCTATCGCTGCTAAATTTATGCATAGAAACTCAAGGTTCTCAGTTACATATTTTGATCAAATTGCTCTAACTACTAACCTCTTTACAGTCACTGAAATTTAGTTGGTCGCTAAACTAATGGGGGTGGCATCACATGGAATCTGCTGCATCAATAACACAGCAGCAGGGTCCAAGACACAGCAGCCCACCAGTACCCATACCGAGAGGCTAAGCCCACATAGTACTGGGAGCCCAAAAGCACCAAAGCAATAGCAGACGCAATACAGCACCACACCGTATAAGTTTCTTGTCCAGTTTCTTGTCTCAAGGGATGGGTATTGCTGAGAACATATGGAAAGCTAAGTATTTTGGACCTGTTCACATGGTGCCATACCGCATGGCGTCTGCTGTTGCTGTGGTGAGGTGCCTGTGGGGTCTTGTTGCTCAGGGTAATATGATGCTGCACCCATTAGCTTAGAGACCCACTAAAATTATGTCACTGTGAAGAGGTAAGTGGGTATATGCCATTTGACCAAATGTAATTAAAGTTTGAACCTTGAGTTTGTGTATAAGTTTAGCCTAGCGGCAATAAATCATTGGGCATATACTGGGGAAGAGGCTTCTGGCTATATACTTGGGGCAGGTTCTGATGGCTATATAATAGGAGGCATGGGCTGGCAAGTGCCAGCATGGGCTGGCACTAAGCTATATAGTAGGCCGCATGGGCTGGCTGTATACTGGGGGCATGAGCTGGCTGTCTATATACTGGGGTCAGGGGCTGCTGGCTAACTACTGGGTAATGAGTTGGCTGGCTATATACTAGGGGGCATGGGCAGGCAAGCTATCTACTAGGGGACATTGGCTGGCAGTATACTGGGGGCATTTGCTGGCTGTATACTGGGAGAGGGACTTTCTGGCTAACTACTGGGGGTAATGAGATGGGTGGCTATGTAACAGGGGGTATGGGCTCTCTGGCTATATACCAGGGGGTATGGGCTGTCTGGCTATATACTGGGGGTCAGGGTTCTAGCCATTTACTGGGGGCATGAGCCGACTGGCTATATACTGGGGGCAGGGACTGTCTGGCTAACTACTGGGGGTAATGAGATGGCTGGCTATATACTAGGGGGCATGGGCTGTCTGGCTATATACTTGGGGTCAGGGTTCTACCCATATAATGGGGGACAGGGGGCTGGCTGGCTATATACTGGGGGCATGGACGGGCTGGCTGGCTATATACTGGTTGACGGCTGTGACAAATGCATTTCCCACCCTCGGCTTATACTCCAGTCAAAGGTTAAATGATTTTACCATGAAAGGTTAGACACTACAATGATCAAACAAGATTCTACAACTTAATTGTTACAAAAAATATAGCGCAAGGAACGCTATGGCTGCCCTCTTGGGTATACATATAAGCTCAAAACAAACAAGATAAGAGGATACCACATGCCAAATATAATAGTAAAAGGGTAATGCTTTATTAAATACAAAATTATTAAAATAACATATAAAATAGCATCTCAGGAGAGATATAGAAAGCGAGGTGACCCCTTGAGAAAGACCAGGCGGGTTGAAACGCGCGTTGGGGGCGAGAGGTACACCAGGTAGTATGTCTAACCATTATACACTGCATTATTCAACTCTGTAAATGTCTACCAAGGCATGGTGCCTAACTATGATGTCTAAAGTATAGGCTGTTACGGGCGAATGGTCATTAATGTTATTGTTGTTATATTGCAGCTCATTATTGTTTGCATTTGTTTCCAAAAATTTTGTCCATCCAATATTTTGTACAGACTATTCTCTTGGTGCACCTCGCTTTCTATATCTCTCCTGAGATGCTATTTTATATGTTATTTTAATAATTTTGTATTTAATAAAGCATTACCCTTTTACTATTATATTTGGCATGTGGTATCCTCTTATCTTGTTTGTTTTTATACTCCAGTCAATAGGTTTTCTCAGTTTTTTGTGTTAAAATTAGGTACCTAGGCTTTTACTCTGGTCGGCTTATACTCTAATATATACGGTAATAGCTAGAGCAGGCCTTTTTGAGTAGTGACATATGAAGACTTGTAAACATGTTATGCCACTTACGTTTATATTCTTCTCTTCATTGTGTCCTCTCCATGTTCTCTGCTTGATCAGATGCTCAAAGACAGTTAAGATCGGAAGAATGGAGAAGACTTTAAAAAAATGTACAAATATTCACTGATCTCCGCAGAACTAAATGAACTATGTTAATATTACCAATTCTACAAGAAATACTGATCAGTTGAGACCTTCACTGTTCATAGTTCGGAGCTTTAGTAGCTGTGAAAATAATTCAGTGATGCATTGCAGGGAATATGGCTGAACATATTCTGAACTAATGGAGAGGTCATGTGAGAGCCGGTATGACTTGGGCACAGTAGTATGAATGTTTTATCACTTTCAGTCTGTCCAAGGTGCTGTATAACATGCTGATGCAGTACAAGAATAAAAAATCCTTTCCTTTTGGTTTCTTGTTGCTTGATATTGAATATTTGGGTGGTCTGCTATGTCTATATATACAGTATAAAGTACATTTCTTGATGCCCTTAAGCAAATACTTCTTTGACTTTATGGTTTATGCAGTCCTGCCCAGTCCCCTGGACTCAGCAGGAGACCCTTAAAAATAACACTTTTATGATATTTTCGATTGACGTCTTCTAAAACCTGTCAGCTTGGAAAATGGAAAACATGTTTAGTGTAAGTGCTGTAGGTTAAATGGTAACGTAATATTTCAGATTCTGTTCTTACGAGTAACTTTTACTGTCTCTTTTATTCTATCTATAAGTGGCACATGATGTACTTGTTCAGACAACTGATGTTGCTGTCATCACAGGCAGCAAGGTAATTCAGTGATGCATGGCAGGGTATACGGCTGAACACTTGTGCTGCTAACAGGGCCGGATTGAAGGAGGGGCTCATGGGGCTCGAGCCCCGGGGCCCCCACCACTTTCACTTTTTAAAGGGGCCCCCACCAGTTGGCAGGCTACATACTACAGGGGGCTGGCAGGCTACATACTACAGGGGGCTGGCAGGCTACATACTACACAGGGCTGGCAGTCTACATACTACAGGGGGCTGGCAGGCTATATACTTCCAAAAGCATTGTTGGAAGGGCCCCCACCAGATTGCGCCCAGGGGCCCCCACCACCCTTAATCCAGCCCTGGCTGCTAATATACAGTAAGTAAAGTTGTCGAGCACTGAATTAACCCCCCTAAATCCTCAAAGTCATCCCATATATCCTCACAGTGGCTCAAGTGGAAGTTTCACCAATCCTAATTTTCAATATGCGCTTTCTAGAATGACTAGATGGATGTTCCTATACTGGAGTCTGCAGAAGCAAATCGAACACAATTTTCTGTAGCTATAATGTTACATGTATCAAACGTGATTTAATAGATGTCTATAAAATAACCAAACATTTTACATTACATTACAACGGAACTGAAAATCTATCCGTATAAATCTGCTCTGGGTAAAAGGTGGTGAGCTCTGGAAAGTGTCACGTTATATGGATAAGATATATGGCTATGCGCCAGCAAACAAACCAGTCATGAGTTCATAGCATTTAATCAATCTAATACTAAGGTTTGTACAAATTATTCCCTTTTGGAGGGACATTGTCTACTGTTTTAACCCACTAGACTAACAGTAATCTTAGGTAGAGTGTGAAATATGCGTTACATTTCATCTTTTATGTTAAACTCATCAGGTCCACTATGAAAAATCAGCTCCAAAGTCATTTGCAAATGAGTTGAGAAGGGTAAGGCCCCTTTCACACTTACATTTTTCACGCGCGTGTTCTGCTCGTACTTTTGATGCACAGAACTTGTATTGCACTCTGACCCATTGTAATCAATGCTTTTTTTAAGACTTGCATTTTTTTCATGCACACACGTTTTTTTAAACAAGCGTTTAAATCTCAGCGTCTTTTTCAAGTCACGCGCGTGAAAAAACGCACCGTACAAGTCTATGGAGATGTATTAAAAACGCATTGTACTCTGAGACACATGCAAGTGCAATGCGTTTTTACTTATCAATTGCCATAGAAAAGATAGAGCTCAGTCCTGAGTCCTTTTCATGCATGTTATCTGCACGTGAAAAACGCATTGAAATTGTAAAAAAAAAGGCGCGTGAAAAACTGAGACACGTAACAAACTCTGACTGAAAACTGATTGAACTCTGATGAAAATTGTCAGTTTTTCACTGACCAAACCCTGATCGCACCCTGATCAAACTCTGACGTGATCTGCAACGCAAGTGTGAAAGGGGCCTAAGGCACATCTCACACTTGTATTTTTCCCGTGCGTGTTCTGCGAGTGCTTTTGACGCCCAGAACTTGCATTGCACTCTGACCCATTGGGATTGGGCAGATTTACTTACCCGGTCAATTCGCGATCCAGCGGCGTGTGCTTTGCGGTTGATTCGGGTCCAGCCGGGATTCATAAAGGTAGTTCCTCCGACGTCCACCAGGTGGCGCTGCTGCGCCGAAGAGCATCGGAACGCACTCAAGTTCACCGGCTCGGGCTGAGTGAAGGTAAGTGCAAGCTCCGCAACAAATTTTTTTTTTATAAATGCGGCGGTTTTTCCGAATCCGTCAGGTTTTCGCTCGGCCACGCCCCCTGATTTCCGTCGTGTGCATGCCAGCGCCGATGCGCCACAATCCGATCACGTGTGCCAAAATCCCGGGGCAATACATGGAAAATCGGCGCAAATCGAAATATTCGGGTAACACGTCGGGAAAACGCGAATCGGGCCCTTAGTAAATGACCCCCATTGTAATCAACAGGATTTTTAGACTTGCATTCTGTTTCACGCACACACGCGCACTATTTTTTGAACGCACGTTTAAATCTCAGCATGCTCTACTTTTGCAAGTCACGCGCGTGTAAAACGCACCATACAAGTCTATGGAGACGCATGAAAAACCTATTGCACTCTGAGACTCATGCAAGTCCAACGCAAGTGCAATGCGTTTTTCACTTATCAATTGCCATAGAAAAGATAGAGCTCAGCCCTGAGTCCTTTTCACGCGCATTTTCTGTGCATGAAAAACGCATTGGAATTGCATTGAAATTGCCAAAAAAAAGGAGCATGAAAAACTGAGACACTGAACAAACTCTGGCTGAAAACTGATTGATCTCTGCTGAAAATTGTCAGTTTTTCACTGACCAAACACTAATCGTACCCTGATCAGACTCTGACGTGATCTGCTACGCAAGTGCTTTTGACGTGCAGAAGTTGAATTGCACTCTGACCCATTGTAATCAACAGGATTTTTCAGACTTGCATTTTTTTTCACGCATACGCGCACATTTTTTTTGAACGCATTTTTAAATCTCAGCATGCTGTACTTTTGCAAGTCACACGCGTGAAAAACGCACCATACAAGTCTGTGGAGATGCATTACAATTGATTACAATGGGCAATGCATCCACCCATTTGGTGCGTCCTGTATGGTGCATGGTACCGTACTGTAAGCGAGAAGTAAAAAGATATATAGCATATATAGTATATATAGCATGTATTACTTTCTCATGCATTTCTGTTCCATGCGCCCCAATAGGAATCTTTTACACAGAAGTATCATGAAATTAAGTATTATTTCCAAAGATTTTTAAAAAATTCTTCAGACATAACAAAACTGTATAAATCCTGTATCTTTGTGATTGTAGTGACCTAGACAATAAAGCAGATGAGTCTTTTTGACCATTCAGTAAAAGCTGTAAAAACAACGGCCGCAAGAAAATGCTGCAACAGTGTTTTATTTGACAATTTCACCGTATTCCAAATTTTGTTCCAGCTTCCTAGTACATAGCATAGGATGGTCAATGGTGCAAGTAGGAAGTACAACTTGTGCTGCAAATAACAAACCCTCATACACATCAACCCTCATCTCAATACTCATTTGGACTGTGGGAAGTGAAAATTGAAAATACAAAATTGGAAAATACAATTTGTCAACAGATTGAACCATATAAAGCTGCAGATAGTGTTAAGTATTGGTCCTGGAGATCTGATTAACCATACTTTACTTTGTGTGTCTCTGAAAAATGCATTTATATTTCAGGGCAGAAACTGCTGCGAACCTCTCCCATCTACTGTGGCAAGGCTTCTGTTTGGACACTAAAGCAGATACTCATGCAGTAGTATATTAAAGAGATCTCATACACCAGTACTCTGAATCCAGCTACAATTCTGGAATATAAATGCAGGATTCTGGTGTATGAGATCTCTTCAATGTACTACTGCACAGCCCCTCCCCATAAGTAACTGCTTTAGCATCCAAACAGAAGCCTGTCACAGTCCAGCAACAATCATAGATTCTAAATTGTATGGATAAAACTGCTGACGGATGGCCTTTAAAGAGGTTAAACAAGTACACAAATCCCTTTGTTGGGAATAGTATCCACAGGAGATTATGTTGACGTAAACTGATGAGATTTTTATAGATTTTACCCTTTAAATGCAAATCTGGGAACCCCCAGATTAGGTCCTCGGAGTAGATTCAATCTGCAACTACTAAAAGTAGTGTTTCTCTGTATATAAATAAAATGGTGCCCGTAAATATCTAAATATTAATTATTTAATAATAAATGTTATAATTTCAGAATCAAAAGATATGAATCCAACCAACAAAAGAATATATATCACAAACAGGAAATGCTTTACGGATTTAGCTTGAGTTACATTTCTGATTCTACATATTACGGAACTATCTATAGAAAAGCTTTGTGCATAAATGTGTGACATAAATGTCTTAAGTTGGAAAATATCGTATTATATTTTCTTAGAAAACGTAAATTGCTTATACTTTAACACCTAAACTACCAAACCTCAGCATTGGCAACCAAGAGAGACTGCACCATTTCCTGTTGGCAGTAGATGTATATTGTTTGCAGGTTGTTATGTTAAATTTAGATTCTGAAACTAAACGTGGGATACACAAAGTTATACTTTAGATCCCCGCCATTTATAGCAAACCTGTCAATTTAAATATGCAGTCCACTTTGCAAACGGCATGTTATAGAGCAGGATGAACTGAGCGGAGTGTACTGAGTGTCCAATCTGCAGGCAGCATGTTATAGAACAGCGGGAGCTAAGGAGATTGTATATAGTGTCCTATCTGCAGGCAGCGTATTATAGAGCAAGAAGAGCCGAACAGATTGTATGTAGTGTCCTATCTGCAGGCAGCATGTTCTATCTGTAGGCAACATTTTATAGAGCAAGAAGAGCTGAGCAGATGGTACATAGTGTCCTATCTAAATTCAGCATGTTATAGAACAGAAGGAGCTGAGTAGATGGTATATAATGTCCTATCTAAATGCAGCATGTTATAGAACAGAAGGAGCTGAGCAAATGGTATATAGTGTCCTATCTAAATGCAGCATGTTATAGAGCAAGAGGAGCTGAGCAGATTGTACATAGACCTCGCAGAGCCATCATTTTGTCTGTTACACATGATTGTTAGCTCTGTTCCAACATAAGCAGCCAGGTCCTTAGTAATAAGGTCCTAGAATAGATAGCTCCTAGAATAATACACTACACAGACCCATAACTAAGATGCTAAGCAGCAATAAAAAGTACCTATGCGCCCTCTCATATAACTTGTATCTGAGTAGCCACATGACTTTTCTATTGTTCAAAATTAAAACAGTAAAAGGCAAAAATTAAATAAATCTGAGGTTTTGAGCACATGTACTATGACAAATCTACAAAGCACAATCGTGTAATGCAGTTGTTGCTCCCTTCTCTTTGATCTCGGAAAGCACATATGAGCTGCCTTTTCCACTGCAGGTCACGGTGTTATATTTAGGTATAGCAACATGTCTTTTCTGAAGCTGGATGTGAGATGTAAAGAGCCAAGGATGATTTTTTTCTGTAAATGTGAAAACTGCCTTTTTTCTAGTGTTGGAAACAACTATGTTAGACTGAATATGGTCATTTTCTAGTATCACTTTGACATAACCCCCAAACATGCTACAGCTTACAGAAAGTGATGGATTAAGGCCAGGGGCGGACTGGCCATAGACTTCACCGGGAGACTTCCTGGTGGGCCGCTGCTCTGAAACAGTTGATGGGGCCGGTCCCTTCCTCCTCAGTGCATAGAGGCCCGTGCCCCTCCTTCTCTCCCTCACTACACATGTGCCGGGCTGTCGGGCAGATCACTTCCTATGCACAGGCTCCTGCACTGCCCTCCATCCCTGATGCATCTATATGATAAACTAACCTTATTATAAGGCTACCAAGGGCCCACAGCTGTAAATTGTGAGTACCTCACAAGTTACAAGGTTTTAAAGGAAATCTACCACCAGGATGAAGGATACTAAAACAAGCACACTGACATACTGGTGTGCATCCCCTCAGGCAGGATTTGCTCTTCTTGTAGCTTTGTATGTCTTTGTTTTTATGAAAAAGAGGTATTAAAAATTAAGCAGATGAGCCTTTCGGGGCTCCAAGTTCAATTGACATCTATAGAGACTGGAGCCCCTGAGGCTTTTTTTAATTGCAAAAACAGGTCCTAAGAAGCTAAAAGAAAAGCAGAACCTACCAGAGGGGGCACTCACCAGTATGTCAGCTTGATTGGTTTACAATTCTTTATCTTGGTGGTAGATTTCCTTTAAATACATATATGCAGTCCCGTTCCCTTGATCCCTGCATCTGACAACTGATAGCCGGGGCCTGTGCTCTATTAAGAACAGAATGCTGAGATTCCGATATAGATTTGGCTCCATACCGCACATCTCCACACTGCACCACTAAAAATGCCACAGTCAGAGTTCCTTAGATAACAATACTGTGCTCCTAAATTATATATCAAATGACTGCCAGTGGTAGGCATTGCTGATATTATAATCCATTAACCCCTTACAGAGCCTATTACCATTAATAGTATGTCACACGTCGGGTGCGGGTGCATGGAGAGGGCTCACGGGCTGAACCCTCTCCATAGCGGTAAGTCTTTGCTGCATATTGCTGGCTTAAAAAAAATCTTGACGAGGGTCGTCAATCCCTGTGACGGCATCTTAAAAAAGTTATCGATTTTTGAAGGTGGGGATAAAGGGCTCCACCAGGATAAAGGGCTCAATCTATTCCAGTAATATGTGACAACTAAGGAGCACCAATCCATCATTACCTTTTATTTGTACTTTACAATAAAGAGTGGGTGATGGAGTTAATTTCACACCTTACAATCATACAATTTATAATGTAGTATAATAGAGGCCCACAAGCCCCCCGAAATGACCCATGTGAATGGTGTGAAGGCGCACCAGCTTGACGTCTTCTCCGCTGACGTCTCCTGGACTTTCAGACACAGCTGTACAGAAGTAAAAAGAGACGTTGAGAATTCACCTAATGTGGAGTTTCAGGTCATCATTCTCATGATCACTGGGGGGCAGGGGGAGGGGGGGGGGGGGTTCAATCACCCACACCCCCAGGAATCCAGTACCTATACCTTAATACAAGTTAGTAAACATGTCAGAAAATGATGCAAGAGTTAACCTAACCCTTTTACCCAAAAACCAAATCCCTCTCATACCACACCACCCAATTACTGTACTGTACTACTGTACTTACCTGTCAAAGGTGCCTGGCAATACAGCTGTTTTCATCAATGACCTCGCTGAGCCGTTGTTTTGTCTCTATAGAAAAGTGAATCATGAGGACGAATATCAGTGCACACAAGAACATACCATATATACTCGAGTGTAAGCCTAGTTTTCAGCACCAAAAACCCAAACTAGGCTTATACACGAGTAAAAAAAATATAGGTTTTTACCAGGTTTTTGTGGTAAAATTTGGGGCCTCAGCTTATACTTGGGTCGCCTTATACTCAAGTATATACGGTAATTCAGTATTTCTCATCCTTCTCAGGAAGTTCCTATTATTTATTGTTTGATCAGAGCAATAGATCAGCATGTGCAGCTCTCTCCATTCACTTCTATAAGTGTTTTATGTATATTTGGACAGCATGCGGCTCAGTGGTTAGCATTACAGCCTTGCGGCACTGGGTCGTGGATTCAAGTCCCATCCAGGTCAACATATGCAAATAGCTTGTATGTTTATCCCATGTTTGTGTGGTTTTCCTCCAGGTCCTTTGGTTTCCTCCCACACTCCAAAAACATAAGGGAATGTTGATCAGATAGTGAGCCCCATAGGGACTGATTTGGCAAACTCTGTACAGCGCTGCGTAGCCTGTGTGCGCTATATAAATAAAGTAATTATAGCAGCTAAACAGAATATATTAAGATAAATATATTGGAAAGTTTGTAAATTGTATGGTTCAGTCTGAGGAAAAGTATACAGATTTCTCTTGTAACCTTTGGAGAGGGAATAACACCACATATGGAAAGAAAATACTGTACTTAACCATTAGGAATACAGAGAGAAAGATTCTTAAGCTACAATGTGATCTCTAATGCCCTTGTTACATCTCTAGCTCTTATCTACTGAGCCATCTGTAATATCGCTGAGGCTAAGTGTAAGCGATATATAAAATGGCTTATATAAAAATGTATTGCTTGATATACAATTACACTTTGGAAACTGGAAATGATACGCCTTCATTTGTATCTATTGTAATACATGCATTGTTGTATCTGTTACATGTTATATAAGAACAAACCATAAAAAGAAAGATACAAAAAAATACAAATAAAATATAATTACCAAAAAAAAAAAAAAAAAAAGTAAATAAATGAAATAAAAAAATAAAAATGGAATAATCCAGTCCAAAGAAACACACAGGCATCATAACATTTTTAATTGCATGGTTCCAAGAAAAATGAGAAAAAAGACGTATAAAAAATATAAAAACATGAGTACTACTAATGTCATTATCATTATTAAAGAGATTGTCTGACCATGAATGGCCTTAGTGTAAAGGTCATATATTGCTCTGCTGATTCTATTCTAATTAATGGGAGCTGAGCTGCAATAGCACAACATGGCCACTACAACGGCTCCATCCACTCTGCCAGTAACAGTTGTTAGAGCCCCACAATCTCCTATAAAATGCTCCAATGTCAGTCCCCTTAATTATTCTCTGAAACAATTTGATGTGCTCAACCAATTCTTTCTTAAATCCAGAGTTTTAAGGGTACATGTGATAATCCAAGTTGTACATAGACTGAACCTATGGCTTCCAGTATCCCGCATTACAGTCTATGATCAGTATAGGGAAAATCTCCTTTCTGAAAGATTCCCGGTGGTAGATTTCCCCCCACTGGAGCAGCTGCATCCCCTTTTCCCTTGGGGTCATGTCATACATGGCATTTTTAGGTTATTTTTGGGTCGTTTTTAGTAAGTGCGTTTTTGAAAACGCATGCATTTTTGTCCAGTTTTCCGAATTTGCGCAATTAAAACGGACAAAAACGGATGCGTTTTTTACGATCTGAAAACTAAAAACAGCCCAAAAACGGCCTAAAAACTGCACAATTAAACTTCAATTCATGTAGATGCAAATGAATTTCAAAGGCTACTGGGGGCATGGAGTAGACTGAGACCGAAGGCACACATGGTGTTTTGAACCCGTTTCTGGGCTGTTTTTAAGCTGTTAAAAAATGCATCCATTTTTGAAATGCATCTGTTTTTTACCGGTTTTACCGATTATCTAAAACGGGTCAAAAACTGATGCGTTTTCAAAAACACATAAATTTTTTAACGCATGCTTTTTTTTTTGACGGACTGCTAAAAAACGGCCAAAAACGGGTTCAAAACGACATGTGTGCGGCCGGCCTTAGAGTGATGCCACACATGGTGTTTTTGTTCCTTTTTAAGTCCGTTTTTAAGCATACATTTTCAGTCCGATATAAAACGCATCTGTTTTTATAAATGTGTTTTTTGAAAACGCATCAGTTTTTGACAGTTTTTGTTAAAATTCATCTTAATTAAGATAATTGGGAAAAATGGACAAAAGTGGTCAGAAATGGATGCGCTTTTTAATGGACTGAATGCTTAAAAATGGACTAAAAACCGACTAGAAACGCCACGTGTGGCATTACCCTTAGACAGCTCTACAGCCCAGCCTGAGATGCCCAGCCTGAGGTGTGCCCGCTGCCTGTGAGTTGCCAACAGACAGATCGGCATGGCATGGTGGCATGGCATGGCGCTGGCATGGTGCCCCACTCCCGGAGCTGTGTGAGTAGCTTCTGACATAAATTTGCATAAACACAAATTATAGTTTATTTCTGCAGCAGCTGCATCCCAGAATTAGGGAAAGGTGGGGTGCAGCGGCTGCAGGGAGGGGGATCTTTCAGAAAGTAGATAACCCATGGTAGATTTCCTTTAAAAACATTTCAAAATAATTCCTACTTTTTGCATAAAATTTTTGATACAAAAAAGTGTCAGATTCAGTGTAAATGTAAAAAATCCAGCACATTTTTATGACTGTACATTAAGAAAAAATGGACTATGTAGTGTCACTTTCATGGCCGGCCATACAAGAACAGTACGGATTCATGATATGGTTGATCACAGTGTAACTGCATTAGCTCCAATCAGATTTATTTTATTAACCCCATTCCTCACACTACACCATCAGATGGGTTAATAAAATAAACGGTCAAATAAAAAATCTTACTGAAGTTATGCAAGTTTTGCCTGCACCTCTACTACTGCATGTGTAGGTACTGCCTGGGGGAGCACAAATGTATCTGTAGCACCTGGATTCTGGTGTCTGATAGCACCTAAGAGCCCTTCTGCCACATAAGGAACAGGTAGGGTCACTGTTTTTTCAGTAAAAATAGAAGTAAATAGTTGTCTAGACATCTTACTAATGATTTGCTTACATCGCTAATGTAACATATCTGTATATCTGTTACTCAGTTCTACAATATTACTTCTTAGATAGCATTTTTGACTGAATGCTTTTCTCTTGCTCCACTGTAACTCTTGTAATCATCCAAAGAGCTCAATGTGTAACACAGTAAACAATTTTAAAGGGAACCTGTCACCAGGGACCTAATTTTCACTAAAGACAGGTTACAGAAGCCCATTACACCTGCATTGCAAATATGTCTTTCTGCTATCTTTTAGCTTTTGGTGTACAATATAATTGTGTGTTAAAACTTACCTTGCACCCTGACAGAATCATCTGTGTAGTCCTAGGGGTTAGGCTTTGGTGTGAATGCATTTAAAAAAACAACATGCGACTTGTCTGTGCTGCAGAATGCTCAGTTCTTGGCCCCCACCTTTTTGCTCCTGTACAGCTCCTCCCTCCTGCTGCACAGAGCTCACAATGAGGTGAGTGGACATCAGTGGAAGAGGTTGGAGCTGTACAGGAACACGAAGGTGGGGGCCAAGAGCTGAGCAGTCTGCAGCACAGACAAGTCAGGTGTTGTTTTTTTTTTAATTAATCAAACCAAAGCCCAACCCCTGGGACTACATAGGATGCAAGGTAAGTTAAAACACACAATTAAATTGTAATGCAAATGCTTAGAGAAAGCAAAAAGGCAGATGTACAATTCAGCTGTAATGGGCTTTTGTAACGTGTCTTTTGCCTAAATGAGGTCCCTGGGGCCAGGTTCCCTTTAAACTAGGACACAAAAATGTCAAAAGATGGACGTACAATATCTTTATGGGCATCAGGACTGATCTCAAAGGAATCATCTTAGTATGTTCTCCTAAAGACGTTTGAGAGAGTCGTTTCATTTTCTTCCTTTCCTTACGACTCCATGGCTACTATCAACATTTGTAGCTGAAGATGACACATTTTCAATAATCCTTGCGTATCCTCATGAGACATTTTCAGAGGTAAACATTCAACATTTGGTAATCCCGAGCATATGGTACATTAATTCTTCCATGAAATCACAGCCGTATTTTGACTATTGCTTCCGGCTAAGCTATAGGACAAGCTTGCATTTGTTTTTCTCATGAAGATCTTCCAAGCCTGAATACATGTAAATATGTCACGGCTGACAATCAGGCATGGTGACATCAATGATCTTCTTTATATAACATTACAAAGAATGCAAATTACAGATGTGCAATTGTAAATGTCAAACTCCTTCCATTCTTTGTACCGATAATGGTCCCACTCTGATGTATCACGTAATGACTGCCCTGTATGCACTCTGTTAACACAGCTCTTCTCGAAACTCGACTAAGACCCTTTTACATTTGCTTCTTTTGATTTACAGAAACACTTATGTAATTAAGCAGCAGGCAACGTGACATTAAAGCTCATCTATAATCTATGTAATGAACTACAAGAGTCAACTTTTGCTGCTTTTCGGCAGAAGACATTGTGTCCTTTCTTGCAAAATCCTGGTTAAAGCTTTGCTGCACCCTGCCATTTTCTTTAACATGTAGGTCTTTGGAGTGTCTTGAGTTTATTGTGAAGTCACTGTCATGAGGCTCTGACTCACATTTGACGAGGGATAAAAAACACCTGTAAAACTGAAAAATCATAGAAAATAGGAAAGATGAGAAAGTGAAAATTAAAAAATCGGACACATCAATACTAAAATACAGAATGTTTGAAATATATGAAAATTACATTTAAACAGAGTTATTGAGTTGTTGAATATTCTCAGTACAAGTTACTATACACCTAGTTATAGAGAATATTCCATAAAACAATCTGATAACCAAGCAGCAAAAGTTATAAATCTTTCTTACATATTTTTCTATTTTGGTATAATAAGAGGGTTCAGATAATCAGCTGATCGTAAGGTGCTCCTCTACAGTACCACCAATGGTAAAAATCTGGCATTGCATTTTATTTTCGAAAGGTAAGGCCGAATTCACACGAACGTATGCCCATCCAGTCTGGCACGATGGAAAGGAGGATAGGACATGTCCTGTATTTTTCCCATGTCCAGAGCGGTACTGTGCCACACAAGCTTGCGGTGGTACATCCCTCCCCCATATGGTCATGTGAATTCCACTTATGGGGCAGCATTAGGATAAAATTAAAATCCATCAGTGGATCTCCAGTATCAGAAGCACATGGTAGTAAAGCCGATTGATGGCCTCATTTGTTGTTTACCATTTCTACCAGAATGGACCAGAACCACCAAAGAACAAAAAGACAATGCAGAAATCAAGGAAACCTTAAGCAGAAGTGAGTATAGGTTAATTTTATATTACCTAAATATCAAAAGATCCCCTTAAAGGGCCCTATACCGGCAGGAGTTATATGTATGTCACTTTGCTATCACAATGTAGACAATCAGGGAGTAGCACTCTAAATAACGGCTAATTTGCAAGGTTCCCAACTGTTGGGCTCTTTCAGGTCAAAAACTAAAGAGCTACTCCGAATATATCAGAAACATTGTTTGATAAAACAAAGAGTCCCCTTAAGTTTTTTACACTACAATAAAGCACACTAGAAATGTACACTACAATGTAGAACACCAGAACTCTACACTTCAAAGTAGAACACTAGAAATCTACACTACAATGTAGAACACCAAAACTCTACACTACAATGTAGAACTTCAGAACTTTACACTACAATGTAGATCACCAGCACTTTAAACTACAATGTAGAAAAAAGCACTCTCCACTACGATGTGGAACACCAGAACTTTAAACTACAATGTAGAACAATAGAACTCTACACAACAATGTAGATCAGGAGAACTCTACACTACAATGTAGAACATCAGAACTCTACACTACAATGTAGAACAATAGAGCTCTACACTACGATGTGGAACACCAGAACTTTAAACTACAATGTAGAACACAAGAAATGTACACTACAATGTAGAACACAAGAAATGTACACTACAACGTAGACCACAAGAACTTGACACTACAATGTAGAACACTAGAAATGTACACTACAATGTAGAATATCAGAACTCTATAGTACAATGTAGAACACAAGAACCCTACACTACAATGTAGAACACAAGAACCCTACACTACAATGTAGAACACAAGAACCCTACACTACAATGTAGAACATCAGAACTCTACACTACAATGTAGAACACTAGAACTCTACACTATAATGGAGAACAACAGAACTCTACACTACAATGTAGAACATCAGAACTCTACGCTACAATGTAGAACATCAGAACTCTACGCTACAATGTAGAACACTAGAAATCTACACTATAATGTAGAATATCAGAACTCTACACTACAATGTAGAACACTAGAACTCTACACTACAATGTAGCATATTAGATCTCTTTACTATAATGAAGAACACTAGAACTATTTAATACAATGTAGAATATTACATTTCTTCACTACAATGTAGAGCACAAGATCTTTACCCTACAATGTAGAACATCAGAACTCTACACTACAATGTAGAACAATGTAGAACACCAGAACTCTACACTACAAGTGAGAACACCAGAAACTATACACTACCAATGACGTAGAACACCAGAATCTCCTCACTACATGTAGAACACCATCACTCTACACTAAGATGTAGACACTAGAATCTACCTACAAAATGTTAAAACATCATAACCTGTACACTACGATGTAGACACCATCAGAACTTGTAAACCTACCATTCGAAACATCAGAATAACTCTGCACTACTAATGTGGAACACCAGACCACTAACTACAATGTAGAACACTAAGATGTAAACTCACTAAAAGTAGAACACCAACACTCGCACTACACTGTAAGAACCTAGGACTTTACACTCCAATAGTAGACACCCAAACTCTACACTCCAATGTAAGAACTTCTACTGTACACTACCATAGTAGATCACCAGCACTTTAAACTCAGTAAGAAACAAAGCACTCTCCACTACGATGTGGAAGACAACATGAACTTTAAACTACATGTGAACACAAGACATGACACTTGTGGAACACCAATAACTACATACATGTAACGATAAACATGCACACAAGAGAACACAAGAATGTACAGTAACCGTGAGACCCCACAAACTTGCACACTACAATGTAGAACACTAGAAATGTACCTCAATGTAGAACCCTAAGAACTCTACACTACACAAGTAGAACCTATAAGTACTACCACAATTAGACTAAAATCTTTCCAAGACATCAAACTCACAAACGGCAATTAACTACATTGTAGAACAGATAGAAACTGCACACTACAATGATGTGAACACCAAATCTCCTCACAATGTCGAACCAGATCAAGAACTCTACACTATGAAGTAACACCAGAACTCCTATCATCTAATACTGTGAAGCACCTAGAAAATCTACAACTCATGTTAAAACGTCAAACTGTACACTAACAATGTTAAGAACTTAGAACTGACACTACAATTAAGATCTACCACAGCATTTAAACTACAATGTTAAAAGCACTCTCCACTCACGATGTGGACCACCAGAACTCTGCAAACTAACAATGTAGAACAAAAGGAATGTACCCACTACAAGGTAGAATCATTCAAAACTGCTACTCTACATTGTAGAAACACTAGAAGCTATTACGTACAATGTTGAACCCCACTTTACACTACAAGTGAACACTGGAACTCTACACTACAACTTGGTGTGGAAACCACCATGAACTCTTACACTCAATGTTAGAAACACCAGAACTCTACACTAGCAATGTAAAAATATGAATCAATACTACAAGTAGAAAACTAGAACTATACCAATACAAAGTACGCTAGGAGATCTCTTTACTATAATGAAGAACACTAGAACTATTTAATACAATGTAGAATATTACATTTCTTCACTACAATGTAGAGCACAAGATCTTTACACTACAATGTAGAACTAGAACTCTACACTACAATGAAGAACACCAGAACTCTACACTAGAATGTAGAACGCCAGAACTCTACACTACAATGTAGAACACCAGAACTCTACACTACAATGCAGAACACCAGAACTTGACACTGCAATGAAGAACACCAGACCTCTACATCACAATGCAGAACACCAGAACTGTACACTAAGATGTAGAACACTAGAAATCTACACTACAATGTAGAACTTCAGAACTCTACACTAGAATGGAGTAATATCAGGACTTCTATTACTACAATGTAGAACACTAGAACTCTACACTACAATGTAGCATATTAGATCTCTTTACTATAATGAAGAACACTAGAACTATTTAATACAATGTAGAATATTACTTCACTACAATGTAGAGCACAAGATCTTTACACTACAATGTAGAACATCAGAACTCTACACTACAATGTAGAACATCCGAACACTACACAACAATGTAGAACATCAGAACTCTATACTACAATGTAGAACACTAGAAATGTACACAATAATGTAGAACATTAGAACACCAGAACTATACACTACAATGTAGAACACCAGAACTATACACTACAATGTAGAATTTTAGATCTCTTCCCTACAATGTGGAGCATAAGATCTCTAAACTACAATGTATTACATTAGAACACTAGAAGTCTACACTACAATGTAGAACACCAGAACTCTCTACTACAATGTAGAACACCAGAACTCTCTACTACAATGTAGAACACCAGAACTATACACTACAACGTAGAATTTTAGATCTCTTCCCTACAATGTAGAGCATAAGATCTCTAAACTACAATGTATTACATTAGAACACTAGAAGTCTACACTACAATGTAGAACAATGTAGAACACCAGAACTCTCTACTACAATGTAGAACACTGGAATAACAGGAAGTGTAACAGCATAGCATAGCAGTCTCTAAAACCGACCAGAGCGTAAAATTACAGTAATATTAGCAGTCAGTAATATTAAAATGTTGTAAAATGCATTTAAGAACAGTCTTATGAAGTCTTTAAGTGCTGCTTGTTAAAGGGGTTTTCATTGAAACCAATTTGAAACACAATTAACAACCTTTTATAAAAGCTCCTATGATAATTGACCAGCACTGAACATAATAAGTGCAGTAAATTTCCTTGTAAATTCCATCCTCTCGGGATATTGGACTAGGCATGAATGTTATTTGCATATCAATCATAAACCTTTATAGACAAAATATAGACAATATAATTGATAATACGCTTATAATTGCCTCACTAACCCTCCAACATCTTACCTGTTTATTCATAAAAATATAAATGAGGGGATTAATAAACGTGCTGCTCTTGGCGAGAATGGATGGTATAATGCTGACTGTGGGTGAGACTGCTCCCGGCTTCCCAAATGTTGTGATCAAGGAGACCAATCCATAAGGTAACCAGCAGAACAAATAGCAAGTGACCATGCACACCACCATGAAGAGTAAATGGTGCTCCCTCTTCTGAGCTGCAGTTAGGTTAATTCTACACATCTACAAAAAGAACAAAAAAAAAAGCAATATAAAGACATTTACAGCTAATAGATCCAACATGCGTATTTATATGCGATCCACCGAACCACCAGATACGACACTTGCAGAGAAAAAGATTGTCCAAATTTAATTACATCCACAGCAGGAACAGATTAAATTAAAGGGGTGTCTGACAGAATAAATGTACTTGCTAAATGCTTCCTATATAAAAATTAATTAATAAAAAGAAATTATACTTACACATATAGAGTTCAGACCATCAGATTTTTAACTGACTTTTTTTTCCTGCAACCTGCTCTTTAACATTCATCCTGACACTATGTGGCAGATTTACTTACCTGGTCCATTCGCGATCCAGCGGCGCGTTCTATGCGGTGGATTTGGGTCCGGCCGGGATTCACTAAGGCAGTTCCTCCGACGTCCACCAGGTGTCGCTTCTGCGCTGAAGAGCATCGGAACGCACTGGAGTTCACCGAGCCATCCTGGATGAAGGTAAGCGTGAGTCGAGCGACAGTTTTTTAAAAAAAATGCCGCGTTTTTTACGAATCCGTCGTTTTTTTTACGGCCACGCCCCCCGATTTCCGTTGCGTGCTTGCCAGCGCCGATGCGCCACAATCCGATCACGTGCGGCGAAATCCCAGGGCAATACAGGGAAAATCGACGCAAAATGGAAAAATTCATGAAATATTGGAGAAAGAAGCGAATGCCCATGAATAAATAAATTTAACTATTTTATTAATTTACATAGATACACAAAGGAAGAATATAACAACAATTAAAAAGCACCTAAGGTGCTGTACAAAATACCCTTCTTTGTGCAGGAATAAAAAACATTTTATATATGGCTGTAGGGCGGGGGAGGGTCTGCAAAAATAATAAGAATAATAATACTTGAATGTTGCCAAGTACAGAGATATCCTGGATGAAAACCTCTTCCAGATGCTCTGGACCTCAGACTGGGCTGAAGGTTCACCTACCAACAAGTTAATGACCCTAAGCACCGAGCTAAAATAATAAAGCAGAGGCTTCAGAACATCTCTGTGACCATTCCTGACTGACCCAGCCAGAGCCTGGACCTAAACCCAATAGACCATCTCTGGAGAGACCTGAAAATGGTTTCCACCAACGTTCACCATCCAACCTGAGGGAACTGGAGAGGATCTGCAAGGAAGAGGCAGAGGATCCCCAAATCCAGGGGTGAAAAACGTGTTACATCTTCCCAAGAAGACTCCTGGCTGCACCAGCTCCAAAGCTGCTTCTACCCAATACTGAGCAAAGGGACAGAATACTTCTCACCATGTCATATTTCAGTTTTTCTTGTTTAATATATTACCAAAAATATCTACAGTCTATTTTTTTTTTCCAATCAAGATGAGTAGCAGAGTCTACATTAATGAGCAAAAAATTGGTCTTACCAATTGGCACCAATGAAACAAAGAATAAACATTTTAAAGGGATCCGAATACTTTCCATACCCACTGTATATTTTTAACTCAATGAATGTTGGAAAGGAATACATAGGTGAGAAGGTTCTAATGATATATAAAAATCCCTAAAATATATCATGAAATAAGTCTTGTGTAGAGAGAATGGGGCAGATTTACTTACCTGGTCTATCCGCGATCCAGCGGCGCGTTCTCTGCGCTGGATTCTGGTCCGGCCGGGATTCATTAAGGTAGTTCCTCCGCCGTCCACCAGGTAGCGCTGTTGCTGGAGTTCACCGAGCTGGGCTGAGTGGAGGTAAGTGCAAGCTCCGCAACAGATTTTTTTTTAAAAATGCGGCGGTTTTTCCGAATCCGTCGGGTTTTCGTTCGGCCACGCCCCCGATCTCCGTCGCGTGCATGTTGGCGCCGATGCGCCACAATCCGATCACGTGCGGCAAAATCCCGGGGCAATTCAGGGGAAATCGGCAAAAATCGGAAATATTTGGGTAACACGTCGGGAAAACGCGAATCGGGCCCTTAGTAAATGACCCCCATTGTCTAAAGTACAAGTGTTTGAATTGAAGAAGTTTGTGTCTCACCAAATGTATTCGCATAGACAATTCAAGTGTCTAATATCCTAATTCCTCAGCTAAATCGTATAAGAAAAAGTTGAGCTTCTCGTTAAAGTTTGCATTGTGATACGTAGAAGTGTTAGTAAGACAGAAGGATTAAACCTGTTTTTCTCATTAAACTTAATCAAGCTTTAGGACTTCGCTACTTTATCTATTATTTCTGAACGTACTTATATTAACCTAAGATCCAATCCCTAAGCGCTTGTAAATAGGTCCTATTGACCTTAATGAAAGCCAAATACAAGTGCATACAGATCTAATCTTTTGTAGTTAAAGCTGAGATGTGAAAACAATTGTACAACCAAAAGGTTGGAACAGAATTAACCTTTTACGTTTGTGAATATAATGATGAATTAAGTGTAATTACAATATAAAACCAAAAGGAAGCGTTTATTGCAGAAAAATGTGCAACTGGTAGGGGGTTTTAGGAACCTGTTGGACTAACTCTAATCCTAGATACACGATGAAATACGGTCAGGCATGGAGGTCTACAGGTTGTGTGTATTGTACCCAGCAGCAGGCATGTTTCAGCTGATCCTGTAGATCCTGCACACAAGTTGGTTGCCAAAGTTGGTGTCCCAGCACAACTTGACAGACAACAAATCAAGAGGCTAAACAAATGTTGCCATCAGAATCAAACTTTTCTTGGTGGTTGGAAACCCTACCACGTGAGGGACCACATCTGACCGCAGGATGTCCTGCACATATTTATGAAATTTCCGCTAGCATATTGGGGGGACCTGACTAGTGTATTAGGTGACTCCCCAGATCGTCTCACCCATAGTTGGGTTGTTTATCCACAGCAAAGACAGGATTGAATAGATCACCACAGGACCACCATATTCAAGCCCAATCATTGTCGTATCCCAAAAAGTACCCATTTTCAGTCTATAACAATCTGTGGAGACAGTCTCATGCCACTCCAAACAAACAAAGCATTCCCCCGCCTGGGTGTGTTTTTTGAATGTATATGCCATATTTGAAGAATTTCTAGCATTTCACTTCAATAAGAAGTTTTACCGTCAAATTGTTTTGACTATATTCCCAAATTGAGAAAATATTATAAAACTAAAAAAAAAAAAAAAAAGTGTTGCTGCCTGTGGTGACATCCTGCTGTTCAGCCGTGATGAATGTAGAAAATAATAGTAACGGATAACAACTATTTTGACAATTCTAGAGAAATTTAGAAATCTCTGCCTCCTGTAGTAAGCACAATCATTGTGTGTAGCAGGTCTATTGTAACCTCTGCCCCCTGCTGGCTGCTCTGATCAACTTATTTATTCACAAAGAAAAGCACAGCATGGAGAGTAGGGAGGATTTATTTTTTTACCCGGAGCAATCTCTGGGGGAAAGAAACAGAAATCAGTCATTTATCTTGTACTAAACTAGAATATGAATGAAAAGTTCTACAGCTTTCAAAGACTAAGGGTCCGCGGAGCGCATTTTCGCCAGGTTTCCTGACTATTTCCGTTTTGCACCGAATTGCCCCGGGATTTTGGTGCACGCGATCGGATTTTGGTGCATCAGTGCCGGCTTGCATGCAACAGAAATCGTGGGGCGCGTTGCCATCGGACAACCCGACGGATTCGGACAATGCGCAAGATTTAACATTTAGAATTGTGTCTCAAGACCTCGGCGCAGAAGCGATGGATGCAGGAACTCAGGCGCACGAGCTTAGTGAATTGCGGCTTACCAGAATCCTCGTCGGACAACACGCCGCGGAATCGCGACAGGACCGGGTAAGTAAATCTGCCCCTTTGTTTCAGTTCTTCCCCATTTGCAAGAAATTTGTTTGCTGTCAGTGAGTGAAAACATTCTTGCTTAAGCTAGGTTTACACCATATTTTTGTCCGCTGTTTTAATGTTATGTTTGGCAAAATCTAAAAGTGTCCATACAGGACTAAGACATATCCCACTGTATTCACATACTATGGGATACATTGTCCTGCCACCTTCCCCCCATTGATTGGCTGTTGCCAATGTGTATGGCTCTTTTCCTGTGATCTCACTGTCCTTATATGGACAGGGACATATAGTGTACACATGAGTGTACGTTCAGTGGAGGCTGGGAGAGGATGCAATACTTTGCATCTGTCCCCCATTCACTCCAGTGACCTCTGCTGATCGTATACAGGGTGCAGGATGGAAAGTCTGAGCTTTCCATGTTATTCAATCCTGTGCTTTCCACAGTATAGTACTTATAAAGTTTCATCTGTTTTCCATTATTTACCAGTAGCTTTCTGGGAGCTATCCAGGCATATACACTGAGCATACACAAAAGACGGGATGTGAATGTAGCTTTACATTCACAGACTACAATAATTGATATACTGAAACCAGGTCTCAAGGTAGAAGTGGATACAAATGTTATCCCCTGCTCTTCCAGTAAAGTTTGATCCCAGTAAGGTAATTAGGCCAGGTGTGGTCTTAGGACAGCCTGGCACCCCCCATCGGAAAAAAGAGTAATTGGCACATTGGATACCAAAACTAAAGAAGATATTCCAACTGCATGGGTGACACCTTTTAAAGAATGCAAAGTATTGGAATCTGTGGAAAAAAAAGAAACCTAGACTTACCTTCCTCATTGCTGCCGTGCCATTTTTTGTTTACCTCCACTCCGACCATCTCCGACAGCCTGCCACATCCAGGTGGAGGCATTGACATAGTGGAGGTACTATGCCCCATAGAGGAGTACGGCAGTGAGGGACAGCAACGTGGGACACTGGAAACAGCGAGGGAGGTAAGTATAGGTTTAGGTTTTTTTTCACAGATCCACCCAGCCCACCAATAAAATTTTTATTAATGTGAGACAACCCCTTTAATAAAAACTGAATGGCAAGACAACCCCATCAACAATTAGTTATGTGTATCAACTTTAAAAAGCAGGTAAATAATTTAAGGTAACTTACCCCTCGTATCACTCGTACAATGTGGCCGTAGCTGAATATCATGATGAGCACAGGTAGCACCAGGCAGAACAGGAAGAGGCACACGATGTATGATACATTGTTGGGTGATTTTGAGTGCCATACTACTGAACAGGTGGTGCCGGAACTTTCAAGTCCATAACTGCTCCAACCAACAAGAGGAGGTATCGTCCAAAAGAGAGAATAGATCCATGATCCAACAACACAAATCCAGGCATTTTTGTAGTTCGAAGCATCAACTTTTGTATATCTCAGCACCGTAAGATAACGTTCATAGGATAACATGGAGAGCGAGATCAGCGAGACAATGCCTGTAATAAAAGTAATAAAAACACAACATAATTTATCATTTTTAAATACTTCGTTACAGAAAAACACAAGCATAAACCATAAGTACATAAACCATTTTTGATACTGCAGTCCCATAACATACTGTAATATGTATCTGCAATACTGTAAACCTACAAGAAAAAGGCCAAAAACCAATAAGCAGAAGCCCATGCAACTTCATGGGGAGACATGAGTTTGGTATGGGTAACCTATAACGCTGGCATTTTTATGTAGTTGCATTGAGTTAGTATGGGTGGGTTTGCTATAAGAGGGCAGAGTATGTAGGGTCTAAGGTGGTAATATAAGAGGAGTGGCACCCAGCAGTAGATGTCACTTCCGGTGTTGTCTCTCTCTTCCTCTCAGTAGAAGACCACGGAGAAACATCTATTTTTAATGCATACTTAATCATGGTCATGTTTTAGCTTTTTTATATTATTGCTGTTGTTATCCTTCTAAACCCAGAAGAAGGGCAATCCTTCATCCATGACTTCCCTAGAGGTTTCCTCCACACTGGGTTTTTCCTCTCCTGAGTGCTGTGCGATAACGTTTTTTGTGAGTCAGAGGTTGTTGGTTGCCTGCACCTTATATCCTAATTTTTATGTTCATGGCTTTTAAAACGAAAAAAATGAATAAAAACATATTTATAACAAATAAAATGGGAGTCAATTTTAAGTAATAGAGACGAGCAGGTTTTGATATCTGTCACAATTATGAGATGGCAGTGGAGGAGTTGGGTGGAAGTTGCAGGTGGACTCATTTTAACTAATAGAGGAAGTTAAACCTCATGGTGGTGAACAGGCTGAGCTTGGAAGTGGCCAGCCTGAAGGATGTCTTAATGGTAATGTCATCAGGGGCGGGCAGGGTGGGAAGCAAGGTGAGGTTCTTCACAAGGGTCATTGATGCCCTTAAAGTGGACAGGCCTTGCTAGAATGGCAAGCCAGAGCGTGCCGCCCCTTTATTGCTGGGTGTCCGGTTGCTGTTTGACAGGCAGCTTGGATTTCACCTCTTACAATGAGATGAGTCACTCTAATAGGACAGAGAGGCAGTATCAACCCCTATTCTATAATTTTTTAAAGTTTTTGAAGGAACTTAGTAAGGAGGTAGTTCCAAACATCATGGATAACCAAGCACACATGTTCTGTGGATGTTGGTTTGACGATATCATTCTGTCTCTTCATGTAAATCCAGATATACTTGATGAATTTTAGAACGGGCTCTGTGGGACCATTTCATCATTTGCAAGTCTCCAGGTTCTTCTACTGAAGATAGTTCTTAATGACATTGATTGGTAAGTTTGTCCTGTTTCAGAATACATTTTAGCACTTCTATTTTTGAAATAATTCTTACTTTCTTATTATGGAACCTGGCTGAAAAATGTGTACAGTACTATAAATCTTGCCACTGTGATATATTATTGAAGTAGGCAAAAAAACAATATTTTTATATATAGAATATTGAGTATTCCCCATAGGTATATTGCATTTCTTATATATACTTGTACCACTGACCCAGTGGCTCTTGCTTACATTTATGTCCACTCCAATCAATGATGTTCCATAGTTGCCAAGATACAACTTTCTCTGATAAATTTGATTTATATTCCTGAGACTAAACCTGATTCACATCTCACTGCCAAGACTCTAGGGCCTTCATCTGGAAACAGAACAAGTAGTAACTCTAACCAGAATAAATCCCCCGAGATGTAACAGATCGACTAAAGATTAAAATGGTGTTTCATTTTTGATAAAGATCTGTTTCCGAAAATGGAATAACACCATGAAGCTGGATAAAAATCACTTTCTTAATGTACTTCCGTGTATTCTGGCCGTACTCTCATATACCAATGACCTTCAGGTGCTAAAAATCCATAGGAATGCTGGCAAAAATCGGCTACAATCTGAATAAGAACCAATAATTTAAAAAACTGATCACAATAGATAGGGGGCTATTTATCACGCACTCCACAGGTTGCTCCGCACTCTTAGTATATCCGGCATGCCTCGCTATGCAGACAGGTAATTCTAAATTGTGCTACAATCTGCACCAGGAATCACCGCACCAGGAATCACCCACCTCTTGTGGCCTGCCACGACTCTCTCCACAACCCTCCCTGGCTACTTGCCGTGGAGGTGGCATAAGGAGGAAAATAGTCACATTTCCTGGGATTGCGAGTTTATCAAGGCTATAACGCCAGTACAAGCCTTGCTATAGTCCAAAAGTAGTATCTGTGGGGTCTGGGTATCAAGCAAAAGGGAGTCCAGAGGGTGGTTCTCATTAGTGACTGACAGCTACTTGTGTGCAGAGGTATGCAGGAAAGGCACTCATTCGCATATTAAGCTCCTAAGCTTAAAAGCTGCAGGTATTTTCCTAAATACAGAAACAAAACTATATCAATCTCCTCAGCGACTTCTGTTTTATAACCCACCGTCTGTAGCATCTGGCAGCCTAAGCATCATAAATCCCAGAGTAGAACAGATATAGAAATATAGCAATCCATGTGTGCTTGATTTAGCAAAAGAAGTTAAAGGGAACCTGTCATCAACAATTGATCTTATATACCACTACTAGTATATTGTCAGGAAGCGTAACAATATTTATACTACAGATTTTCCTGCCTCCACCTCTTGGATGATATGAAATGTAAGTACGTCTATAACAGCTTAATAGAAATGTACATAGCCCATGGCAAAGAGCCGAAAATACACCAGCATGGAAGGAAAGAAGTGATTCAAGCATCCGACGTAATCAGAGAAGCTGTGGAGCGAAAACATCATTTCTCTCTGAAATTGCTTATTGGTTATGTTAATGGTTAGAGTTGATTCAGCTCTTTGTGATATTGTCCTATATTAGTTCACACGTCAGACAATGCGACATGCGGGTATTGTGTTTTAATTGCTTTAAAAGTTCTATCAATCATTCTGAGACAGTGAGGCACATGTATCATACAAGTATCATAGTATTCCGGATGCCACTTTTCAAGTTTCCTGAAGTTTGATCAACAATTCCGACCTCTTACTTCGGATACACATCCTATATAGCTATGCGTTATTCTTTGCACTAAGGTTTGTACATTTTTAGAAAAGTATAACTTCACAACCTCACAACACGATCCTTTTATGGTTGGTAAGCTCTGATCCATTTCCCATAGCTGAGCTGCAATACTAGACACAACTCATATACAGGCATAACCAGGAGAAGTGTAACAACATGACATTATAGTTTATATAGCACTCTCGGCCTTACAGGTGTTTGATCCTTGAGTCGCCCAATAAATTTCCTGGTTCAATTAGAATTTGTATTGAAACCGTCCTCCTCATCATGCTGTTCATATCATGAGACCAAGAAGACACCTAACAATTGATCAACAGTATCTCGCGAATTGTAAAATTGAAGCAGGATGTTCTCAGATGAAACTGGACAGTGAGCTAAGAGTTTCACAAAGTGTCATCAGCAAGTTGTCACAGAGAGTCACGAAAAGGTTTAGAAGTCGACATCCCTCAGAACCAGATAATCAAAGCCCAACTCCAAGCACATTTTAGGGATATGAGAGGCACCCAAATGTCATTCAAAACCATTTACATCTACATGACCTGTAAGGGTACCTGACCACACAACCAAGCACAGGTTGCAATTCATATATGGGCTAGGGGTATCTATGCAAGATGTGGGGCCAGTGGGCCTCAGTGCTGTTTAAAGAGGTCCACCAATGATTTTTGAGATGTTCAAAAAGAGCGCTATATGTCAGCCACTGTTGTCACTTGGTGGTGTTATAGTGTGGACAGGCGTGTCTAGCTAATACAATACTAAAATACACTTTGAAGATGGTGCAACACTGGCCTAATTTCATCTTCACGCATGACAATGCGCTGACACATCAACGTCACCTCTTTAATGAACGACTGCTGGAGATTGAGGGATCTCAAATGGAGTGTCCTCCACACCTGAACTCCATTGAAAACCTATGGGATTGGTTAAGTTATCATGTAGTTGAAACTCAGCGACCCAGTTGGTTGCCCTTCAGGACATGTGCATTTCCAATTAGTTGACTTCTAGACATCATTGTCAAGCTGTAATTGATGTCCAAGACCACATGACAAGCTGTTCAGACACTGACATTTTTTGTGGGTATATCCACCACTGTTTTTGGATTTTGTAGCAATAAATAGTTTGATATGATGGCATCACCAATGCCTGCTTCTACTTAAATGACCTAATTTCATGATATAATTGGGCAAGCTGTCTAAAAGTAAGAATGCTCTTAGTTGCCACAATATCTCTGTGGAGTGTACTTTTTAGGCTTTCCGTAAATTTTACCCAAAAGGCAAGTATCCCTAAGTACTAGTGAGTAGTGGATGTGCTCCCTCTCACATACACATAAGTCAGTTTTTATAGCTGCCATTGGTTTATGCTTTATTGCTTCATCTTCGACTTTCTCCTAGAGATAAAATTAGCATTAACACAGCTAAAATCTGATGACCAATAGGTTAGGCACTTCATGCATGTAATTCTTTGTGGCATTTTCAGCTGATTTACGTCTTTTTAGCTTCGGCTGTATTACATAACATTCAATAGAAGCTGAGACTATTTGCATAGTAAATTGTAAATTGCAAGCAATATAATACAAAATATACAATATAAGAATGAGACCCCAGACAAGATATTGTTTTTGGCTACAGATTTTCCTGCCTCCACCTCTTGGATGATATGAAATGTGACTACGTCTATAACAGCTTAATAGAAATGTACATAGCCCATGGCAAAGAGCCGAAAATACACCCAACATGAACCAGCATGGAAGGAAAGAAGTGATTCAAGCATCCGACGTAATCAGAGAAGCTGTGGAGCGAAAACATTATTTCTCTCTGAAATTGCTTATTGGTTATGTTAATCGTTAGATTCCTCACAGTTGATTCAGCTCTTTGTGATATTGTCCTATTGCAGTATTTTTTGCTTTTGGAATTAGTTCACACGTCAGACAATGCGACATGCGGGTATTGTGTTTAAAATTGCCTTGAAAGTTCTACCAATCATTCTGAGACAGTGAGGCACATGTATCATACAAGTATCATAGTATTTCGGCTGCCACTTTTCAAGTTTCCAGAAGTTTGCCTACTTAATCATTACAATGTATCTTACGTTTTTCCCATTTGTGATACAAGTTGTCTATTTGGTCTCACTTTTGAGACTTTTTGTGGTGTGCCACTTTTTAGTCCCAAATAGAAGGTTACCAAAAGTAAGTCTGGGTCAGCATTCTCTGTATTAAGACTTATGAGGTGCAAGAATGGGACAATTCCAAGCCCAAAAGTTAAACAAGTTTCACAAACATCTGGGCTACAAAGTGTCATAGAACAATGTTCTATTTGTGTCAGAATATGTGGTGGGATGTGTGGGACGCACTTGTAAAGTTTTCTCCCTTTCTCCCTCTTTTCTTACCAACTGTCGCTCACCATTAAGCCACCCCCAACCATCTTAACTGCAGGTGCATTATGGGATAGCCTACTAATAGTAATATAAGTGAATATACTTGATGTATCCACCACATCTTGCAGGTAAAAATCAAGAGTACTAGAGGTGAATATTTCTGTAATATGTGTCTTTCCCTTTACAATTTTAGGATGCCAGGTCAAATTTGTTTGGTTTTTTGGCTTGGGTATGCTGCTACTTTTATATCAGTGGGGTCACCTATTGTATAATTCAGTCTCGCCCTCGGACAGTCCTACTCTTGGGCCACAAAGAATGGATACATGGTCCATGTTATACATCTCATGTATCATTGGTATGTGAGATCCACTCACATGACTATAGAAAAGCTATAATCATGGGCAGGAATAGGACCTGCTATGAGTTTTCCGCATGGGCAGTCCACACACATGGAAACCATGGCCGTGTGCGTGAGCCCATAGAAATGAATTTGTCTGTGTGCTATCAGTAAAATAGCAAGCGGACAAAAACTATTTTCATGCACTGATGTCCACAGTCAGGCCAAGCAGCAAGCCATGAACTAAACTACTGTAATACAAACCATTCACTGCTCCAGTGTTTTCGTGGCGCAAATCACACTATAGCACTTGGGACCAACGGCGAATGTATAAAAACTAAACTGGGGTGTACTACCCTGGCCTCACTGAATGACTGCGCTGCCCCGGAAGAAGCAGGTAAATATTTTTTTAGACTTGATTTAGGGTTATTTGGGACACTGGTCCATAAGTACCTGCTGCTGGTTTAGTGTCCTGAATCTCCCTCAGGCTCACATTACTGTGAAGGGTATTCCTATCCTGCCATTTATGTCTATATCCACAGGATATACCCTGAATGCCTGCTACATACAGGTTCCATAGGTATTTATATAATGTCTGAAAAATTGTATTTTGTAAAAAAAATGTGCATTTGAATAGAAAAAAAATTGCACAGTCTCAGCCATATTCCGTTTTACTACATGGAAAAATGTAGGTCATGAAAAAGAGCTTAAGACTACATGCAACCCAACTAAATTCACTAACAGTGTCATGGGGTCCTTTTTTGGGTGCACAAATTGTGCCGTAATTTTGCCTGGAATGTTAGTTTTTGGCGCAAGGGCTGAATGACTTGGTGCATGGTCAGGTGCTTAACTACAAGTGTAGCAGCCATAGCAGCCACTATGGGATCCACAGTGTCATGGGGACCCTTGCATTGGGTGTGTATTGGGAGTGTATATGCTGTATGTCTGTATATGGTGTTGTATGTGTGTATATGATGTGTACATGATCTCTATGTGTGGGATGTATATATTCTGTATGTTAATGCTGTATGTGTGTATATGATGTATTTATATAAATGCGTGTACATATGAGTGTATAAATGTGTGTCATTGTATCTCACAAGTCTGAGTATGGGGGACCCCATTCAGAAGACTGCAATGGAACCCCATACCCATTAAAGCAACAAATGAACATCGACATCTCAATCACCAGGATGTTTGTTCCCCTTCTCTAAATAAGTGGGGGTCACAACAGTCAGACTTTTATGTCAAGCGATTTTTAGAGTAAAGGAAAAGTAGTAATAGATATAAATTGACCTAAAACATCAAACATAAAATATATAACAAAATATTATAGTATAACATATATCAAATTCTTGCTGAATACACCTGAAAAGTTGGGAATAGACAAACAATAATTGGTGTTTTAAAGAACGTTTTTGTAAACATTCCATAGTCGTTCCATTGAAAAACACACATATTTTTTCCTCCTGTAACAATGGACTATAAAACATTAAAATAATGCTCTTAAAAATATAATAAAGAATGAAAAAATGATCAAAGTCACATGCACTCCCTGTAGGACTAGTGTATTCTGGCTGCCTTATGACTTACGATGTAGAAGTCTATAGAATACAATGAGTGAAAGGGTTACATTTCCCCAGAAGAATGTGCAGCTACCAGTATGACCTTTATTTACAGCAAACAAATGTGATATTTGCTGTATAATGGTACAAAAATCAATAGAGATGCCCACACAGAGCAGTATGACTGCTTCACAGGGTCAGCGACACACAGAGAATATAAACATGGTGCTTTCAAAGAACACACTAACTAGAGCAACCCTACAGCAAATGTAGGCAACCAGCAATACATGTTATATAGCTGATTATACCAGGGATTACTAGAAGGCAATGCAGAGAGAAAGCTGGAACCGGTTTTCCAAAATCTCTCCTTGGCTTAAAAAAGGCGAGTTTACTATACAAAAAATGATTTACTGACCCAAGTTTTAATTAACCTAAAATAATATTAAATACGGTGTCTAAACTTGAAAAGGCTTTAGATTTTCAAAGGAAATCAACCAATGAAAAAACCCCAAAAAACTAGAAATACCTCCACGCTTCTTCATCTTCATCCTAGTGTTGTCCTCTGCTAGTCTTGCTGGGATCACCTAGAAAAGAACATTATTATTAGCAGACCGGAGCACAGGGATAAGATATCCGGTGCTCCGGACTGCCAATTATGCATGCCCCCACACCTACCTTTCACATGCTAAGGGTATGAGGGCGTGAATTCACACCACTTGAGGGACATCGCCTCCTTCCCCATGCATGTGAGAGGGACGTGGCGAGCTCGTGCATAATTGGCAGTCTGGAGCAACGGACATCGTTTCCCCATGATCTGTGATAATAATTAGAAATTTTTTTTCTAGGTGAGGTGAGAATTTCTAGGTTTTTTTGTGTTTTTTCAGTGGTTGATTTCCTTTAATATAGCACATGTTTCCTTTAATGTAGCATCATATTATACAAAAAGTGTAGGGTCTCAATAGAAAAAAATCTAAATACTTTTTTACACTCCACAATATGATTTCTTGAATAAGAAAATGTCCATGCTTGTTGCCTTCAAAGGCTAAGCATTGAAGTTATGAGGCCCTCAGCAAATGATTGGTGGGGGTCTGACTCCTGGTACCCCCAGCAATACGTAGAAGGTTCTCACTCATGGGTGGAGTGGACATGCACTGATCAGATATCTCCCCCACCCACTTAGACAATGAGTTACTGGAGCGATGTGCTAAACCTTTTCGGACACTCCCATACTATAAAATGGATCAGCACGACCCATGCTCATGCTCTTTTCACCCAGCATTGAGAATGAGACCCCCATACTCCAGATTGCTGGGATCCTGATTGTGGCCATAATTAAAAAAGAAGCCTTACCTTCAGCAGCTTGTTATACTGAATCTTGTGGATATAGATACCGTATTTTTCGGACTATAAGACGCACAAAAAATCCTGTGATTTTCTCAGTGCGCCTTACAGTCCAGTGCGCCTTATATATGAACCGTACTTACAGACAACAGCTTCCTTGAACTGTGCACAGGTCTGCCACCTGCTGGTCATTCATCCTTTTAATTAGGTGCGCCTTATATATGAACCTAGACGCTTTAGCAGGTATTTATTGATGGTGTGCCTTACAGTCCGAAAAATAGGGTAACTTGAAAAGTAGATTACCTCTGTACAGCTAATACTTTACACTTATCCTCTTTTCACATGATAAAACTGTCTGAACACTTGGTCCAGATACCACCGGGACCCCTGATCATCATAGGAACTGGGCTCCCCGAATCCTCTGCCTGAATGGAGCAATAGCTCAATGCACCATTTCATTCACACCCCATAGCCCCCTCAATCCAGTTGTTACTGATAACACAATCCATAATCCCGTCCCTCATTTGATAGATAGATCCTTCAACTTCTTCAGTTCTCATGTACAATCATGCCACCAAATATTTTCCTATGTTCATTTTCCTAAGCATGATATCAACCACAACATTTTACCCAATGATGCATAAATATTTCTCGGAGGGATCCTCGCTCTGATTGCTGGGGGGAACACATCAATGTGGTGAATAGGGTATAATTATTCTTCCTGATAGAAGGAGGTCATCGTGCTGTGGTATCCAGCCTATCCCATGCTGCTAGAAAACAATAGGCAATTAGAACTATAATTTCATCCTTCTTCCATCCTGACCTGTGAGTCCGATGAATAAATAATGCGTCAGAAAATAAGTGACCTTGTTGCTCGTAACACCCAGTCACTCTGCATTTACCAGATCAAGTTAAGAAAAGGAAGAAGATTACAAACAGAGCAAGAAGAAGACCTTTCAGCAAGGACCTGTATATAAGATTAGATGCATTGTTTGGAGCTGATTGCTGCATACTGTACTGTGCAAAAGTTTCAGGCAGGTGTAGGAAAAATGTCTCAAACTAACAATCCTTTCAAAAGTAGAAGGTTTAAAAATTCTTCTGTAGCATAACAACAACCCGAAACACGCAGCCAATGTGATTGGATTAGAAAAAACTATGACTTGTTCTCAAAGATGTTTGGAACAACCTTCCTGCCAAGTTCCTTCAAAAACTGCACAAGTGTACCCAGAAGAACTGATGCGCTTACTGTACATTCCAACATACCGTATTTTTCGGACTATAAGGAGCACAAAAAATCCTGTGATTTTCTCAGAAATCAAAGGTGCGCCTTATAGTACAGTGCGCCTTATAAATGAACCTTACTTACAGACAACAGCTGCCTTGAACTGTGCACAGGTCTGCCACCTGCTGGTCACTCATCCTTATAATCAGGTGCGCCTTATA